>OZ038520.1:32020364-32257864 GCA_964036315.1 Acanthosepion esculentum
ACAACTTTGTTTTACATTTTATTTAATCTAATGTTTTGGATTAAAAAAATTGTTTGAATCTCATGCACAAAAACTTTTTAACATTTGAATTTTTTTATCTTATTTTTTTGTTTGTTTAAGTCATTTTTTTTTAAACAGCCTTGTTTTGGTTGTACATTTCTTTTATAATTTTCCATCAGAATTGTTTGTTCAACTGAACTTATTGTATTACTTTGGTCATTACTATATTTCAAACAATACATTTTTCAATCTTCCTTTGTTGTACAATCCCTAAAGAGAAAAGGATGAGGCTTTATTTATTTCAGATATTTCCCCAATACTGTAAAAGGGAAGAATGTATTGGTTGAAACATTGTGAAACAAAAGCTACAAAACGAATACTTCAGTGGTCATTATCATTGCAAGAATTAACTTTGAATGATAATGACTCTCCTCAGAATTTACAGAAGATCTTTTACATAGATTATACACCCTTGAAAGCCACAGAATGGTAATAATGAAAGTAATATTAAAGAGGAGTCCAAACAACCCTTAGGCCAATTTATTTCAAAATGATAAAAGGTATAAAATTACACTAAAATTATCAATGTTAATATTTTTCATATTTTTAACAAGTACTTAAAATGTTGAAGTCTTATAGTGGTATAACAGTATTAATATATAATATAGCATTAATGGGCCTACTTATCAGCTGAAATATTTATGCATTTAGCTCTAATAATGGTAGTGAAATCCGGATTTGAAACATTGCTTCTTTTTTTTTGCAAAGTAAACACAATTTTTTGATTATTTGACTAATACAACCTTTTTAATCATTATTCCTTTTTCTGTGCTAGACTAAACTAATCTTGATAAATATAAGATCAATCAGTAATGCGTTATCAATTACCAGACAACATAGAAGGAACTGTACTGAAAATATTTTGTTGAGAGCCAGATTATCTTTTTATATTTTCTTCTGTTTACTAAGATTAGTTATGTCTGATATTATTAAATCACATTTTAAACAGATTCGGGTTTATGCCTCATTTTTCATCATAGACTCTAGTTTAAAAACCAGAAAAGTATTATGTTGAAACATTTGTCACTATCTCAATTTCTGTTTTGTTTTTTTTTACTTTGTTTTAACTCACTCTCTATCAGTTCACTTAGCTTTACTATTTAATTATAAAATTTATTTTAATTATTAATTTAATTTTAATTTGTTCTTACTAAGTTTGTTCATATAGCAGGTTATTACTGGGGCACCATGTGTTCTTGTTAATTATGTTTAACAACCATACCTGACATTAGTAATAAAGCCTTTGTTGGGTGGAGGAACTGATTTTTTTTTTTTTTAAATGGTAATTGTATAAAATCACAAATACATTATAACTAAAAGAAATACTTTTCTAGTATTTGTTGCTTTAACTGACTTTATTGAATGTATACAATTCTGTCAAATTTGAATAAATGCTAGAAGACCTGATTAAGTGTAGGAGGAAATTTCCCTAACATTGTCATAAACAATAATAATAATAATAAATAATGACTTCATAAAAATGAAATTGATGAAAAATATAAAGCATTTGGGCTTTTTTTTTTTAAAGAAACCCTAACTGTTAACATTCTTTTTCTTCTATAGAAAAATATATAATGAAGATAATGATTAATTATTTATTAAAAAAGATAAGTTTTAAAATATCTTCCTCATTCTTTTATCAGTGTTTCACAGATTGCAATATATATTCATGAATCCAGTTGATATTTTCCTTTATAAACATTTTTGAATTAACTAACCAGATGTCAAAATCTGCATATTTATGTGAAAACTATTTTTATACTTGTTACTTGTGTTGGTTTTTCATAAATTTTGAGCTATTAAGTTATTATTAACTTATTTGTTACCAGTTAAAAAATTAGGTTATTCATTTGTTTGAATATAAGACATTTATACTGCCTGATCTTTAACTCTTCTGAGTAGGAATCAGTTTCATTTTCAGATCAGAGAAGCTTACATATGTGAGGAAAAAGTAGAGAAGAGGTGCAGGAGGATGAATGAGGTTGTGAATGAGGAAATGTAGGTGGTATGAGAGCTAGGAAATAATGAAAAGGAAAATCTGTTAAAATATTAATGTATATATCAGTACAGAGAGTAAGGGATGGAAACAAAAGACAGTCTTGTTGGCTGAATATCAAGACAATGTGTGAAAGATTGAAAAGCAGGCAAGGAGAAAGGTGTAAGACTTGTCTAATATTAAAATCCATTATAGAGAGATATAATATAAAGATAAAATAGAAGATGCTGTAGAAAATATATTTCTTCCTTTTTTGAATACGTAATTTATGTTTGTAAAATATAAGAAAATGCAAACAAAGAATGAGATAAGAGCAGAGACCTGAGATAATGTTAGATGTCAACATAAGTAGAATTTTCACTGGACTCTCTAGTACTTTACTGATTTCCAAAAGTATTAAATCAGGGAAAAAGCAGTATTTTTTAAAATTACGCACACACATACGCACATGCTTTTATTCCTTACAATCAAAAAATGCTCTTGCTCCAGTATTAATTTTTTATATTTTATTATATTTCATTGTTTCTTAAATTTATTAGTGCTGAAGAAAGTAACTTTTCACATTGCAATAGTCATTCCATTTCCAAATTGGAGTATTTTTTATTATTCCACACATTTTTAAGATTACTGTTGTCATTTCTGTTGTTTTAAATAAAAGATTTCAACTAATATATTCTTTTATGTATTTATACAAGTCATTTAGTATTTTTCTGTACATGGGTTCTTTAGGCCCTGTTTCTTTGTCTTTATTCTGTTTATTAGTGTTGTACCTTTTAGGTGTCTGTTGTATTCAGCAGTTTTCTAGTGATATTAAATAAAACCTTTATATGTTCTTTGCATTCCTTTGCCTGTCACAAAATTTTCTTGCATCATTGTCTTTCATCTCAGCAAGAACACTCCATTAGGAAACCAAGTGCCAAAATTTCATGTTAATGGGAGAACTTATGGGACTGAAAGAAATTATCTGTCAGAGAGAAATTACTTTTGTTTTTGATATAAGAAGTTTTAAATATTAACAATTATTATCAATGCAACTAACTACTGTCAATGGCTTTAAGAAGGGTCATTATTATTACCTTCTTATTATAGTAATTTCCTTATGGAGGAAGAGTTTGACTAAAGATTGCATTTATAGCATCCTATGTATATGAAGAAATAGTAGAAATCTAGTCATCCGCAAACTCAAAGGCTTTGGTAATAAAGGTGGGAAAATCTGGTGTGGCTAATTATATCTAGGAGACAGGTACACTTTACCATCTCTGAAATGAAATCCAGGTGTGAGGAGGTTGGAGGACAGATACATAAATCAGGTATATAGATTTCTACACCAGATTTTTTTTGTTTACCAAAGTAGGTGTTGGTAACTTCTATGTAAAATTGCCAGAATACCTGGCACTTCATAGGTACTTTTTTTTGCTGCTGAAATGGATTTTGATCTAGATGATATATTAATGACCACAACTTTGTTTTTCTGTCAACAAACTTTTTCATAAACAATCATGACAATAAAAAGATTGTAGACTTTAAGGGACATATAATGGGTCATTCTGAACATGATTTAAAGGAGTTCAAATGAAATTTGGAATGTGATATTCTAGTTAGGAATATGAAAAACAAAGTGTACAAAGGGATTTCTGAAACCTTTGATAAAATATACACTTAAAGATGGTGGGAAAATATATCTGAGATATTGTATAAAAAATGACACAGATCTGGATAGTAGTGTGAAAAATGTGTTGAATAATCTAATTCATTTATTTTGTTGTTTTCTGTTTTAATCTTCATAATATTCAAGTCACATTCATTTTAATAATATTTTTTCTATTGATCATGGAGATGTGCCTTATTGTAGGGTAGCTACATATATTTTAACAAGACTTTTCACTAAAAGATTTACAAAATGATCAAATTGTTAAAACATCATGTATCATGAAGCACATGTGACCAATAATCTACAGTTCAATATATGTAGATTAGTGAAAGTTTGACTTTCATCATATATTGTTTGATCTATGTAGAATAATATACTGAACTGGTGAGGAAGCAGATTATATTGAAAAATAACTATTTGTTATGGAAAATAAATGTTTTTTCATCATTAAACCATGAACTTATTGACATACCTACATAAATGTTCATGAACCTTTTCACAAGATTTACCTAGAAATTTTATTTTCTCTCTTTTTTAGGAGACATTTTATTTTGTTGCATTATCTGTGTTTATGATTGATTATTATAAAGATTTTACTAATTGTATATTTCCATAAAAAGAAATAAATATTTTTGGAAATGATCTATTCCTTTTGTTTTGATTTGACATTGAATAATTTTATATCTATTATTATTATTATTAGTAGTAGTAGTAACTAATAACACAAAGTTGAATGCTTATGCTTTGTTTCTAAGTGTGCTAATATGTTGGCATCTCGGCCCCCACCCTTTTACTGTTGAAACAGTTAAATGTAACCACCTCTTCTACAATTTCTCTCCTGCACTTCCCAACAGTTGAACTCCCTCCTTACTTGCTTATCTGATAACTATAATCTTCAAAAATTTAAATGTAATGTCAATCGACATCTTATGCTGCCTTGATTCCCCATTCTTCTTTTTTGCCTTTCCTCAAATAGCCAGTCTTTCTGTAGCCTCTTGCATACTAATAGCACTCTTGCCTTGCTTGAGGGGATTTAAAAAAAAAAAAATCATCTTTCACTCTTAATTTTCTCTATCTAACTCACATTCACAAATGCACATACAACAATTTAATTCATATTTTAATAAAAGGAGCAATTTATTTAGCATGGTTTCTATAGGAGTTTATATACCATAAAGAGATTACTACACCTGTTCGATATAACTTACTTTCAGGTTAAAAACTGTCAAAAATATTCAATAACTTTTAGCATGACAAACCCCGTGGAACAATAAGGAAAAATGAAATGAGATATAGAATTTCAAGAAATAATATAATTGGCACATTGTACCAGAGATTGCAGCAGAGTTTACTAGTACATATTCCAGTAGATCCATTTGTATTCATTTTTCTTGTCTAACCCAGTTAATGCATGGATCTGCATTTATGTGTTATTTACAAAAAAATCTTATAAAAGAAATGAAGGAATCCAGAATGTTATTTTTGTTAAGTGTTAGCTTAATAATTGGAAGATAGCAAAAAATAATTAATAGGGATGCTGATATAAAAGCATTAATTTTAAGCTGTCATCAAAAAAATAAGAGGAAGCTGCTTATTGTGATAAGACTTTGGGCGTTTTTTTAGATAACAATAACTGATAAAATTAAGTACAGTAATGTAACTATTTGCATTTATTATATTTATTTTTATAAACAACTTGACAATATTAAAATCTCTTTTTTGCATTTCTTTTATTGAAGTTTTTAGATAGTCATTTATCATTTATTAATCTCTTTGCTACTATGAGATAAGAAGAATAAAAAAGATCAATGTCAAAACTCTTTCCTTATACACTTTAATATTGCAGAGCCATGTCACTGGTGTTTGATCCTAATCATACTCTATACTTTTCACCTTTATAAATGGAGAAATCCAAAATATTAAGTTCTTGTAGTCAGATATTTTATTGATTATAATGTAAGCAGAAATATTTTACAAAGCTAAGCATCTTTATACTTTCTTTATATACTTTTCTAAAACATAGTATCAGATAAAATTTTATTGAAGCATCTTGTCAAAATTGTCAAACTAATTGTCTGTGAGAATATAATGGTATTAAAAATACAAAATAATTTTCAGAATAATGCAAACTATATCTCTCTCTCTCTCTCTCTCTCTCTCTCTCTCTATATATATATATATATATATATATATATATATATATATATATATATATATATATATATATATATATATATATAATGTACCTCTGTTATAAAGATTACCATTCCATTTCCAACCTCGATTTTGGTTATTCCTCATTCAGTAACCTTTTCTAGCAGACAACACTATGTATTGTGATTCACTCTAAAGTAATTCTGCATCAAACTGGATAATTGTCCCATTGCCCTATATAATTTTTCAGTCACAAAATTTAATAAAAGTCAAACAAAGACTCCTCACACAGCATAGACTAAAAGTAATGACTCCTTTAAATTACGGCATATATGCCTTATATCAAGATTGTATCAGCACAATTAAAATTCAAAAGGAACAAATTTTAAGTGCCATGGGCAAACTGTTTAAAAATGTAGGAGTGTCTATAATGACATTAAAGTCTGGAGAATAAAACACAGGATCAGAAATAGTCATTGCTCACATTCAACTTAACCATATCTCTCTCTGCATATAAAAGATCCAATTGATGACATTACAGCATGTTAAATTTTGTTATGCCAGTCATTGTTTTGCAATAAAATTGTTGGGAATATAAATGAAAAGATGCAGAATATTGACTAATGACATGAAAATAATCAAACCACTACCTTTAAGTTAATATCACAAGATATGTGTAAGTTTAAAAAGTATAGGAAAACTGATATCTCAATAATTTTTAGTTATAAATATAGAGTTGCATTGACTAGAGCTGATGGCTGGGTTAGGGGGTTTGTTCCTTCAATGAAACAGCCAAACAGCACAACTAAGAAAACAAGAGGAAAGGGAAATATTTTAGGTTAGCATTGTTGGTAATAAAATTGTCTCTTCAAAGATGATGATGATAGTTCAAGATACATGCAAATAATTATTAGACAAGGTATTTCTGAGATACTATTTATAGTATAGATCACAATTAAAAAGTTTTAAGTTAAAAAGTATATTCATAAAAACCACCACAGTGTTCCTTAATGCTTCTATTGCCAACTTTGCCAAAAGGGAATGGACCTCTATAGATATTAATCCAAAAAACTTGTAGTCTCTTATTAAATGAGGTGTATATGAGAATTAAAAACTTATTTAAGCAAAGAGAAGCAAAACTACTACAAATAATTCCAAAGCCAAAATGGTAGAAAAGATAACAAAATCAATGAATGAAAAACTGATGCAGTCCTGCAAAATAATAATTTATTCAGATACAGGGATATTAATCAAATATATTTTTATGGCCTGTATCTTTTGGAGTGATTAAATAAAATTTGTATTGCTTTTAATTTGTTTGCATAATAGATTCTGACTCCATCCACCCATGCAAAATTATAAATGTTTTAATTAGAACAGTTATTATAAGTTGAAATTCATTTGGTATATTTATAATATATCTTGAAAATTTTACAAAAAAGTAAACAATTATTCTCCAAAAACTTTATTGATTCTCATGGATGTTTCAGAATTTAAATGGGAGTTACAAAAGTTCCCACTTTAACAAATGCCAAGGTGCTTAACATGGACATTTCCATCAAGACATTTGGCTTTTTCAAATTCACATCTGCAAAAGAAAAAAAATAAAGAAAATAAATTGACACAATCATATGTATACGAAAACTAAAAATGCAATGGAGCGGTATGGAAAAAGCTTCTCATAGCTATGGACCATGCTTTCTGGCAGCACGAAAACGTCGCTGTAGGAAGAGGTTACGCAACCAAAACGTTGAAGCGTTGAAGGTTAAAAAGTAGTGAAACACTGAGGTGTACTGGGAGGCGTAGTAAAGGCAGAAGAGAAGTAACTTGCGACAGCAGTTAACTTTCTAATAGCAAAACTGAACTACGAAAAGGTAGAAATAGGTGTGGAACGATAAGATGGACTGGGCTGCGCAGTAAAAGGAAGCAAGCGGAGATAAAATGGGTAATGCAAACGTTTAAGCAAATAGGTAACTTGCGGTAGCAGGAAGCTGTCAATTATTCCAAGACAGATGCGTTAATGGCGATCAAATCAAGACGTGAGTGCGGATGCAGCCGCGCTGAAGGTATTTAAAGGGAGCGTAACATGTCATTGATTGGTCTGGGATGCGGCCTGGGCTAGGGGAAAAGGTTTAAAGAATTGGAAAATGGACTGCTGAGGGCGGAACCATTTTCACTCAGCCCGTATACGGATTTTTTTTTCAGTAAAGACGCGAATAAAGGAATTTCTTATTTTAGTAAGATGCGGCGATTAAAGCAAAAGAGTTGACAAAGTCGAATATGTCATTTGTGGCTCAAAGTCAACCTGGCTCAAAGTCAAACCTGGTAGCAGTGATAAAAAAGCCGAATTTCAATGGTGCTCCACCCATTTCAGAATTTGAGGTCAAATGTTTTCTTCCACTCCACTGCACGCACTGACCTGTTTCTTCCCGCGCATAGCGTGACCTTAAATTAATATGCATTTAGGAAATACCCAACGGGAAAAACATTTTTAAGGGTTGACCGATTGTCGATTTGCACTCTGTTTGGGGGGCACTCAGAGTTGAAACTTCACATCGTGACTCCCAATGGCCTCCGCATAAATCCGGTCGGTTTTCGCTAAAAACCGACATGCGGTTCAGGCGCAAGCTGGGCGTATCGGTTTATGAGTTTTATCGATTTTCCGCGCCGTTTAGTGGTCCGTGGTCATGAAACTTCTGGACAAGACTTCTAATGGTAGACTCTAAGAGGGTGTCAAATTTGGTTGAAATGCGATAATTCCTTCTCTAAGCAGATTTTTTCGATTATCGATTTTTTCGGAACCTGAGTCCGAACTGAAAAATCGGGCTCCGTCATGTCCTTACGGCAGCCATTTGAAAAGTTGTGGTCAAAACCGCATCGAAATCGGGTGAGAAATGCGACCTGGGCGAGGTAACAACGCCCACGACAGACACACACACACAGACAACATGAGAAATAGAGATAGTAGATATTTATAAGATTATATATATAGATATGAATATATATATATGTATATATATGATTATATACATATAGAATTATATATATATATATATATATAGAATTATATATATACATATATATAATTATTTTATATATATATATTTTATATATATGTGATTATTATATATATATATGATTACATATATATGAGTATATATATATGAATATATATATATATATATATATGATTATATATGATTATATATATGACTATATATATATATATGATTATATATATACGATTATATATATATATATATATATATATGATTATATATATGATTATATATATATGGTTACATATATATATAATATATATGGTTACATATATATATATGATTATATATATATATATATGATTATATATATATGGTTACATATATATATAATTATATATATGGTTACATATATATATATGATTATATATATATATGATTATATATATGGTTACATATATATATAATTATATATATGTTTACATATATATATATAATTATATATATGGTTACATATATATATATATATTATATATATATATATATATATATATGATATATAAACATGATTTTATATATATATCAATTTATATATATATTTGATTATATGATTATATATACATCATATATATATATTTAATTATATGATTATATATATATATATGATATATAAACATGATTTTATATATATATGATTATATATATATATATTTGATTATATGATTATATATATATATATATATACATGACATACATTTATATGATTATATATATATATATATATATATATATATACATGACATACATTTATATGATTATATATATATGATTATAAATATATATGATTATATATACACATATATGATTATATGATTATAAATATATATGATTATATATAAATGTATGGTCATATATATATATGATTATATATATATATGATTGTATATATATGATTTTATATATATTATTATATATATATGAATTTATATATACATATATATGATTAATATATATATAATATCTATGATTATATATATATATGTATATATATATGAGGTTATGTAAGCAAATATGTGGATGTAGATCTGACAGCATGATGAAAAATATGGAAAAGACAAAACAAAACAGTAAAACAACTTTAAAACAGTAACCTTGTATATTCGGATTTTGTTTTGTCTTTTCCATATTTTTCATCATGTAAGGTTATATATATATGAATTTATATATGTATATATATATATGATTATAAATATATATTTATATATGATTATATATGTATATGTATAACGTTATATATATATATATATATATATATATATATATATATATATGATTATATGTATATATATATGATTATATGTATATATATATGATTATATATATGTATGATTATATATATATATATATGAATATATATATATATATATATATATATATATATATATATGATTATATATATATGATTATACATGTATGTATATTTATAAATATGATTTTATATATATATATATATATAGATTCATATATATATATTCATATATATATATTTATATGTTTATGTATTGGTATATATGATTATATGTTTATATATGATTATATATATATGTATGATTATATATATATATATATATATATATGATTACATATATATATCACTATATATATATGTATATATATGATTATATATATGTATGATTATATATACGTATAGATCCGGAGCGAGAGCAGATAGGAATGAAAAATGAACGGATGTGGAGAAGGGAAGTGGATAGATCAAGGCAACTGGAGATGTCGATTGACGCTACACTTAAACCGTTGGTGATTGTATTTGTCAGGGAAACAGTAATAGGGAAGGGAGTTCCATAGGCGAGATGTGCGAGACATGAAGCTATTGGAGTAGAAGAGACGTCTACATCTAACAGTTTCCACGGTGTAGGGGTGGGAGCGGGATGCCAGCCTGGTGGGGCGTTTAAATTCACGAGGCCTGGGGACAAGCGAACGCAACTCCTCAGAGCAATTACCGTGGAAGTACTTGTAAAAAAGGCAGAGCGAGGCAACATCACGTCTGTGAGAGAGTGAGTGCAGACGAGATGACAGATCAGGGCCAATCACGTTGCCTATTCGTCTCTGGATCTTATCAAGAACCCCGAGGCAAACAGCAGGGGCCCCAGACCATATATGGCAGCAATACTCCATGCAAGGGCGAATGGTCGATTTATAGACTTGAAGGATCGATTCCGGGGAGAAAAATTTCCTGGCTCGTCACAGAGAACCAACTTTCTTTGCGGTGGCTGATGCAACTGACTCGATGTATTTGTTCCATCTCAGATCAGCAGACATCGTGAGACCGAGCAGCCGCAGGGAGGAGCTCTCGAGAAGTTGGTCATCAGACATTCTAATGGGATGCAGGGATGGATCCTTGTGGTGGTTGATAGAGAGCAGTTTTGTTTTAGCGGCGTTAAAGTTAACCATCCATTTCTCACCCCAGATCACAACCGATTGGAGGTCCTTTTCAATTTGAGCTGCCAGGT
This sequence comes from Acanthosepion esculentum, assembly GCA_964036315.1. Classification (NCBI taxonomy): domain Eukaryota; kingdom Metazoa; phylum Mollusca; class Cephalopoda; order Sepiida; family Sepiidae; genus Acanthosepion; species Acanthosepion esculentum. Next base: position 32,031,756 of record OZ038520.1, read on the forward strand.
TAGCTTTGTTCGCCTCACTAGATTTGTGTTTGAGGCAGGAGTAAATAGTGGTGTCGTCAGCGTAGATGCCGACTTAGGAGTCTATGGCGTCAGGAAGGTCGTTTATAAATATGAGGAACAGAGTAGGGCCTAGGATGGAGCCTTGAGGAACACCTGCGTTAGCGGGATAGGATCTGGAGATGAATCCCCTAAGAACAACCTTCAAATCCCGGTTTGACAGAAATGATTGTATTAGGTCAAACAATCGACCTGTGATACCATAACCCTGGAGCTTGCGGAGAAGGCCGGCATGCCAGACTCTATCGAATGCTTTGGAGATGTCAAGGGCCACGGCACGTTGTTATGGATAGCTTGGTAGACAAATTCAGTGATGGCCGTAAGCACATCGGCAGTAGATCGGGCAAAGCGGAAACCATACTGCTTGTCTGAGAGCAGATCGTGGGATATCAGGTGATTAATCACTTCGGCGTTGATAATGGCCTCGAAGACTTTGCTGAAGAGGGGTAGGAGACTGATAGGACGGTAATTGGAAGGGTCGGAGGGGTCACCAGAGTTCTTAAAGACAGGGACAATGGTTGAGGACTTCCAGCAGTCAGGAAAACAGGACTCCTTGAAGCAGCGGTTGTACAATTTAGAGAGGGCAGGCGCCAGTTCAGGTGCGCATTTCTTCAGGACAACACACACAGACACACACACAGACACACACACACACACACACACACACACACACACACACATATATATATATATATATATATATATATATATATATATATATATATATATATATGTATGTAATCACTAGCGGTAGTGACGTTATGCCTCAATGTATCATCCCCCAGGTCCTCAGACTCAACTCGGAGGCCTACATCAAGTCCCTTGAGGAGTTAGTGCTACCATAGTTCAAGAAGGTAGCTGCTGTGTGACTCTGTATTTAGCAACAGGAATCTGCACCGTGCCAAACAAGCAGGAGAACCCCGTCATTGCTGTCAGACAATCTCTGCGAGTACATTAACTCTTTACATCTGATCCTTTTTAGAAAGTTCGAAATTTTGGTTAATTTGTTGTTGTTTTTTTCATCATAAAATTAGTAAGGGAAATTTTGATATTGATTTTTAAATTCTTGCAAAGATCAGGTAATTTTCATGAAACTTTCAAGACTTACTCACACAGGAATTAAATTATTTTAGAAACGTAATCTTGGTAAAATATTTTTTCACGTCTCTTACCCACCTTCCCTACTGATTTAATATTATGAAATTTTGAGTAATTCATTTTTGTAGGTCTTCAGGTTTATATTACTTATAAGCACAAGTTATAGGAGAATTTAAATCATTAATTTTCTTTTGTAAACAGGATCACCATTTACAGAAAATCTGCTCCGAATCGTAAAATAAAAAATACAATAAAACTAAGACATTATTTAATTACAAAAGCTTTTAACTGCTTTTATGAACAAGATATATGGACAATATTGACTTAAGAAAAAAATCTTTTTTGATAATAATACATTTTTAGAAGAATTGTTTTCATTTTGTGAAAATTTTAATTATAATATTTATAAACTTTAATTTTGTTTTAAATTCCGTTTTAATTTGTAAGTTTAGCTGATATTTTTATTAAATAAAAACAATATTTACCAATCATAAATAGAAAAAATTATTACAATTCAGCGACCAATACTTTAAAAAGAATTTTGAATTGTGTGTGTGTGTGTGTGTGTGTGTGTGTTAAACTAAGAGTAGTAACTATAGTAAATTCAAGGCCAAAGTACGTAAAATTCAATAAGACACCAGATAATAATTTTTTAACTATCCAGTAATCTTATATTTTTTTAAAATTATATAAAAAAGGTGCTCACATTATATTCAAGTAATTTTTACAGATATATCCGCGCAGAAAATTCACAAACATAAGTCCGAAGTATCGAGGGATAATGACGAGAAAAGACACGTGTTATATTTAACAAAACAAGATAAGGAATTCATTTACAATTTTACACATTTGGAGTTGTCAGTAGCTTGTTTCAGGAAAAGGAATCAAATATTTAAAGTTGGTAGTTTCGATGAATAATCTAGAAGAGAAATTTTCATATTAAATCATCGGACACAAAGTAATATTTCAAAATGTTTAAAACAAATTGAGAGAGTTCGTTTTTTATATAAAGATTATACGGTTGTATTCAACATGAATGAAAAGATATATTTTTAGGTACTTAGCTTTGGAGTTGAATAGAGTTCTTTGAAATTGTCCTGCTCTCATTAGAGGCTGATAATGTATCATCAGCGTGTAATGTGACACTGGAGTTATTTAGACACTTTCAGCCTTCTCTCTCTCTCTGTCTCTCTCTGCCTCCCTGACTTGATTCAACTTTTTCTGCCTATTTATATCAAAAAGCGATTTCACATCGGCTCGTTACTTTTTTTTCTCAATTTCTAAGCCGTTCCCTTTTCCGTTGGTCAAAATAAATTTTCACGTAGGCTCGTTAAACTTTGCCTTGGTCTTTTCAGCCCAGAGCCAATCCCCTTTTTTTATTGGTCATAATAAATTTTCGCACAGGCTCGCGAATTTGAAAACAGTGAAGAAAATATAGTTATTTTTAATTCGTATTCACAAGTCTATCGATATAGTTGTCAAAACCTCATAAAAACACCTACCTCTGTTTAAAAACCGCGATATTGAAAGTAAAAGTAATATTTTCCAAATCAATTTAATTAAAGTTTAAATCAGCTAATCTTCCTCAAAAATTTCAGAAAAGTATATTTTATTTTTGAAAGTATTTTTTAATAGAGACAGACTTGTAAATATGCTGATTTTAGCCATATTTACAAGTCTGTCTCTATTTAAAAAGTAGGTAAAACAATTTTTATAAATTTTAATTAAATTTTCTTGTCTACACGCATCAATGACTATAATTATATATATATATATATATGTGTGTGTGTGTGTGTGTAATTTTTTTTTAGATAATTAGTAGTCAAAATAGTGTGATTACTGGAAAATAAAACAAAGTAAGAATGTCAGCAAAGTGATTGCTTTTAAATGAATAATACGGACGAAAATGAATAAACTTACTCGTTATCGTAAGATTGACCATTTGTACCACAAATGGGATTTACACCGTGACATGGCTGCCCGATGAGATTTTTACAGAAGTCGTCTGGTATTTGAACTTTTGGAGTCGTTTGCTGAGGCAAATCAGTCACAATAGTGCGGCAAGGTCCTTCATGATGCATAACTATATTTTTCTTGCACTGAGCCTTGGCAAAAAAACACCTAAAATAATAATAAAACCAATGCTAACGATGACCAAATAGTATAATTAAAAAAAATATCATATCACACCATGCAAGGCAGTAAAACCACTAAGACGCAAAGGGTTATTGAGTGTGAAAAAATAAGAAAAAGAGAAACATTATTAATGAACGAGAATACTAGAAGAGTAATCAAGAAGAGAGTAGATAATACATTTACATTTTTGAAAATAAAGTTAGCTGGAAAGTATGAAGCCGGACGAAAGTTCCACAAGCGAGAAGTGCGAGAAAAGAAACTGCTTGCATAGAACTTAGAGTTACATCTAGCCAATTCAATTGTGATCTGATGAGTCCTTGCTGCCAATTTAATAGTGCGTTTAAATTCATAAAGTCTATGTACCATAGCGAAGAGTTCATCTGATCAATTACCATGAAAATATTTATAGAAAAGGCAGGAACAACGATGATTGGTGCAAAGTATGTAAAAATATTGCAGGAGACACTGGAAGTGCATTCATTAGTGCACAATATTTATGCATGATGATCCATGACACCAATCAAACGACGTTCAGAGCATTTTGAACAGGATCAACATGACAACACTCAACTGGCCTGGGAACAGCGCAGATCTGAACACAGTTGAAAATGGGAAATTGTCATAAACAAAATAATCTCAAGAACCAAAGCATTGAGAGAGGCTGCTAAAGAAATCTGAACAAATGAAATATCGGTTAACAATTGTAACAACCAATCAGCAATCAAAAGCAAAGGAGGTTAGACAAAATAATCACCACTGGACTATTTGACTTGAAGTGAATAGAGGACATCGCCATGTACCAATTTGTGAATAAAATTTAGTCTGCCTCTCAGAAATTATTTACATTAAAAAGGTGGTTATAAACTTCTGTTAAGGACTGCAGTAGGTTACTTGTGAACTCACAAATAATGTACTGTAAGATAAATCTGTTGGCGGAAACGAAATTATGAGACTACGCTTTAAATTCGGTCTCAGCATAATTGACATAACGTGCATTCATATCAACTTGTCCTATTATTATAACTAATGTATGCTTCTAAAAGAGACGTGTCAATGGTGATGGATGAGTGGGTTAGTTCTGCTTTTGTCATTTGATGGCATAGTAGAGTTTGATCATAGTTAATTTGATTTTATTGCAGCTGCTTTTATATCAGCTCAGTAAGATGAAAGACATAGTTCTTGAAGGGTGGAATTATAAATTGCCTGAAAGAAGACACTAGAAAAAAATGAAAGTAAGTATGTTCCTCAATATAGTTAATGTCAAAAAATATATATTAAAAATCTGTCTTATATTTTTATTTACACTGAATCAATATTTAGCCAAACCCAAATCGTAAAATCCATATCGATTTCGGAGCACGTACGTTTCTAAACAACGGAGCATCATTGCTTACAGAAATAGCGTTATAGGTAAAATATTAGCTACAGCTAAATTATTTGTTATCAACTGTTAATGAGTGAAATAATGAAATTCTATACACTCGAATGTGTACTGGCAAACATATAGTAAAATTCTTAAACAAAGAAGCAACGATATATTACACTTACGGGCATGTTACTAAATAAACATTTTGATTCAGCTTATTATTAAATCGTATATTAATTTTCATATATTTTTGTAAAGCTGAAGCAAAAAGGATTACGTACCGATTCTTGTAAGTGACGCCATCACTACCGCATATTTCTTTATTTCTGTACCTATCTCCATTGTGATTATTGTGAGAATGACGATCATTATCATTGTTGTTGTCATGTCTGTGATGGTTGTCGTTATCGCCATTATGATTGGAGTTACGATCATGACGGTCGTCACGATCATGGTCACCATAGTAATTGTCATATTCATAATTGTTGTGGGAATAATAGCCACCATTGCAGTTCATTTTCTCCAAGTAGTGACAAGGTTTAAACCAGTTCCAACCATAGCTGACTGAATAATGAGATAAGGATGAAACCATCAATAATAATAATAATAATAATAATAATAATAATAATAATAATAATAATAATCTACATGGATGATCTCAGACTCTTTGCCAAAGACGACAATGAGTTGAAGGGCCTCGTCAATATTGTAAAATGTTTCAGTGACGACATAGATATGGATTTCGGATTAGATAAATGTGCAATATTCAAGAAAGGGAGAATTATAGAAACACCCTCAATAGATTTAGATTTTGTCACAAGGATTAGGGAACTGGAACAAGATGAAGCCTATAAATACCTAGAAATTAGCGAAGGGCATGGAATACAGCATACCAAATGAAAGAAAAGGTAAGAAAGGGGTGTGCGTCTGGTACTGAATTTAAAAAATAGAATATCAGCCATAAACACCTTGGCTGTCCCTGTGATGCAATACAATTTTAACATCCTTAACTGGACCATAGCTAACATTAAGCGAATGGACGCCAAAACGAGAAAACTTTACGCCACCAAATGCATCATTCCCAAGCTGATGTTGATCGTCTGTATGTGCCCAAATAGCAGGCTGAGGATTAGTTCAACTGGAACTGTCTTACAAAACTACAACAATTGGCATTCAAAGACAGAAATACAGAAAACTAGATGATTAACTTTGAAAATATCAATCCACTTTATTCCGTATCAAAAGAAGCCAACAAGTTAAAAACAGAGTTTCAAATGGGTGCAGTAATACAAGTAAAGCACAATACACCAACTGAGTCTGCAAAATACTTAAAAAAGAAAGCAAAGTCAAATGCAACCGACCAGATGCAGAAACGATGGCAAGATAAACCGCTTCACGGTTAATAGTCTGCCCGTACCAAAGAAGCTGATGTCGACAAATCCCGTACCCATCAGTGGCTACGTAGTTTAGGGTTAAAAGATGAGGTTTTATCCTTATAACACAGGGTCAATTGTTGTTAACTAAAAATTATCAAGCACATATACTAAAATATTGTGCTAGCCCAAAATTTAGATTCTGTGATAAATATCCAGAAACAATTGATCATCTTGTATCAGGTTGCAAGGTATTGGCACCCACTAAATATAAAACCCGGCATGACAGAGTGGGCCAATATCTGCACTGAAAAATCTGCAACTTCTACGGGAAGGAAACTGAAAAAGATTAGTTTGAACACCACCCAGACCCGGTTACGGAGATAAAATCTGTAACAATTTTATGGGACTACACAATACACACAGACAGAACAATCAAAGCTAACCGCCCAGACATTGTTATTAGAGACCGATAACAAAAAAGTGCCTCCTTATTGATATGGCTGCTCCTGCAGACTGCAATGTATCTTTGAAATTCTTCAAATAGCTTTCAAAATACAAGGACCTTGAAATCGAAATCTTAAAAATGTGGCACATGAGGACATGTATTGTAGTTGGAGCACTTGGATTGGTTGTGAAAGATTCCAGTAGACTTATTGAAGGGATTCCTGGAAGCCCATGCCTTAAAGAAATACAAAAATTCCTCTCACGAGTATATCCCATAACTTACGAAGGGCTTTATCTGTGTAAAATATGTTGTTTTTTGTTTTTTTTTTAATTGTTCAGTGGAAAATGTCATGATGCCATTTCTGACCTTAGGTCTCTGGGCGGGACCCGGAAAGAAATGTGTACACAACAGAAATCAAAGAAAATGAAATAATAATAATAATAATAATAATAATAATAATAATAATAATAATAATAATAATAATAAACAATCAGCGATAAAATAAGTGAATGTAGGAAATTACCTCAGAAGTAGTATAAAAATAAGTATGACTGGATATGAACGGTGATTGACTAGGAAGTATGACAAATTCTAGTAGATTTAGAGGAAAAATTTAAACTGTTCAAACAACAGTAGTACTAATTTGGAAAGTACTGGATTTTTGATGTCAGCAAAAGACATCAGATATTATTAGTGATGTAAGAACTTGGTAAGTTTTACTAGGAGCAGCAACGATTTTTCATATATAACTGAATGAACATAGAATTCAAAACAATAAGGCCCTTTGGTTTACTGCTATTCAGTAGTTAACCAGAATTTATTTTGCAATTCAAGTACTAAGTTTTTATGTCAATCTGGTGACTTCATTGGACAGACATTCCATTGAGAATGTTATTAATCCACAACTCGCAATATCATTTTCTTTTGTGAAACCAAAAGAAAAAGAAGATAATTCTTTCATTGGCATACGATGATGATGATGGCAGAGAAAGCAAAAGTCTTGATGAAACTCCTCTTGTAAACTCACAAGTCATAATATATCTTTTAGAGACTTGTCTGTAGTAGTCAAAACTAATGAAAATTGCCTTAAAATTACATCAGAACTTTCGACTAAAATGAAAAACTACCTATAAACAATTACTTAAAATGATCTCAAAACTGAATAATCAAAATCTGATAAACAAAAGTCGGTCAAAATGAGCACAAAACTTTCTACTACACTCAAGTTATTTTTCAATAATCCTTAAAATGATCACATATATTTCCACTACATATTTTAAGCAAAATACAAATGTAAATGTTTATTTTAACACCCGAGCGTCATTCACTGCTGAACTATTTTCATTCAGAAAATAGTACGCGTTTCCGTTCCATAAAGCGATTTTTTTTGTACTTAATTTAAGAAAGTTAACTTTCAAATATATGTAAACATAGACAAAAAAGAATAAGAAAAAAAAACACCTAATCCTAATTTGAAAGTTAACTTTCTTTAAAAAAAAATAAAAGAATAACAAAAAAACCTAACCCTAATTTGAAAGTTTACTTTCTTCTTTGGAAAAAAAAAAAAGAATAACAAAAAAAAACAAACACCTAACCCTAATTTGAAAATTAACTTTCTTCATAAATTAAGTACAAAAAAAATCGCTTTACGGAAATGCGTACTAATTTCTGCAATGACTTTCTTAAAGGAAGTAAATAGGCTCTAATTGTATACCTCCACCGACAAAATTCAGCAGTGAATTAAGTATCAATAAGTCGGTAATGGCTGACGAAAGACGAGGAAAGAGTCCGATTTTTTTCGGGTCGTTAACATCCAAAAAGGTAGGTTTCTTCAAAATCTAATTGTTGATTTGAGTTCAGCATATACATTTGCACGGAAATAAGACTATTTTGGAAAATTTTGAAGGGATATTAGCGCTCGGGTGTTAAAATAAACATTTACCAATACAAAAACAAACTTCTATTTAGATTATCTCTCCTCAGAGTAATATTTCTCTACAGAACATGTTCTAACAATATTTCTTGGTTGTTTAATCAACGTACCCGATTGTTATGACTAAATCAGTATTTGATCCACTTGAAGACTACCAAATGATTTCATCAATTGGCTTTAATATTAAGATTCTAACTTTTGTTTTGTTCTTGCCAATTGGTATTTACATGCTTTGCCAACTACGAGATTGCTTTCATCAAATAACCTCTTGAAGTATCTCAAACTTATTTTAAGAGAATTCGTTACATTAGCAACTACTAAGATTCTATATAATTTTAGGCTTATGGATTTAATGAAAGTTCTTCCATTATATTATTTTTTTAGTAACTTTTTTTACAATCTAACAGGACTTTAGTCTTAAAAACAAACATCCATAAGATTAGAGTAATTTAAACATTGAATACAAATGTAAATCTTTGACATGTGGTAGAATAGATTGCCACGAGGGAAAGAAAGAAAGATAGAGTGAGCCATTTTCCCCACCAAAATGTTTTAATTTCAGTGCAGCAAACAATACTCTTTCAAGATCTATGTAAAAATCAAATGTGATATATGAATGTTACAGGGAAGTTATTCTGCAATAGTAAGTAACAATAAAAATACGATATTAATAAAAGATGTAATTATTAAGTATAAATAAAAAAGTAATTAGTCGGCACTTTCTAAGTGAATTGAAATATTTACCTTGGAGGAGAAGGAATATAGAGAAGATTATACGAAACATGATGGTAAACTTTGCTGAGTTCTGAAGTCTGAAACAGACATTTGATTACTTATTTATATTAATATTATTTTGAATAATGACCTAAATGTCAAAAAACCCTTCTTCTAATCATCGTGAGAATTAGGCATTCGCTTATCAGAAAAGATAAAAAAAAAATGCATAAGCTAATAAAAATCTGATTAAATTTGATCTGACACGAAAGCTGATAGTCATATGAGAAATATTTACTTTTAATTACTATGATGCAAAATATTCTATAAATAATTCAAAACATTGTAGTGGACACAAATAGACAAGCTATAAGTGTTTGTGGGGTGCACGGATTAGCATGCACACACATGTTGTGTTTACTGTCCAAGGGAAATAACTTACCATTAACCTTTTGATTTCGATACTCTTATATGGAAAAGAGATTTTAATTGTAATGCAGTTTCCTGTTGTACCTGTCAGGAGAATAAACGTTGTTACCTGTCTCTCCGATTTTGTACATTCATTTTTAAGACACAATAACTGGCGACGAGGATGAAATTATTTCTACCTCAGGGAAACGGCTGTATTCATCTATGACTACAAGTAAGTAGTCACCTGAGAGAAAAGGTGTGGTTTCCAGGAATTGATAGGTTTGTAGAGTACAGTAAAAAAAATCCTGCATACCATGCCAGGCGTCTCACCCAGGCCACAGCCCACGTGAACCCCTACCCTTTCTTCTAAACCAAGGTCACACCGTTCACAGTCTGGCAAATCTGCCAAGTCCCATATGAAGGCCATGTCATTGAGAGGCAGCCGATTCCAAGCCAATCGCCAGGTAAGCGAAAACTCAATCCCCGCCATGATCGAATCTTCTGTCAATGCGCGGCGTAGGAAAGCCAACCTTGAGGCGAATTAGTGGCTCACCAAGTGTGGCATTCCCAGCCCCCATGACACGGACGTTGTGCACAGACTCCTCTGTCAACCTCGAGCGGCTTCCTACGGTCTTAACAGAGGGGAAGTACGGACAATCGATAAAGGACAATCGGGAAAACGTAAGTGGCACACACCTCCGCCCTGCCCTTCACGGACAACTTCTGTCGACGCCAAGTCTAACCGGCCGCGTCGATCTTTGCTCGTACTTCAGACCAATTTTACTCCAGCTGGAGGTCGGGCCCAAACCACACTCCAAGAATGCGGACTGGGCTGTCCGGACAACCGAAGGGCCCCGGAAGATCGAACACCTTCCAGGCACCTAACCGCAAGCCGGACGACTTGTCGCGGTTAATCTTGGCCCCTGTCACCTTTTCGTACCGATCAAGCGCCTTCAGTACTGCCTTAATGTCGCTGCGGGACGACACGAAAGAAGATACGTCATCGGCGTACGCAGAAACCCTGGCTCGAGCCCCTCCAGGAACGGCGATTCCACGTAGGGCCGGACTGCACGCCCTGTCCCTCATCCGGCGAACGCGAGGCTCCAGCGCCAAAGCATAGAGTAGGAGCGACAGAGGACAACCCTGACGAACCGATCTGGACAAGGCAAAAGCGCCCGACAGCCTCCCGTTTACCTGTATCACAGCACTGGGGGAGCGATACAGGAGGCCAATCCAGCGACAGAAGTCAGGTTCGCATCCGGCGGCCTGAAGGACAGCAGCAAGGTAGCGATGGTCGATATTGATATAACCCTATCAAATGCCTTGGACTAATCTAAATTGATTAGCGCGGCTTCATCGTCGTCTTTTACACCCTCTATAATCGTGCGGATCAGATGCAGGTCGCTCTGAATTGTTCGGCCTCTCACAGAACAAGTCTGCTCAGGACCCAACAGAGACTCGGCAACTGACTGCAAACGCTCCGGCAGGATCTTGGCCAAAATCTTTAACTCTGTGTTTAACAGAGTTATGGGCCTGTAATCATCTAGTTTTCCCGCAACACCCTTGCCCTTTTTCAACAGCTTGATCACACCCCTGGAGAACCAGTCGGGGAGGGACCCCTGCCGGAACCAGTTGTTGAACACGACCGTCAAAATCGGGACAAGGATGTACGACAGCCTCAAGTACAATTCATAGGGCAAACCATCCAGACCGGGCGACTTGCCTCTGCCGACCTTCTTCAATGCCGCGTAGACCTCGCCCTCGCAGCTAGCCGCTTCAGTCGGCGAAAGCCGAGGAAAGTCAGCCAAATATCTGCGAAACTCGTCCTCACAAAAACCAGGCTCCTTGGTTAACCGGCTCTTGAAATGCCGCCGAAACGCCTCGCACATGTCGTCAGTGGCCCGAAGAGTATGCCCCTCCTGGGTTTTGACGATCGGACCCTCGACAGACCTCTTCCTTGAGCAAGTCTGCGCCCATGTTCACCGCTTCAGTAGACATCTTGCTTAACCTATGTCTAATTACCTGGCCCATGTAGCGTTCGCTATTCGAACGCTCCACAGCGTTTCTAGCTAAGGCTATCTCTAGGGGACCCCCCTCTCAGCCACCGCCTGGCAAAGACTAGCCTTAAGCGTCTTCACCTCCTCAGCTCTATCTAGGGCGAGCATTTTGCTGAAATCCGTGGTGAAGGACCTAATTCTACATTTAAGTCTATCCCACCATTTATCCCCGATAACCGCCTCCACTAGCTGCCGCTGCACTAAGCTAGTTAGCTGCTCCCGAAAGTCCTGCCTGTCCAGTAAAGACAGATTGAACTTCCAGTAATTAGGCATTCTAGGCCTATGGTCTAACGCCATCCGGGCACAAACGAGTTTATGGTCCGAATAGCCTACCCAGTGGAACGTGGGACAATCTAACAAGTCTACGTCGGCTCCTCTGACTAACATTCTATCCAGGTAGCTAACCACCCGGTCAGAAGGCCAACTAAGAGCCCACGTCCACATTTTCCCCCCGGGGTGATCGATCCGGTATCTATCAACGAGGCCAAATTCGTTGATCAGATCAACCAAGCTACGATCGCCCCTACTCCCGCTAGCACCCTGTCCCCGATTTAACTTGGGGTCCAGAATGGCATTCCAGTCCCCCATTAACAATAGGCGCGTTGAATCCAGCAGAAACGGCCCCAACCGCCGAAAAAACGGAACCCGCTCCTCCTGGTCGTTGGGCGCATAAACCGCAACGACCCGAAACCAACCACTTTTCACTTAATTTGGGGTAGGCCTCCTTGGCTCCAAAGAGGTGACTCCAAACCTCGAGATATCCCCCTGTATCACTCACTAGGGTAATAACTCCAGGGGCGTGAAGGAAATTCCGGGGATCCGTCGATTCTATCCATTTTTAATCAGCCACGATCAACCGGCCCTCGGCATCGGTATGCACAAGGTCCACCTTCGCATCAAGGGTACGCTTCACCAGCAAAGAGACTATTCTGGCCTGTTGGTTCCCATATGCTGAATAGACGACAAAGTCGTTAGACAGCACACGAATCGACGTTGCAAACAAAGTGGGTCTCTTGAATCGCGGCGACATCCACGCTGAACGACAAGAGATCACGGAGCAGGCAAGCTGCCTTACCTCGATCCCTCAAGCCATTCGCATTCAAACTGGCTATCTTGACAGACATCAATTAGGCCTGAAAAAAAAAGAAGAAAGAAATAAGAATAAGAAAAGAAAAACCTACTCACATACGAGCCGGAAATCTACGCTGATAGGGACCCCGACGGATTGTCCCAGGCTCCCTGTGCCCAACTCCGTCGTCATCCGACCATTCAGGACAATGCCGCCGACGTCCGTAGGGTAGTTTAGTTTGATTGTCCTATATAAGGAGGGATGGAGCAGCACAGGGACCCTCCCAGAACAGAAATATCTCAGCTTTCGTAAATCGGCATTTTCCATTTCAAAACCCCTTAATTTGGGGTAGGCCTCCTTGGCCCCAAAGAGGTGACTCCAAACCTCGAGATATCCCCCGGTATCCCCCACTAGGGTAATAACTCCAGGGGCGTGAGGGAAATTCCGGGGATCCTCCACTGACTTTCCGTCGATTCTATCCATTTTTAATAGAAGCCCTAAAAGGGCCCTTTTTTTTGTTTGATCAGGCCCTTTTTTACTTCCTCTCGGTCCACCTTGCAAATTTCTTCCGGTCTTGGAAAAAGTTTCTTTTTCTTCTTCTCCCTTGCTGGGTGAGGAGGGGAAGAAGTGGATGTGTGAGGGGGGTGGGGGTGGATATAGAGCTAAGGGAAGAATTGGAGGGAGAGGGAGCACGAAAAGGGGAAGCAGAGAGGCTCCTTGCTTTTGCTGTTGATTCTTTGGTTTCTCTTGGCAAAGCAGGGACGGATATGGACCTGGTTTTGTCCATGTACCTCTCCGCCCTACGTCGGCCAGCACGTTTCTCAACTGGTTCTTCTGCTTCGTCTTCTTCCTCCCTAGTCCTCTTCAAGGAGGCAGAACGTGACGGAGGCGTTTCCTCCACCTCAGAGTCAGATCGTTGCTGCTTCTCTGGTTGTTGCCTTTTCTCTTCCTTCTTGTGTTTGTGTTTCTTTGATGATCTTAGCAGAGTTTTCTGTTGTTGTGGTGGTGGTTGCTGTGGTTGTTGTTTTTGGTGTTGCTTTTGTTGCTGCTGCTGCCGTATCACCTCCTCATGTCGCTCCTGTGGTGTTGGTCCCCGGTGTTTCGGGGAAGGGTGCGTTTTTCGATGCCTTGCTCCTCCTAACCTCCGTCTATTCAGAGTTGGGGGTATTTGTCACCGCTTCTGCTGTTGCTTGCGGCTGTGATTGTGCTGCTACCTTCTTACCGGGGCACGCCTTTGACATGTTCCCCGAGGCGCCACACGTCCAACAATATGACCTCCTCCCTTCCACCACGACGAGCATCCGCTTCTCTCGACACTTCAGTATGTTGGGAATCTCGCCAAAGCTCACTCGGGTGAGGGTTATTTGCAGAACGATATCCCCCAGTGCCGATGCCAGACTTGCTTATGACCGCGCAGACCTCATTCACCTCACCATAATTGGTGAAAAAGGCTCCCATCCAGTCCTCACTTATGTCTGCTGGCAAACCATGAACAGTCACCCGAGTCTTACGGGTCCCCATATATTCTGTTTGCATTCTCACTGCCTTTGTCGTGAGAATGCTTCCGGCCAGCTTTTTGGCCTCCACTTCAGTCGCCAGAAGAATGTTCCACAAAGCATTGGATCTTCTTGCTAAGACCCGTGGGTCAACGTTCAACGTCTTCAGCGCTTCCTCCATCGTTTCCCTGTTGACCCCAATTAATTTCCAACTTTTCACATCGGAGGTCAGCAGGGAGATTATCCGTGTAGTAACGGCGTTTAGCGCCTCTGGAATAGTTAGAAATTAATTTCCTTTAATGAATTCCTCGTACTTTGGTTTTTAAACTGGCGTAATAAGCTGCGTCCTTTATGGTCCTTTTTTTCTTGCCATACTGACTCTCGTATTTCACCGGATTCTGGCGGTGACTCGTCTGCGTCACTCATTCTTGGTAACTTGTTTTCTTTTAAATTTTGCTTTTTCGTTATAATTTTTTAAACAAAACAGAAAACGAACAAAAGCGGGTCAACAAAAGAAAAAATAAAATAAAACTTGGCTTGCCAAAAAGCAAGTCACACGTCAAAAATAAAATAAAATGGGAAAAGTAAAAACAACCAAGTCAAACGTTCAAGAAGAGTGTGGGGTCGATAGAAATTAAACCAAAATTTTACAAACGAAAATAAAAAGAAATAAAAAAGGAAATGCAATACTTTACATAAAAAGTGGGACGAGGCAAAAAGAAAGACGGGACAAAAATTTAACGCTTGCTTACTAGTAACAAGTGGAAACGACTACCGAATCCACTAACAAAGTAAAAAAAAGAGAAAATATAAAACGTGTTACTTCACTGTAAAAATTATCACAATTTCCTCAGTGAGGAAATAGAAAGCGTCATTTAACTCGTGCATAAAATGTGAAAAATAAGTAGACAGGATGAACGACGAAAGTAAGTCTGGTAAAAGAACAAATATAAAATTTTATTATTTTATTTTTTTTTAACAAAGTAATTTGTCTCGACAGTGGGGACATTCAGTAAAGTTACTGGATCTTTGCAATTAATGAAAAGGTTGTGATAAGTAGTCACTAAAGGTATGTCAGTGTTCCGCGCCAAACGAAATTCAAAATGGCTAAGGCGGGAAAAAGTTTCTCCAGGAAGAAAGTTCCAGAACAGTCAATTTATACGGAATATTATGCATACACAACAAAGAAAATACTCATTGCGAGATTTTTGTAATGTGTGTGTAATGTTATATTTTTAAGGTACTGGTTCGTAATGGTTAGAGTTCCAAGAATATGAGAAGTTCTCATTCTTCATTGTTTCAAAGTTCCCTGGTCATGGACGAAGGCAGGCTCGAACAAGATGTTCGTATCAGGACGAGAAATAAGTCATCGAAAAAGGTGATGTGATGACAGTGTCGTAAGCGCCATGTTTTCCTGATAGAAAACAGAGGACAGTTCAAACAAGATGTTAGCCTTAGGTCGAGGAATTAGTCGTCGAAAAAGGTATTGTAACGAACGTGCAGTAAGCTCGAAGTTTTCCTGATAGAAAACAGAAGAAAGTGTAAACAAGATGTTGGCTTCAGATCGAGGAATTATTTGCTGAAAGTTGCATCGACTTGATGAGATTACACACGACGAGCCAAAAGGGACGACGAATTATTTGCCGTTAGTTGCATCGACTTGAAGAGATTACGCACGACGAGCCATAAGGGACTAAGCATAATTTGCTGCTAACATATCCCTGTCTGAAATATGGGTTAACAGACGAGGAATAAATGAGTCAACTATCCGGTTCAGTGACCTGGCAGCGACTAAATTCGAAAAACCAGTTTGTCCTTGACGTCAGAGAAAAAGCGCGAGCAAAAAAAAAAAAAATTCAAATTCTGTTAGGCTGGTAACAACATCAGCAGCTGCCTCCCTCACGTGGGCTACAGAACAACCGTTTACTGCTATTACTAGCTGAAAGTGAAAGGAAGGGATGGAAAAACTCGCACACGCGTAAAATGTAGGTGGAAATACTGTGTTATTCCACAAACTTGACTGACCAAAAATGAAAGAAATAAAATTAGGAAAAACGAAGTAGGTAACAAACGAAAAAGATTAAACAGAAAGATAAAAGAGGAATGAAAAACAAAAAAAAACAAGAAAGAAAAGCTTCAAAAGTAAAAATGAAATCTGACACTTAGCTAAACACTCTGGATAAGCCAACTAATTGCCGAAGCAAATCCACAAATTGACGACGCAAGACCTGAATATCTCTAACTGCAGACCAAGGGAAGATCGAAAAAGTACTACACTTTGATCCAGGCCAATATTTATTGCATAAAAATACAATTATGGCACAAGGCCGAAAAAAAGAGGAGGGGTTGAGGCTGGTCTTCACATACTATCTTATAACTAGCTAATCCGATTCACGGCCCATTCACTCATTACAATTTGCCCATTCACCATAAAGACTCGTCCGTCACCAATCAATCCTCCATACACCATAATACCACATCTTCTCAAGGAGAACCTACGAAACGCGCCCCATGCCATAAAAATTAAATGACAATTCTAAAGATGAAAAATGAGAGGGAAGGGAGATGAACCCAATAACAAACTAAACATGAACACAAAGTGAACTGAACATAACATCCAGGCCACCCGACCGAGCAACCTTGGTTTGGACGAAAAAAAGGGGTTAATAATACGTGAAACGATTTGTTCAAGTACTCCCTGGCTAGAGGGAGTGGAAAACCGTAGATATAAAATTACTCCCCATGTTGTTCAATGTTTGGGAAGCACTGCATAATCCGATGCTCACGAGGTACGGTTTTGAACTCAACCATATTGGGCCAGTCGTCCAGTTTCTCACATGCTGCTGGACTTAAATCTGCGAGATTAGGGGTTATGAAAGTCAAGGTCGTTTTTCTAAGGAGCGGCTAATGGAGGCCGCGACAAGATGCGTGAATAGAAAAAGAAAAAAGAAAAACCTGTCCCGCAATACTTCAACCTGGCAACGTTGTCCTAGTAAAACAAAAAAAAAAACAAAAAAAAAAACACAGCCCTCCACCCCGCCTTACATAATAGCTAAAAAGAAAGGCAGTATGATAACTGTAGAACGTGGCCAAAATAGCATCATACGGAACTCATCTCATTTTAAACCCATAAAAAGTTTATCACCTGCTTGTTTGGAAGGAGAAAATGAGAATGGCACAATAGATGCTGAGAAGCCTTGCCATTCAGCCTACATGCCGTTTTCAGCTGAAACCTGTATTGATACCACACCCACATCATCACCAATCATCATCCCTTTGCTGGAACCAGAAATCTCCTCACCCGACACCCCTAGGTTTGTTCCGAGACTACACCCCAGACCACAACGCCAAATAAAACCCCCAACTTACCTAAAGGACTATATAACTTGAAACCCTTATCCAAAGTAAGGGAGGATTGTTGTGTTTACAGTCCAACGGAAATAACTTACCATTAACCCTTTGATTTCGATACGCTTGTGAAAAATAGATTTTAATTGTAATAATGCAGTTTCCTGTTGTACCCGTCGGGCAGAATAAACGTTGTTATCTGTCTCTCCAATTTTGTACATTCATTTTTAAGACACAATAACATATATGTAAAGAAATACGAACAGAAAAGTAGAACGATAATAAGCAGGACAGTATTACAGCTCATTGAGTTTGATATTCAGTGTTTTGTTGTTAATCATAGTTTAAGATTAAAAATAATATTTAAAATTATTCAGGAATAATAATAATTATAATAATAATAATAATAATAATAATAATAATAATAATAATTACCTATATTTTTTTTTTTTTTGCATATGGCTACAGGTGTACTAATCTGACAATGTTCTACTTTCTGGCTGGCATGTTTTTGAGTGAAAATTTAAAATTTATCTTTTAGTGGCTAGCATGTTGAGAAATGACCCGAAAAATGTATTTTTCTTTTTCTTGGCTCTATCCCTTTGTTTAATGACTTCTTTGATAACTTTTCCGCTAAACTGTAGTGGGGAACAGTCTAACCTATAAAACTTGATAACTGGTCCCTCTCATTGGCGTCGGAAAGCTGAACATTGATGGAATGACACCTTGTGCCGTCCTCTCAACATGTTAGGAATCGTAAATTTTATGCCATTTTAAAATTACATTTTGCCTTTTCTTTGATTTCATTTTAAGCCTATTTGACTTTATTTAACTTTAATTCCTTCATTTTAACTTTTTCTCTTTCCTCTCCCTTCTGTTTTTTTAATTTTCTTACCCTCAATATTGAAGTATGATATTCCACCTCGTAGTGGTCACTCCGACTAATACTAATTTAAAACTCAGTATAGTCAGTGCCATGTCTATACGCATATGCTACTCCACTGAATACAATACTCAATTATGAACTCTCTAACTGTGGATATATGGATATAATCCCCATCGGTATTATCTCATGGATTGGACGAGCTTTCTGGTCTTCTTGAATTGACGTCCTAGAGCTGGTAAGTTGAGCATAATTATCCCTTGCCACTCAAGGTTAAAATGCAAAATTCTATGAATTTCAATGATTACGAATAAATTTTCATACGTATCTGCTGTCACCTGGGTCAACAAGAGAGGAACCAGACTGGAGCCGAAAATTCTGTCACTGGAACAAACTTTTCCAAAAACGAAGAAACACTAGGTAACCAAACCCGGTCTATTGCCAACCTTGGACCAAGTGTCTCAATGCCAAATCAACTAATAAAAAAAAAGAAAACGAACGAAATGGTCTCGCGAAGAGTATCAACAAGTCATGACATCATTCTTCACTCCACTCGAAAATCCAGCAAACAACATCAAGAATCAGACTTATCAAATATGGAGATCTATGGTAGGAAGTGATATGAGATTTCACCAAATCCCTAATTGAAATTCCATCAATAAAAGAAATGCTGAAACAAACTTCTGTTAAAGGCACAGCGAACAAGATGAGACGAAAAACGTTGTAGGTTCTATAGTCAAAATAAAATATTCCAAACGGACCATAAGAAAATTTACAGGGAAATTGGAAAAGCACTTATACACGACGAAAAGCCACTATCTATTAACAATGTGCAGGCATTTTCGGAGAATATTTGGAGCAGACCAAAGAAAAATAGCCCAAATGCAGAATGGATCCAACACGAAGAACGAATTTTGGATAAAACTCTGCAAGAGTGGGAAAATATAACCATAAATAATGTTAGGCAGGCTCTAACGAAATCCCCCAAATTGAAACCCCCAGAAAGATGCCCAATTTCTGGCTCTATCATTTCTCATCAATATATATGATGACAGTTACTTCTTTACAGAAGAAGGTCATTTGTTCAACATTGAACTGGGCGGCTGACGTTGTTCAACGTTGAACTGAGTACCCACAGATGACTTTGAAAACAAGCCTCGCTCCTGCATACCTTTTTACATGTGTGACATACAAAGACTTTTGGAGAATCTTGAAAATGATTTTTACTTTGTGCATTTTCATGTGCCTCATCAGCTCGGCGGCAGATCTGCAAATTTTATCACAAAACTGACATAAGTAACCTGCAGGTCTGTCAGGAAGGAGATTCACATAGTCGGCATGAAACCGCTGATTTTCATGTGATCTTCCATGGTTAGAAAATCCAGTACGAGATAGTCAACATTCCCAAAATACAAGCTGAGACTAAATACCTTCTGGGATCAAGTGTACATAATCTTTCCTAAGAGCTTTTAAACTTCAAATGCTCAACCATTTTAACTTCAAAATGATTGCAACCATCAAAAACTAACTTTCTCCAACTTTTCTCTGCCTATTTTTCTCCCTGACACTAATTTCAAGATTTTACAACAACCTTGAACATTTCTAAGGTTTCTAAGATTTGTGTTTGCGGCGCTTACCAAGAGCGAGTTCTCCGTAAAACATGTGCTTAGGCAATCTCTAACATCTTCAACTTTACTGCGATGTCCTATCTAGCGTAGTTTATTGCGAATTATCAATTTCTCTATGCGAGGCGTTTTGGCTCGTAGTTTTTCTGTAATGAGATCTGCATTGTCAGCATAGAGTAACTATGGGTTCTGATAGAGATCCATTGAAGTTAAACCTTCATCTCCCAATGAAATTGTTTGAATATTCTTACAAAATCTGGAGGACATCCTATCTTACGAGAATAGTTCAGAGAGCACCCCATTTTATGGAGTAAAATGTCTTGGTCAAATCGACAAAGACCTGATACATATATATATATATATATATATATATATATATATATATATATATATATATATATATATATATTGTACAGCCATAACATAACAGCTGAGGCATAACATTTTGGGGTCGCAAATCCATGGTCTTTCGAGAGCCACGAATTTCCAACACACACACACACACACACACACACACACACACACACACACACACACACACACACACATTTTATTAATATTATTATTATTTATTTTGTTATATGATACAATCATTTACTAACTCCTTCACCTGAAACCTAAGGTAAAAGAAGGTTTTTCTTGGGAAGTTATTGAAAGAGTTTCGCTAAATATGCGAGAAGTACTCATTAACTCAATATACAGTATACTACCATGCATGCAATATATAGCTTTCTAATACATCTCTCTAGTCCACTTTTTACTTTTTGTTATTAGGTTACCATTATTATTATTATTATTATTATTATTATTATTATTATTATTATTATTATTATTATTATTATTTCCAGTTTTCCTGAGTTGCTGTTTGATACAATCATTTTCTGACTCATGAGGTACAGAAAATTATTGGGAAGGTTATATTGAGAGAGATTTTATGAGTATTTGATCAATGCACATAAGAACAATCTTTCTCGTGTCATGGTTTCTTGTTATTTTTCTTAATGCATGTATCAATATATTAAAAGATTCTCAGCATTCCTATTATTATTGGAATGTATTTCTTTTCTTTTCTGTTCTTTTTCTTAAATAAAGTATTCCAAATTTACATTGTTAAAAAAAGTTGGGAAGAATATTGTATTCATATGCAAATCTCCACCATATAAATAGCTGCTGATACAACTGGAGGTTAAACTAATCCTGGTCTTGAAGCATTTAGAATTTATTATTTCCACATTTTGGATTTTTATGCTAGATTCAGTATATGGTGCCTGTTGTAAACTATATAGTATTCAGTATTGTTTCACTACTGTTTCTCTAGTAGGAACAATACTGAATACTATATAGTTTACAACAGGCACCATATACTGAATCTAGCATAAAAATCCAAAATGTGGAAATAATAAATTCTAAATGCTTCAAATACCTAGATGTATGGATTAGTTAAAACAAACTTAGTACATGAGATAAGGAAATTGAACATAGGATAGGCTGCACCAAAGGTACTTTTGTCCAACACTGTAAAATGCTACAAAACCAAAATATCAACTTGAAAACACGAGTCATGTCCCTGATTAGCCTCATCAGTTCTAGACTCTCATATAGATATCATATATGACATCCAACACGTTCAGCAATCTCTAAACTATCAGCTATATACTAGTATTTTCTCATTGGCTTCCAGCGAATGACTCCTTTAGGTCTTAAAGAATATTCTATAAAAAAAAAAACTTATCACGTAAACAATTCCAATACCATTAACAACAAAATGTGTAGTACATTTAACTAGAAAGGTAAATAATCATAATACAGATGTTGACTTTCCACATTACCTTAAAACAAGATTAGGAATGAAACTCTTATCAATACTAGATAGAGCGATAACAGTTTAATGGACTTGATTAGTCTAATTTCCCGAAAAACTGTTTTAAGAAAAAGATTTCAACCGTGAGAATTTTTCGGTGAATGAATGCTGAATGGAAAACGAATGAATGCTGAATGGAAAACAAATGAATGCTGAATGGAAAACGAATGAATGCTGAATGGAAACGGCTTATTGCGCTATTACCATTACCATTGTTTGTAGGTGTAGAATATTGAAGGTAGCTAGACCTGTATGACGGGGTTCAGGGGTATGGCCTGGTCACGGCCTCCAAATATGACGTTGTTCAGGGTCTATCCCGGTCTGCTCGCTTGGTCAGGATCGATCCTGGTATCAGAGAACAAGCCGTCAACCTACTTGTCGGTCATGGATGGCGTTTGACACAGCAACTGGTCTTTAAGTTGATCTCTTCAACTGTGACCTCTCTTACCCACGTTGTGATTTTTATCTGAAGAGGGCCAAGCCGAATTTTCACTGGTGTATCTCAACCAAGCTACACCAAGGAGTTGAACACACGCACACAAAATTGAAAAATAAAATGGACGACGCCTGAATAAGTCACTATATGATGTTTATATCAAAATAACAAAAAATATTTATAGTTCTTTCTTTTTGTTCTTTTTCTTCTTTTTCCAACCCGTTCTAATATTTGGCGACGGAACGAAAATTTCGGGTAGCTTCTTTGAAGAATGGCCAGACTTGACAACTGGATTTATCTTCAAGTACTGTGATTTGTACTTTCTAGTACGACACAAGGATTTCATCAGAATCTTTCTTCAGCGGATAATTAATATTATTCTTTTCATCAGGTTGGCAAACAGCGTTATATCAGAAATCTTAACTCCCGGTCGCAACCTCGCTGCGACTGCAATGGCTACTGCAACTGGCTGGCCCCAACTAACTTTGGACCACGTGGGCACTTGTATTTATGGGTGTCCCTTTCAACTGGTGTGATGCGGGCGAATAGAAGGGTTTTATGCAAATCTCCCAAAATTCAACCAGTCATTTTCTTTCGTTTCCTATTTCACATTTCCAATTGTGGAAGATCCCCTCCTCCTTTGGGAGGAGCCATTATATGCTGTTAGCCTTTCTGACGTCATCTTCTGCTTTTAATTTTTCTTTCTCAGGGAAATTTTGGCTGACAAAATTTCCCATTGACCCCTTTCAGCAGACGACTTTAACCTCTGGCCACCGACCTGTCAGCTGTGTCTAGCTGAATCACGTTGTGTAACTTTTTCAACAAAATTCATAATCTGTTCCCATATCCTATGAAAATAATTCTCTTTCTGACAAAAAATTAAAATCGTTTTGTTTTAACCCTTTTCGTCCGTTTAACCCTTTTCGTCCATTTAACCCTTTTCGTCCGTACGCCATGTTAAATATTGTCACACCTAGATTAACTATCCGAACATAGGTCATTTCAAGAAGGACAAGAATGTTTGCAGAAAGTCGTGACCTATGTAAGGGAAGAATGCATCGTAGCAGAGTGATATCAAGTTGATCACATTACTAGAAAACAAGAACATCGTAGCAAATGTGGTGATAGATGACGTGAAATAATAAAAACGTAGATCAACGAGCCTTCTTTGGTGTATTAATATTATGGGATACCCATTACCCCCAGTAATAGCAAACAAATTATTTTGAGGGATTTGCTGTAGAAACGTCACAACTAAAGAAACCCATTTGGCTCAGGTACACAGATGCAGGAAGATGGTTATTTGAACTCAATAAAACTTCCCATACGGGTCACAAATGCACACACACACACACACACACACACACACACACACACACACACACACACACACACACACACACACACACACACACACACACACACACATGGCGGCTCTGTGAGATTTTGTTAAACAAGGGTAAATCTTTATCTCTCCTCGCTTCAATCAGTTCGAAGTATTGTTATCTACAACTAATCTACTACTTTCGACACTACAGGAGTATCTTTGCCTGATTTTCCACCTAGAACGGAATCTCTACGGAATAATATGCATATCACTACGTTCATGTTTTTTTTGTCATTTCTAAAGTAAATCCCCACAAGGCATGCGGGGACTTGACGATATACCTGCAATTGTTCAAATGTGCTCAATGTGCTCAATGTGCTCCCGAACTGGCTCCTGTTTTCTCTAAACTCTACAATAAATGCTTTGCTGCTTTTTGATTTTCAATTTGTTGGAAATCCTCTTCTTTAATTCATGTCTTTAGGAACCCTGGTGAACCTTCTGATCAATCGAATTTTCGTCCTATTAGACCTTTTTATTGCTGAATTTGTCTATCAAGATAAGATAGGTAAGCTATGGCTTTAGATATCTCTAAGGTGCTTGACAGTGCTTGGAATGCTGGCTTTCTTCACAAGCTGAATGGCTATGGTGTCGCTGACCGAATATTTGACTTGACCCAAAATTTCTTAACAAATCGTGTAATGAGAGTTGTATTGAAAGGCCACTCTTCTAGATCCTTTCATATTAAGGATGGTCTCACAGGGCTCTACGCTTTAACCTACGTTGTTTATTATCTTCATCAACAACCTTCTTGGTGTCATCATTTACCAATTCAATATTTATGCTGATAGCACAAATATTTACTCCTGTTTTAATAGTAAACCCAATGGGCGGATAAAGTAAAACTGGCGGCTGAACTCGAAGATAACCCCCAATCAATTGTTAACTGGGACAAGAATGACTTATAAACAAAACTACTATCTTTTCGTCATCAGAGAGAACAATTTTTTGTCTTCCATCAGCATGGTTAATGCTAAACTCAAGGAAAGCAATTCATTGCGCCTTCAAAGTCTCAAGTTTTCCAGACATGAAGTGGAATGATTATTTTGAATCAGTTACTAAGCCTTCTGCTAGGAAAGTTGGTTCACTGTGTCGCGTCAGACAATTCTTCTCGTTAGAATCGATCTTGCACGTTTATAAATCTCCTACTCGTCCGCGCATTAAATATTGCGGCCATATCTGGCCTGATTCTCCGGATATATATCTTGAGATTCCCTCAAAAATTCCAAAGAAGTGTCTATATTGTTATCGGTCCTGACCTAGCATCTCGACTTAAGTCACTTTCTCGCCGACATAACGTAGCTTTCTTGTGTCTTTTCGATAATTACTTTCATGGCAAATGTTCTAATGAGCTTTCCTCCTTGGTACTTCGGCTGTAAAACTCTTATGTGGTTTCTTCCCTCTCACCTACTGTTTTCAAAAATTTAAATGCAGCATTAATCGCTATCTTCTGTCTTCTTGAATCCCGTTCTTTTATTATCCTTTATCCTCACGAACATATTCCCATTTTCTTTCATTCTCAATAAACCCATTGCGTTTTAGTGGCATTGTCGCCTTTCTTGGGTTTAAATGATTAAAAACGTATTATTATCATGGGACTACCTTTATCTCTAGTAATGGCAAACATATACATGGATTACTTTGAGGAATTTGCTATAGAATCATCACTGGTAAAGGAAGCCATAGATGCAATAAGATGTACAAATACTGTTGAACCATGTAAACTCAATAAGACCTTTCATATCGTTCACGCGCGCGCACACATACACACACAGTGATTATTCTAAATATCTGTATATAGTAAGTCAGAATTCACCAGGCAATATCTGAACTTCAATTCTCGTCATCAATATATTGTCAAGAGAATCCTCTGGTGTCTCCACCAGACGACACCTAAGTGATGACTCTGGCATATAACAATAGGAGGCGATCAACATTAGACATATATTCTTTATGCAGTGCTGGACAACAATTTGACACAGTCTATCTCTACATAAAGAGTACATCTGAAAAAGGATCTGCTTTCCATATAACATCAAGGCGGTATTCAAAAGGTGTTAAACTCTTCTAAATATCTACCTTGTACAGAACTCTTCTTGGAACATGTCCAACAATTGTATGTATTTCAACTCATGTAACTGTGGAAAGGAATATAAATTCGTAACTAGTCACTGTAATTATGAAAAGGAGGAACAGTGAAAGGCTGAAGTCGTAGACTAGGAGAATCGTTGAAATTAGGCATGGCTAATCATTTGTGGCTGTAGGGAAGAGTGATCATCAATCTGCATGAAATAAAATAAAGATGATGTGGAGAGAACAACACTGGAGAATAAGTCAATTGAAAGAATCAGTTCACATGTTAAGTACTGACAAACTTCTCAGTAGACTTAAGAAAGATAAACATTTGTGGGAGCCTCTGCTCCAGATTAACTGCTGATGTACTAACGATAATTGCGGAAAGTGTTTATCGTGCTTTAATTAAAAACGGTGAAGCCCAGTATAGTATTTGACATCTTGAAGGCCTTTGAAAGAGTCTGGCATTCAAAAAGCTGAAAAACTACAATATGACCGGGTACGTTTTTGGGCTGATTCAGTCGTTCCTATTAAAACGTAAAACGAAAGTTGTCCTGAATGGTCGCTCGTCTATATCCTTACACTCTAACGCGGGTTTCCCCGAGGGCACCAGCCTTCGTCCTATGCTGTTTTTAATCTTCATTAGTGACCTTCCCGGTGATATCAGCTCTCAACTTGGCATCTACGTTTATGACACTACCATTTATTCCTGCTTTGATACTACGGCTGATTAGTTAGACAAGATCAAAATGGCAGCCGCTGGACAAAACGACCTCAAGACCGTCGTTAACTGGGGAAAAAGATGGCTTGTCAATTTTAACGAATTTCAAACTAAACTGCTCTCTATTAATCACCTGAGAGACCCGCTCTCTGCCTTCTTTCGGCTTGGCTGATGCTATCCCCCAAGAAAGTAACTTGTATCTTCTCAGGCTAACGTTCTCAGCTGACATGAAGTGGAAAGACAATATTGAATCCATCGCCAGATCAGTTGCTAAGAAAGTCGCTTCTTTGTGTCGAGCGAAACAATTTTTCTCTCCGTTTTCTATCTTGCATATCTATTCGTCCATGCATAGAATATTGCTGCCATATATGGTCTGGTGACCCTGCTATTTTCCTGGATCTCCTCGATAAAATCCAAAAACAGAATCATCAATATTGTAGGTCCTGATCTGGCGGCTCGGCTTCAGTCACTTGCCCACTGCCGTAAGGTTGGCTCTCTGTACCTTTTTTTTATAAATATTTTCATGGTAATTGTTCGGATGAGCTCTTCACTATTGTACCGAGACTGTATGAATAAGCGCAATACTAGACTGGCGGGAGATCTCGTCAATTTACAGTTGGGCTACAGCTAGATGTAGCCGTAACTTCTATGCTAACAGCTTCTTACCTCGCTGTTATCGCTCGTGGGACTACTTTGCAGCCCCATACTTTCCAACCAACTTTAATCTGCAATCTCAATCGCTATCTACTGTCCTCCTGATTTTTTTTACTCATTACTAATGTTTCTAATACTATTTTTTTCACAACCTGTAAACCCTTGCGTGTTAGTTGCTGTACTGCCTTGCTTAGGGTGATACCGATTTTTAAAAAAGCACTGGTAACCGAGTATAACCAACATTAGGAATTAGGTTTGAATAAAAGGCATATAATAATATAGGTACCCCCAAAAAGGCTCTAGAAAGAGCATAACATGATGAAAAATCCCGAAACATGACAAAAACAAAGGTTTATCGTTTAAAATGTTTATTTTATTATTAAGATGGAAGACCAATGTAGGTTTTGATTATGTTATTAATTTTTTAATCCTTTTTGTATGTTCGAAATTTTGGTTAAAAATCTTATTTTTCTTGTCTCATCGGCTGTGCCAAAGATTAGTATGGGGAATATAGCCTAGTTGCGATAAAAAAAAAAACATTATTGCAAAAATCAAATAATTGTCGAAATTTAATAAAATTTCAGGACTTATTCACAAATGAATGAAATTATTTCTTAAATAATTATTTTAGTAAATCTTGGTAAAAAATATTATTTTTTTTACATTTGTTACACCCACTGATTTAATTTTATCAAATTTTGAGAAGTTAAAATTCCGGGGTTTCGTATTGATATTAGTTAAAAGCAGGACTCTTGAAGAGTTTAAATCATCAATTTGTTTCTGTCAAACAGAAACACCATTTACCGAAAATTTGCTTTGAATCGTAAAATAAAAAACACAATAAAACTATGACATTAGAAAAGCTTTTAATTGATTTTATAAATAAGATTTATTAAGGACACTATTGTTATAATATACCGGAACACCCACCACAAGATGGTCTGATCTAAAAAGCATGCTCTCTTACTGAGAGAGTGGAAGTTGAACAGAACTTATTTACATTATTTGGACTATTGTCCTCATCTTTGCCGCCATATTTATTAAAACGTTTCGGCCATTGTACGCTCCGGCATTCTTCAGGTGGTTGGAATGTCGAACTGAACCCTTTATTTCGCTCACTGGGGTAGACTGTTCTAGTTCCACGTGTCATGTTTAATGGATGCGGCGACCGAAGCATCTTTGTAGTCGTGGAAGCCCGCGGTTCCGACTGCTAGGTTTGTGGTGCTGCCCCTCTCCTAGCAAAGTTGTGTCCACCAGAAACCCGTCACCACAGCCTCAACCAACAACAGAACAGCCCAGAGAGGAAGGACCAAAGAAGGCCCCCAGGGAGTCTGGCGAGTGGACTGAGCCGTGTCCCTGAAAATGGTACTACTAAGCAGCAGCAGCCGAGACAGCAGCAGCAGCCGAGATAGCAGCAGCAGACGAGACAGCAGCAGCAGCCGAGACAGCAGCAGCAGCCGAGACAGCAGCAGCAGACGAGACAGCAGCAGCAGCCGAGACAGCAGCAGCAGACGAGACAGCAGCAGCAACCCAGACCGCAACAGCAGACGTCTCGTCTGCTGTTGCGGTCTGAGACAGCAGCAGCAGACGAGACAGCAGACGAGACAGCAGCAGCAGACGAGACAGTAGCAACCAAAACAAGGAGTAGCAGCCTAAGCCGCAGCGACAGCCTCACCAACAGTAACAACAACAGCCGTAACAGCAGCAGGCGATGGTAAAGCTGCAGCAACATAAGCAGCTTGAGCGGTCCCAGTAGTAGTAGCGGCCGGAACAACGAGGGCGAAGTTCACTTGGCATTGAAGAAACGGCAGTAGCAAGTCTCCGGGACTTGATTGTCTGCCCTATGAAATATACTTGAGGCTGTCGCATGTTCCGATTTTGACAATGGTGTTCAACAACTGGTTCCGGCAGGGGTCCATCCCCGACCGGATTTCCAGATGTGTGATCACGTTGTTGAAAGGGGCAAGGGTTTTGGACGGGATTTAGACGATTATAGGCCCATAATTCTGCTAAACAGAGTTAAAGATTTTGGCAGATTTGAAGTCAGTTATCGCGAGCTTGTTGAGACTTGAGCAGACTTCGCCGACTAAACGACAGACCGTGCAGTCCGGTCCTACGTTGTATCGCTGTCCCATGGTTTCTGCGTACGCCGATAACGTATTTATTTTCGTGTCGTATCGCAGCAAGATTAAGGTGGTACAGAAGGCGCGAGGGCCAAGATTAAATGTAACAAGTCTTCCGGCTCGCGGTTAGTTGCCTTTTGGTTGGATTGATGGGCCCGTCTGCATTCTTGGAGTGTGGCTGGAACTCAAACTTTAACTAAAGAAGAATTAGTCAGAGGTACAGGCAAAGGTCGGTCCGGACTTGGCTCCGAAGGATGTTGTCCTTGAAAGGTAGGGCTGAGACGTGTGCTATTTACGTCTTTCCTCTCATCCTTTACCGCTTGGCTGTACTTCCTCCTTGCAGGACTCGTATGGAGGCGATCGCGCGTTTGTTGACCACTCCTGTTTCCAGTGTCCGTGTCATGGGGATCTGTGATTGCCACATCTGGCGCGTCATCGATACGCCCCAAGGTTGGCTTTCCTACGCCGCATTTTGACGGAGGACTATTTTAGCGCGGAGTGTTAGGGACGTCTCTCCTAGCTTTACCATCACTCATATTGGGTAAAGCGCCGTCGTGGTCGTGGAAGGTTGTCGATTTTCCTCAGCGAACGTCGGTCGGCCTTGAAGGTCTTTCCTCTGTCCAGTGACCTTTCTCGGCCTAGGGGGCTATTGTATCGTGAATTAGTAGAGAGGACGGATCCTCTTTGTGGCTGGCTCGGCTTGTCGGCATCAGAGTTTCGTTATTTCTGGTCTTGGACGCCAGCGGTGGATTATCTCAGCAACCTTGAGTTTTCGCTTAGCTGGCGATTGATTCGGAACGTGCTACCTCTCAATGACGTAACCTTTGCCTGACTGTCATCGGTGTAACCATGTCTTAAAGGAAACGGCTTCGCACGTCTTCTACCATTGTCCTCAGGTGCTCCCTTTCTGGAATTATGTCGGCGAGTTGACGGTTCTTATCACCCCTGATCCGCTAGTGTCCATCGATCTCGCGTACGCGTGTGACAATGTGTCGCCCCCATTCTCTGAGGTAAAACGTATGGTGTTTTTACGTTGTTAGCCGTGGCAAGAATGGTGGTATGGACGTCGCAACAGTAGGTAATCTTGCGAGATGAACGTTATTCGCATCAGGATCTGGTTGTTTTCTTTAAGCATCAGCTTGGGGTCAAAATCAGATCTGATAGAAAGCGTTTGATTTCGTCCGATTTAAGCGAAAGGTGCGTGACTGGGGCGAGCCTGGTTCGTGTGGACGAGGCTAACCTTGATTTTCTCTTTTAAGTCCCCTTGATGCAACGGGGCGGTTTCCCGTGAACCCTCTCCTGGCTAAGTTAGACACTATTATATTTTCCTAGTTAGTGTCAATAAGTTTTGCTCCCGACGTGTTTCTGGCATTCTCTTTTGCTATGATCCAAACTCTCCAATTTGATTTTGTCCCCAGTTTCCATCTCGGCTATGTCAGCCTTTGATTTTCCCATTCCCTCATTTATTTTCACCCTTCCTCTTCCATTAGTGAGTGTGCTTCTTTATACTGTCTATGTGCAGAATACAGCGGTCACTCTTATTATTTTGAGGTGTGTGTTATGTTATGTCGGGTTTGACGGTGACAGGCATAAACAACATTTGAAGAATGGTCAAAGTAAATAATGACGACCAAGATCGGTATTATTTGAAATCATTTATTCCCGACTGTAGTCTCTTTGTTAACTCCAGGTCTAATGCATCGTCCGGAGACACCTAACGGGAGTATTTGGTAACAAGTAGATAAGAGGACGTAAGTGATCTGGGAGTTATCTTTACCACTTCAAGAGGGGCAACTCGTATATCACAACATCTCCCTCCTCAGAACTGAACTTAGTTGCCTGGGGTTTTGGCATATTTGAGTATTGTCTTTGTGTAAATCTATTGAGATGGCAGGTTGTAGTAGTATCCCTGTGAGTAGTAGGATGTCCAGGATTACTTGTCCTTTTTTTAAGATAGGGGAACTTACATGTCTGTGATAATTTTGGGTTTGTTGATTCGCCCAATTCTCGTGACATATGGTTAGATGGAAGAGGCGTTGTCCCTGCACTGGTCCTTGTTCTGTCCGTTTCTATTGTTGTATAGTTGTAATACACGGTTATTGTGGTTGTGGAGGACTATGCTTTCGTCTGCTGATGTGGTGATAGCTGGTCTTAGGTTTCTGATATGTTTTGTTTCTGTCTGATGATGAGAGGTTAGTCTCTGTGCAGTCATTGGTGTTGGTGCGATGTAGTGTGTAACCAGCTTGTGGAGTGATTGTGAATTTTTCTTGTGACTTCATGATGTGACGCCTGTTTCTCCTAAATGTACCCCCTCTTGTGACCTGATAATGTATGAGCGGTTGTTGAGTCTGCTTCCAAAGTTTGTTGCTCTGCTGGAAACGTATGATGTCACCCTCTTTTAGTGGGGATTGGGTGTGACTGGACTTTGTATATATCTTCTGCGTTTTGTCCTTTTCTGTCTGAATTTGAGATTTTGTCGATCTCAGGTGTCGGCCTTGTAGACGTTCAGCAGGGGAATACTCTGAGTTACTGATAGGCGTGTTCCGGTATTCCAACATTCCTAGAAATGGGTCTCTATTGCTCCATTTTGCCTTTTGAAAGATCTTTTTGGCTGTTTGTATAGTCCGTTCTGCCAACCCATTCGACTGGGGATATCCTGGGATAAAGGTGGAGTCTGTGAAGTCGTATTCTTCTATGAATCTTGCAAATTCTGCTGAGGTAAACTGGGACCCATTGTTAGAGACAAATTTTTCGGGTATTCCAAATAAACAAAAGTTAGAATTGATATGTCGTATGATGGTTTTGCTTCAGGTGTCGTGTGTCTGATTTACCTCAAAATACTAATATAATAATATAGTATTCATTTATAGTATAGTGCGGGCCTGTTTTAGAGTCCTTTCAATGAATGTGTGTCCCACATGCAGCTTCTCCAACATCTGAGTGATGTTGAGACTAGAAATTTTGTCCTTTCAGTATTATTCCCTTTATGAAGGTCAGTTCATCCCTGTGGTTCCAATATGCTTGAACTGCCTCTTGGCATGATCCCCGTTGGTCGGGCCATCCTTCCTTTATAACTCTGACAAGGGCTTGAAGCTCATCGTCACTCGCTGTAGCAGTTCTGATTTCCTCCATCTTGCGGTCAGTGACTGGAAGCCGGCTGATAATTTTGTGTACATGGGCATCCATCCCTCTACTATATTCTTGGCTGTGGTCTGTTAGGTGTTTCCGCGAGAGTATGTCGGCTATGGGTATCTTTTTTTTCCAGGTACATATATTATTGTCAGGTCATAATTGGCTAGTTGCAGTAGCATTCTCTGTAATCTCGGAGGGGCGGCGTGTAGTGGTTTTTAAAAATTGGTATAAGTGTGTGGTCAGATTCAATGATGACGTTGCGGCCATAAACATAATGATGGAAGCGCCTGCACCCGAAAAGAATAACAAATAGTTCTTTTTCTATTTGCGCATATTGTTTTTCACACTGGGTTAGCGATTTCAAGGCTGCACCAAGACGATTTTGTGAGGCGTCTACTTGCATGGAAATTGCTTTTAAAGGGTCAAAATATTTCAGAACTCTCCCAGGGCTTTCTGTTAGGATATCTTTGATTTTCTTGAAAGCTTTGATTTGTGGTTTACCTCATTCAAAATGGACATTTTTCGACTGCCGGATACCCATGGAGTCCCTCTGTTAACTCCAGGTGTAATGCATCGTCCAGAAAACCCTAACGGGGGTATTTTGTAGCAAATAGATAAGGGGACGTAAGTGATCTGGGAGGTATCTTTAACAGTTCAGGTGGGAGGAGCAACTCATATATCACAATAGGGTGGACGGGTCCTACTAACATTTTTCTTTTCTTTTAGTTTTATCTTTGTGTTTCATTTTTAGTTTGTTTTCTAATTTCATCCCCTCCCCATCATTTCATGAATTATTAAATTTTTATATACTTTTGTAAAAAAAGAAAAGTTCATTACGGATTTTCAAATTTTTATGTCATGGGGTGTTTTGTAGATCCCCTGTGAATATGCGGTATTATGGTATATTCAGGATTGAGAGTTGAAGGATACGTTCTTGTTGTGAATGAATAAATTGTAATGAATGAATGGGTCATGAGTCGGGTTAACTAGGACTAGGATAGCTAAATAAAGACCAGCCCCTCAATTTTTCCCCTTTGACCTTGTTCCACAATTTTGTATAATTACAAAATATATAACTGAACATTATTATTCTTTGGAATAAATTACTACTACTTTTTATACGTGTATTGACTTATCCATGTCACATAAGAAAAATGTTTCGATGAAAAATGAATTTTTATAAGAATTGTTTTCACTTTTTAAATTTTAATTAGATAGATTTATTAAATTTTAAATGTTTTAAAATCCTGTATTAATTTCGGCGGTTTTGATGATATTATTAAGTTAAAACTCATTACTAATCATAAATGGAAAGGCTTAATAGAAATCATCAAATCACAATATTTTTTAAAAATTTATAATACTTTGTATTTAAATTTTGAAGATTCTGGGTGGCAAGGAAGCAAGAAATCAGAGGCAAAAAAGTCTAGAAATGAAACTATTAAAGGTTGCATGTGAAAAGTTTATTGTACGCGTTTTGATTTACAAAATTACAATTAAAAGACTGATTTTACCGAAAATCATAATCCAACTCTTGACTCCAAAATCCGAAATTCTAGAAGTAAATAAATGTCGTATTTCATGACATAAGAGCCATTGCTGTTAACACACAATATTAGAATTCATAAATTTGTAATTCATGTACGAAAAGAAATTTGTTTTGAACTGGGTCAAAGGAGATAGGAATGAAATTTCAGTAACATTCCATAAAATATCAACGAATAATCGCGTAGGTTTTATTTCCTGAAATACGGTAAATAGTTTTACCATTTCTTCAAGTTATGTTACAACCAAGAAGTCACTAGTGACTAGTACAGGATCCAGATCCTATATTGTTCTCAAAACTGAGTATTGAACTCACACTCTTTGGGTCTGTCACTGGATCTAACCAACGCCTTTATCCACTGTGCCATGTGTCCTTGAGGTTGGTTAGATCCAGTGACAGACCCAAAGAGTGTGAGTTCAATACCCGGTTCAGGCAGTGAAGAACTTTCAGAGGGAAAATTACCAGGAGATAACTGATAACTGACATCCATCAAACATGGCTCGTGGAACTAGAACAGTCTACCCCAGTGATCGAAATAAAGGGTTCGGTTCGAAATTCCAACCACCTGAAGAAGGCCGGAGCGTACAACGGCCGAAACGTTGTGACAAATATGGCGACAAAGATGAGGACAATAGTCCGACTAATGTAAATACTGTCTTTATTTTGAATACAAACAATATTACATTGAACTGAATGTTTCCAAATTCACACAAATTATTCTATAACTTGCAATCTATCAAACTAGAACATTATCTCACATAAAAATCTAAAAAACAAGTTTATTTCACCATTTTAAACAACATTCATAATTATTGTTTTGTACATTTGTTATATAAAAAATATTTATTTGTACAATTTCTCTTGTCTGAATTATCTTGTTTCTTGTTATTATTTTGTGGCATCGTGTCCAATATAAATTAGTAAGGGTAATTGACCACCACGGCAGTAAGGATTTTATTATATATATTTTAATTATATAAATAAATGCAGTTTATGTTTGCATTTCGCTAATAAACTACGCATTGGATGTACTTTTAAAAGATTTCAAATTAGGTCGAGTTTATAATATATTTATCGTCAAAAGTTTAGCCCAACCCGCGCAAAGATAACAAAAGGCATATGTTAATTCCTCACCAAAGAAGATAAGTAAAGAGACATTCTGATAAGTAATAAATAAATTTTTAATCATTTATTTATATATTTATTCTAATATAAGATTTATGATTATAACTGATACTTGTATTCCCTGTTTTATTCTTTTTCGACAACAATGACAAAGTTGGCGTTTTTATCAATCTTAGCTTTTTCAGGTAAAATATTTACTTTATTTTCAACATAATCCTTTTTTCCTTTGTATTTGATATTTATTTATTTAATTATTTTTTAAAAATTGTTATAATGGGTCATATGCAAATTTTGGTATCACGTTTTAAGGTATTTTTCAATTCTTATTTAATGAAATATTGACAAAAATTTCCGTGTATTTATATGCATATTTTTTTAAAATCGAATTCACCCCAAGTAAAGCAGTAATATCAGTAAGACACTAGGAGTTACTGGGCGTCAGAGAATGAGAAAACAGAAGCATTATTGAGGAGCGAGAACAATAGAATAATAATAAATTATATATATATATATATATATATATATATATATATATATATATATATTAACACATTTTTATGTTTATACATTCTTTTTATAGATACAAATATTTAAGTAAATGCTCTGTTTTATAATAAACAGTATTAAACAACATTTACTGGCCTGAAATTTTCGGAAATCTGTCCGAGAAATTTTCATAGAAAATTTTTGTCCTCCGACAGGAATCGAACCCGTATCCTATACGCAACCATCATATAGCCTTGCTAACCGAACGCTCCTTTGTGGCCGAAACAGTTATGGCACGTCAGGCTATATGACGGTTCCGTATAGGATACAGGTTTGATTCCTGTCGGAGGACGAAAATTTTCTATGAAAATTTCTCGGACATTCAGGCCGGTAAATTTTGTTTAATACTGTTTATTATAAAACAGAGCATTTGCTTAAATATTTGTATCTATAAAAAGAATGTATAAACATAAAAATGTCTTAAAATAATTGTCAGACTTTGTCCATTTCATAATATATATATATATATATATATATATATATATATATATATATATATATATATATATATATATATATATATATATATATATATGGATACATAGGGATATATATATATATATATATATATGGATACATAGGGATATCGGTGGGTAGTTGGAAGAACCGATTCTATAACCACCGCCAGTCCTTCAAAGATAGACATAAGAAGAACCAAACGGCACTGTCAAAACATTATTGGAATTTGTTGGAGAGTGGCTTAACCCCACAAATAACGTGGAAGATCATCTCGAGAGCCAGAACTCCAATAAATTTCAGAGACAGCTGCGATCTGTGTCTAAAAGAAAAGATCTTCATTATAAGGCATAAAGATCCGGATGTATTACTGAACAGTCATAGTGAATTAATTTTTAAATGTCGGCATAAGAACAATCTAAACCTAACAAAATATATTACCTGATCTTTATTTTTGCTCTTCAAATATTGTTATTCACATGTGAATATGAACACATAACTGTATGCATGCCGAAATATGTTTTTTGGACTGAAACAGTCATACGTTTTTTACATGTATATGTATATTTGTTTATATAGAAAAATAGGAATACATCTGTATAGTTGTGTATTGTGAAAAAATATATTTGTGTTTGGCCAATATGAAGATTGATATGTATGTATAGATACGGGTAGGTATATAGATAGGATATATAGGTGTATATGTGTATGTATATGTGTATATATGTGTGTGTACATGTGTATATGCATGTATGTGTAGAGATATATGTATAAATGTGGGCATGTGGGGATACAGATATGTATGTATATATATATATATATATATATATATATATATATATATATATATATATATATATACATATCTGTATATATATATATGGATAGATAGATGTATAGGTGTGTGTATATGTGTATGAGGGGATGTGTGTGTGTGTGTGTGTGTAAATATGTGCCTATGTGTGCTTATATATGTGTGTATATGTGTTGGACGTATGTAAAAATGTTTAAAAGAAAAAAGACTTACAAGTATTTATTGATTTTTTACCCCACTTACAATATTGTTTTCTTAAATGAATTACGTTTTAATAATCATTATTAATGATAAAATATTTAGATTTTTGATGATTAAATACTAATTTCTTTCGTAGAGAAGTTTCTTTAGGAAATTCTAGTTGCACCCCTATATATATACACATATATGTAAGTATACGGAAATATCTAAGAAGATATATGAAAGTACACGTGTACCTGTATAAGTGACTGCAGATGTGAAAGATCGTATGTGTATGAAATTCACATAGATGTGTTTACAATATATGATGGAGCATGATCTCTAATATTGCGTTAAAATGCCATTCCATATTAAATTAATACTAAATTTTAAGTAATAGAATTTACCAATGTAAAAATAGTCACTAATCAATCTCATAAATAAAATTCAAACTGATAAAGACATCACCTTAATAATCACTTACTACTAGATGTAAACTTTTATTTGAGAAAAAATTTCTAGTGTTTTAATGTAAACTCTATATACCTCTTAATCGACTATTTCACATTAAATCACCAAAATGTCCGTAATAAGGTTTTCAAAAAAACTTTAACATATAATTAAATGGCTTAGACTGTTTAAACTGAAAAATTTACGAAATCTCAAAGTAAAAACAAACAAAAAAAAACGCATATTCCAATAGAAGTTAATGACACTTGTTTACAACCTCTTTCTCTTTTTTTCTCTCTTTTTCTTTTTCTCTTTTTTCAATATAGATTTCTCTCCATCCCACTTCCTAATCAAGATATAACTTCCGTTAACAGATTTAAAGTGTCAATGTCTAGATTTCAGCGAATATTTAAATTTGAAACAATAGAAATGTTACATCTAACTCAACGCTGTCTCTCTACCTCCCTACACTGCCCCCACTTCGTGAGTTTCCTTATTATTGCCCGTCATAAATGTGTAAATTTATTTTCATTTTTTCATTTCAACATTTGGAAATAAATCTGATGATCCACTGTCCTTTGGAAGGGCTGTGGTGAAATAATTTATTATATGGAACCTTAATGTAATCTGTTTTTATTTAAATTATTAGCTCTGATTTACATTGAGCTCTCTGGATTCTATCCTCATTGGGTCTTCCCATACGGATTACCTAGTTTTTCCTAAACTAACTATATATATATATATATATATATATATATATATATATATATATATATATATATATATATATATATATATATATATATATATATATATATACAGAACCACACACATACACACAGAGTCACACACACACGGTCAAACGCACACGAGCACACCTAATCTGAGCATTGAATGTTTGAACCAAGAATAAATTTCGATATTATTTTTAGCGATCTGAAGTGTCTACGATTTTTTACATATATCTTTTAGCAAAGTTGAATTCAAGTGTTTGTTTGGGTTCTTAATATTTTAACAATGTTGAATGTTTCTATTGATTTTATTTGACGATATTTTACTGATAATTTACACATAAATTTACAATTTAGATCTCTACGTGCTTTGCCAAAGTCTTTTAACAAAAATTTGAATGGAACTAATAGTGTTTTGCTATCGAAAGGTTTTTGTGATTGAAATTTAATATAAATTGTAGACATTGCGATATAGGTGTTTTTTTTATTAACAATCCGATCTGTAAAATTCACATTGATCATACTACTAAATTCAAAATTGTATCAATTTTCTTTTATTCGGTATCACCCCAAGCAATGCAGTAAAGCCACTAAGACACAAGGGGTTACAGGGTGTGAATGAATTACGAACAGAAACATTAATATGTGGAAGGAGAAAATAGTAATCACGAGGAAAATAGATAGCGAATGACATTGCATTTAAATTTTTTGACTGGAAAGCATGGAACGGGTAGGGAGTTCCACAAGCGAGAAGTTCGAGAAAAAAATTGTTATCATAGAACATATGGCTACATTTAGCCAGAGTTATCATCAAAGTATTTATAGAAAAGGCACAGAGAGACAAATTTACGGCGGTGTGTAACTGACTGAAGTCGAGCCGTCATATTGCTGATTCTTCTTTGGATCTTATCAAAGATCTCAAGGGAAACAGCTGGAGCACTGGACCATAGGTGGCAGCAATATTCCAAGCCTGGCTAAATGGTAGACTTCTAGATATTTAAGATAGATTCTGTAGAGAAAAATGATCTCGCTCGACTCAGGGAACCAACTTTCTTGGTAGCTTACTAGCAATGGATTCAATATAGTCTTTCTACTTTACGTCAGCTGAGAACGTTAGTCCGAGAAGGCACAACGAGTCCCTTTCCTGGAGGTTAGCATCAGCCATGCTGATGATAAGCTAAGAAGGGTCTGTCAGATTATTGATGGAGAGAAGTTTCGTTTTGGAGGTGTTAAAATTAGCAAACCATCTTTTGTCCCAGAGATTATGAATTTGAGGTCGTTTTAAACATCGGCTGCCATTTTGACCTTGTCAGACACCAGTCATCAGTAAGGTCATCCTTAGTATCGGGGCAGTAGTAAATGGTTGTGTCATTAGCGTAGATGGCAAGTTGAGAGCTGATGTTATTGGGGAGGTCATTAATGAAAATGGTAGGATCAAGTACATAGCCCTGTGGGACATCAGTGTTAGTACGAAAGGATGTAGACGACTGGCTGTTCAGGATAACTTTCATTTCGCGATTTGATAGGAAGTTCTGCATGAGTTCAAAAATTTGTCCAGAGACATCGTAATTTTTCAGCTTGTGGAGAAGACCTGTATACCAAACCCTGTCAAAGGCTTTCCAAATGTCCAAAGCTACTGCCTGGGCTTCACTGATTTTATTTAGAGCTTGATAGACACTTTCCGCAAATATCATCAGTATTGCTTGCCTGAGTAAAGGCCCTGTGATGAGAGATGATGAACCAATTCAGCATTGATTAGGGCCTCTAAGGGTTTCCCAAAAAGAGGTAGAATGCTAATAGGCCGATAGTTCGAAGAATCGGACAGTTCACCAGAGTTCTTAAAAACTGGAGCAACAGACGATGATTTCCAGCAGGTGGAAAAACTGGGAGCAGCAAAGAATTTATTATACAGTTTAGAGAAAATATGAACCAGTTCGGGAGCATAATGACTATTGGATACCATTAGATCCACATGCTTTGCGGAGATCCAGGTTAGAGATGATAGCAGAAACCATGGAAGAGGTTATATGCATATCACTCAACAGAGACTCGGTTCTAAGTGGGAAGTTAGGCACGGATATTCCAGATGAGTCAAGAGTTTGAGTCAGGTTTGAGGTGAATTTATGGCAAAGCATTCAGCTTTATCAGCAGAGTGTGATAACTCCGCAAATCGATTGAAGAAGGGGAGGAATAGAGACCTTACCCTTATTTAATGCCCTATTACGGATCCACCAGTAATCACCTCACTATCTAAAAAATCTATTAATTGATATTTTGCACATGTTTGTAAGGTTTGAGTTTGTAGCTTTAAGTATTTCAAGAGATATCAAAAGTAGCTTCTCACAAGGTGAGTATTTTACGACCTGAAAAATAAGATTATAGACCTAAAAAGTGATTATGTTTCTTGAGAACGCAACTTTTTAGCTTAAAAGCTATAGAGAGAGGATTTCGGTATTTTAATCTACATAAAATATGCTTTTCAAGAATACCAAGTATGATAGTATTAGAATTTATTCTGCGTCACCTACCGCGCGGATTTTACGCTTAAACTAACACAAAAAAAGAACCTGCATGCTCACAAATCCTATTTTCATGCACGAACTCTTCTACAGACACACACATACAGCATTTTTATTAATTAATTACAGACGCTTTTCAGTAATTCCTGCTGTCAACTGGCTTAAAATAGCAGTACGTATTCGAGTCAATCACTTAGTTTTCTGAAATAAAGGTCATCACACAGCGCCACATTAGGGTGAAAAACGGGTTTTTGGTACGGTTAGCTGTAGTACGGTTCACTTTTCGCATTGCATCATCCTACAGCGTCACATTCGGGTGAAAAAGGACTTTGGTACAGTTCGTTTACCACATGAAGCCTTGCATTACACGTTTTTGGAAAGAAAAAACATTTTATCAACAGTCACAATTTGTTCCAAAAACGAAATATTTTCATTAAGGAAATACAGTCCAGTTGCTTCTTTTTTATACATATCTACAAGTAAAACCAAAACAATTAACATAACGAAGCCGAAGAAAATAATTTTCGACGTTTTGAGTATATATTTGCATCATATTACTTTTCAATATTTACTTTTAGATTGCTGTCAACTTTCAAGTTTTCTATTCGGCTTTCCACAAGAAATATCCACCACAAAACTTTGCAAAGCACTTTTCACAAGTTTGGTCATTTATAAACATTTATTTTTTGCGTTTCATTTGTATTATTATCTTCTTATAATGTCCCAAAAAGTTTCTAATTTTCTTTCATCTTTTATGTTAGAGCTGTCATCTCAGCTGCACTTCTAATATCAAAATGGATTTATTGAAACCAATTTTGAAATTAAAAATGCAGCTGACAACATAATTATGCAGTCACAACATAATCAAAAACGATCTTTTGGAATTAAGATTGTTAAAAATAAATAGTTCATTTCTTATATAATAGCAAAAAGCAAATTTGTGGGAAGCAACCCAATATTTGCATTTTCATAAACTCACAATAAAAATAATGTTAAAATAGGGGATTTTAAAATAATGTTAAAATAGTGGATTATATGAAGTTTATGTAAAAGTCTCTCTTAAATTTTCTAGTTTTTCCTTAATCAATTAGCCGGTAATGTGTGGAAAGCTATCTATGTGGGTTTTACCGTGATGAAAGCCTGTTGCTTGTGCAATTTGTAGACTCTGTAGTCGATTTTTAGTTCTCTGATTATCTTTTTTGGCTTCACTATTGATAGAAAATTCCCAGCTGGGGTGCTTTTTTGTAATACTTATTGATCTCACTATTAAAGGCTTTATCATATGTTTCGACGTCGATGCCGGTTTTATCATAACTGATAATAATCTTATCCGAGTGCTTGATGGTGGCAATGTCTTTACACATTTTTCTGAAGGTTATTAGTGGTGTTAGTGAATTTGATTTAATTAATAACAAAGAATAATTCTTTCTCGAAGTTGGTCGT
Source organism: Acanthosepion esculentum (assembly GCA_964036315.1). Classification (NCBI taxonomy): domain Eukaryota; kingdom Metazoa; phylum Mollusca; class Cephalopoda; order Sepiida; family Sepiidae; genus Acanthosepion; species Acanthosepion esculentum. The sequence continues at coordinate 32,073,964 of OZ038520.1, forward strand.
CACATGATGGTGTTTTTGCGATTTAAATCCAAAAGATTGATTTTCATTTCGATTTAGATGTTCATGTTTGCGCTTTGTGAATAATATCTTTCACCTAATCCTCTTAATGACGCTCTCTGTTTTGTGTAGGAGAGTCAGTTCGTGGGGATCAGAATGTTTTTGGTTGAGTAGGTTAGATGAAAAGACTCCATATCCCGTTAAAAATTATTGTATATTGTTTGGTGGTTTAATTACACCGATAAAAATGTTCAACTGAAAGGAGCAAAATAAAGAAGTGAGTGTATGAGCACCTGTCTACATAGAATCAAATTTCTGCTCAAACACGTTGACCCAGATTAATATAGTCTATCTGGACCCGGCGTCCACATATACTAGTATTGATATTATCTTTATTAATATTTTTTACTCTTTACTTTTTGCTAGCTTTAATAAACAACTATTGTTAATATTAGATTGTATCATATTTAACATTTTTGTTAATCCATTATTTCCATTATCTTATCATTACCTTTTTTAATATATAAATTTTATTATTGTTTTGTTTCTTGCCTTTTTCTTTTACCTTTAGTCTTACTTTTAGAAACGTGTTTATTTATTTACTTATCTATTTGCATTTATTATTTTTATTTATTTATTTGCCGTATTTATTTACATATTTATATCAACCTATATATATGGCTCTTTTTTACTTTACTTTATCTTATTTTATTTTATATTATTTTCATTGATATGCATTATTTTTATTAGTACCTTAATTTAATTTTATCACGGCACATTTTATTCTTATTAATATCACTACAACTAGATAGTTCAGTAATATTAATATTTATATTAATAATATTGTTAATTAATTCATTGATTTTCTTGGTAAAAAATATTTACCCCTTTTGATTTTCTAACGTCTGTCTTTGTTTATTACTTTGATTACATCAGCATTTCTCTAAATTAGAATTTATTATTATTATTTTCAATTTTAAATGTTAATCTGGGCCTAAATTCAAATTCAGAATTAAACCACGATTCATTTAAATATTTTAACAACGATAATATTCCACCCCAACAATAAAGTAATATCGCGATAACCAGAAATTTTGTGAAACCGGTGTCACCTCAAAATTAAAATTAAAATAAATATACCGACACTTGATAATTGCTTCGACATGCAACTCAGAGTTGTGCAATCATTTCAAGGCATTTTTTATATTCCTTAATATATTAAATAGCTCTGTTATTTAACATTGAGCATTGTTTTTCTTACACTATAGATTATTTATATGCATTTGTATAGGATCGCTCGCTCGTACATCTACCTATATTTACCTATTTAGGTACCTCCGCTTTTTTCGGAATAATTTTCGATACCTAACGTTTAAAAGGAATTTTTAGAAAAGTGAAAAAGCACTCTTGAAGATTTCATTTTAGCTTTAATTGCAAGCTAAAGGATTAAATTTATTATTTCCAGCAAGTAAAATATTCTGGTGTATTTCAGATAGAAATTATATAGATTGGAATGTTAAATTTAATTTCGATTTGTTAAAATTTTCTTAAAAGCGGCCATTTTCTTAATTTTAAGAAATTTGTAAACAAACAAATTTATCGATTTTAAAACTCTTCCCAAAAAAATATATATATATATTTCTGACACGTTATTTGAGTAAAATTAGAAAATTTAAAGTTGAATTAATCTGATTTGAAATAAATATTACTTACTTATAGCATAAAAAAGTAATATACAATCATTTCTTAACAATGGGCCCTATCTTTCTTTGATCCTTATTGAAGTATCGGTAAGTTTTCGAGGTGATGAGAGGTTTTATGGATGACTAAAATTGACATAAATTTACGAAATCTAAGTGAACGCATTTTTTTTGTTTTTAACTACCTAGATATTTTATGCAAAAAATAAAAAATTTAAAATACTTTTAAAAATTTTCTTAAATTAATTTCTCTTTAAAGGGATAAAACTTTTAGAACACGTGACATTTTCATAATAATGTCACGTTTAGCCTTTCATAGATGAAAAAAGGGAACAAATTAAGTAAAAAATAAATATATTTAAAAAATAGAATAGTTAAACTACGTTTATTAATCTTTTCAATTTTGGATTCGTAAATTTCGTTTCCACTTATTTACTATATCAGATCCAGCAAATACCCCAACTATTATAAATTATTATAATTAGTTTTAAAACATTCTTGTAAAATTTCATTATACATCGAATTTTTTTTATTTCTTCAGACAATAGTGTCCTTCATATAACTTATTTACAAAATCAATTAAAAGCTTTTCTAATTAAATAATGTCATAATTTTATTGCATTCATTATTTTTCAATTCAGAGCTGATTTTCAGTTAGAATAGCGCAAGTGTGGAAAAAAAAGATTAGGTGATTTACATTCTCCAAGGTGTCCTACCTTTAACAGATAAAAAAAATTCAGAATAGAAAAGTATTTTGCGAAATTTCATGAAATTAAGTAAGTGGCGGGGAGTAACATATATAAAAAAAATATATATTTTTTACTAAAATTTTCTAAAAAAAAATTCAAAAATAATTTCATTTAAGTCCTGGAAATTTCATTAAAATTGGACAATTATTTGATCTTTACAAGAATTTCCAAATCAATGTGTTTTCATCAAGAAAAAAATGGAAAAAGTCAATATAATTATGACGCGATGACGTAAACAAAACAAGATTTTAACCAAAATTTCGAACGTGTTAGAAAGAATAAAAAATTTAAAAAATAATAAAAAGTACTTTGGTCTTTCATTTTAAGCATATACATTTTCACACTATAACTTTATTGTTATTAAGTTTCTTGTCTTTTTCATTATGCTCTGATGTTTTCCGCAAAAAGTGGAGGTACCTACACACACACACGCACACATATCTATCTATCTATCTATCTATCTATCTATCTATCTATCTATCTATATGTGTGCGTGTGTGTGTGCGCGCGCGCGTGTGCGTGTGTGTGTGTGTGGATGAATATTGGACTAATTTTTTTTCCACTTACGCAACTGATTAATCAACTGGATTAGCTACAGACATTGTTTTACTTTTCACACTTCAAAGAGTTATCTGCAGCTTAATTGTTTAAACAACAACCAAAAACAAATCTCAAAACTTCCCTTTCTGTGTGCTGGTAATATCATGGTTATGACTAGCTTAGACCAGCTCCGACCAGCTTGGACAAGCTATGACCAGCTTAGACCAGTGGCCCGAGTGTTTCCACTTGAGTTCCCCACGTTAAACTGACCTTGTGTCACATCCTGACTCAGTGGGGCGTCAAGTAAATATATATGTCATGTTTGATTGATCTGTTTAAGTTTCTAGTTTGTCATATATTTATATATTTACTCGTAAACGGTGTTTAACCCTTGTGTTTCTTTGAAGGACAGGAACAGACGATATGTCATCTGCTTACCAAGCTGTTTCACTACTTTCGTTCTTTGTTTTCTTGTATGGATGTCTTGTTCCTCACTTTCTGCTTGGTAACGTCTCAAGTGCATATTTAGTTTTTATTTTTGGCAAAAGTCGCCCATAGTCTGATTTCCTTGTCTTTATTTGTGATATTCAAATAATGGATAGCGGAAATGATATGATATATTTATGTACACACTGTACACATATGTATTAATTTACTCATGCCCACGTATGTGCACAGACAAAGTGACAAAATATGTATTAAAATAGAAATAAAAAATTTAGGCATCTATCAAACACAAATTTATATGAAGCTCTTCCTCCATAAATATAGCAAATTTTAAATAATATATATAAATTTCCTAAATTTTCTCTAAAAGAAACTTTAAATGCTAAATGAAAAAGTGTTTAAGATGATTCAACATAAAAAAATTGTTTCCACTTGATATTAAAACTAAAAAAAGAACGCATTTATTTAAATGTAGTATAAACATCTAATTCCAATCTAATTCCAGATATTTATTCCCTTTGAGTCCTTAATTAAGCAGAATCTACTGTATATTTTGGCAAAGGTTTTCATTTTATCATTTAAGCAGGTTTTATTGAAAATTTGCAAGATACAAGATTTGCTTTGTCATTTTTCTTTGGAACATCCGTTATCTTTACAAAAACAAGAGAAATTTACGAAAAAAATTTAAAACAAATCTTGTCTAAAATTTTCAATAAAATCTGTTTGTTTGTATGTATATGTATATGTACGTGTGTGTGTGTTTGTATGTGTGTGAGCATGCACTATATATATATATATATATATATATATATATATATATATATATATATATATATTATTTTGGATTTTATTTTTCAAGTGTAATGTTTTCATAATAAGACTGATGTACTCGCAAAAATTCGCTAAAAATGGCGATCATCATGAAAAATGCACAAAACATTAAAAAATAAAATTATCACCAAAATCTTTGTTTTAGAAAGACTTTTATAATGGAAAAAATATTGTTTATCCATTTTAGGAACTTGGAAATTTTGGCTAAAAATTCACTTTTAAAAAAAAATTTTAAAAAAAACGCGGGACCTTAAACTCATTTAATTTTTATTAAATTTAAATTATTTTTTTTATTGTTTAATATTTATATTTGTTGCTAGTTTAAAAGCTGCCCTATCAGAAAACTCTTGATTCAGCCTGTTCAGTAGTTTGAGAGTCCCTAAGTCTTTGTATATTCTCAGCATTGGAAACTCTCCTGGCTGCCATTTGATCTGAGTTTTCGTTTGCATGGGACTTTCTTTTCCTCGCTGCAGCCTTGGCTCTCTTGCAATCTGGTTGACGGAGATTTCTGTTTGCGGGGCATACTGCTGCTGTATGTGATAGGTAACAATAAACTACAGAAGAACTCAAAATTGATCGCTGCATTTAAGTATTGCATTAATATTTAAGCTTACCTTTTAAAAGCTCAACAATAATTCCTCTGACAATTTGATGTACATAGGTCCTTACATTCCATACAAACAATTATTTTTATTTCATGAATGACTTTCGCTGGATTTCGCAATTAATTTCAATTATTCCCAAATTTATTTCCAAGTTATAAAAATTGTTATCGTACTAAAAATTCGTCGCAAAAAAAAAACAACAACAAAAAAAAAAAACACGTAAAAATCGCCGAAAACAATCGCAGTAATGCACGCTTGGGAATCCAAAATTTCAGGAATGCAGGTCCGGATCCAGTCCGGAATGTTTCCAAAATGGTATTGTAGAATCGTCCGTATTTTTCCACTCAACCCGTTTAAAGGTGGAATTTTCTATAAGAGCTAGTTTCGACCAATCAACACCACACATTGCGAAACTCGGCTTATTATTGGTCGAGATGCCCCAGGATAAATGTTGGCGCCAATGCGCTGGGAGCCGATCTGATCTTCGCAGAGTAAATAAAAGGACGAATCTTAGTCCAATTCACTAGTCAGCAATTCACTCTCAGAGAGATTTCTACAGAGATCCACGCGTGTCTACATCTTGACTTAAAGGACTTTTCGCGCGTCAACACCTGACTCCACCTTCAACCTCTTTCTCTCTCTCTCTCTGAAATCTTTGTACGTTTCTAAAAAAGTGTTATTCTACACTACCAAACAGAAATTATTACTAAAGCAAATATATATAAAAAAACACGGTCCAAGGTGAATAACTCTGCCAAAACAAAAACATACAAAATTCAGCAAAAAAATCTCGCAACTACAATACTTTAAAATTTATCTCTCGATAAATTTTCCTCAAATTTTTATGTGAACACTTTTCCTAAACAAAGGAACATTCATGAACTTTGAGTTCATAAAATACTCAATTCAACTTTTGTTCAACAATTCAGTTATTTCGACTGAAACACAACTTTTTCCAAAAATTGTATTGTAATTTATTTGTACATAAATATTCAATGTTTGTTTCTAATTGAATTCACGACTACCTTTGTTTCTTCGTTCAATATTGCCTTTGAGATTTATTCCATTTGTATGTCTACGCTAAAATTGTTGTGATTAATATGAAGAACATGCTTTTCACGTTTATTATCACAAACCTAAAACCCTTCTGATTACACACTAATTCATAGCAATCCCAACAGTATATTATGTTGGGCTACGGTCTCTAGAAGTAAAGTTGAAAAAGTGTAATACACTGATACACTGACACACCGACATTCACATTTATTTATATAGATAAGGAGAATTTAACACCTGCAAAAGAAGTTTGAACTCCGAAGTCACTTCAGATACTACCCACAATAGGACTAAAATTTGATAGGGTGCTACTATTATCTCGCGAGATAAACAGATGCCTACTAAATATTTAAATCATCGGATAATTTAAATGAAGATTTTTTGGTCAAACAGAAGCCTTAGTTGTAAAAAATCTGCCTTGAATTAGAAAATTAATTTAACTAGAAAAGCTTTTTATTGCTTTTACGAATAAAATTTTTCATTTTTTAAAAATTTTAAATAAATAATTTATAGACTTTTAAATCTTTCAAAATTTTGTATTGATTTTGTACAATTCACAGACAACCATTATTTTAAAAAGAATTTCGATTTGTGTGTGTGTGTGTGTGTGTGTGTGTGTGTGTGTGTGTGTGCGTGCGTGAGTGTGTGTGTGCATAAAAGTACCCACTTTTGTAAATACGGATGTCCATACACGACATTATCAGACAATAAGGGAAATATCTATTATGAATTAAATATTTATTGGTAAATTTCTAAAATTTTCTCAACAAGTGTAACGTAAGTAAGGGCATAAGGGCAAAGTACCTAAGATTCAATAAGATATTAGATATAAAAATATTCACGTTTTATTCAAGTAATTTCTTTCCCCTTACTTAAATTTTTCAAACATCAGATTCTCAATAAATTACTCAACCCGTCAGAAAAACATCCCGTGTTAAAAATTGTTTTTTTTTCTGTGATATTTTTAACTAAGAGTAATAGTTGTTTCAATACAGATTAATTAAACCTTAAATCGATTAATTTTCCTCAAATAACGTTTTAGAAAAGTATGTTATTTTTGAGAGATTTTTTTAATGAAGATAATTATTTTGTGTTGACAGATTTGTCAATATGAACAAACTTAAAGATTTTACTGATAAGTAGAAAAAAGAATCCAATCAATTAAAATTCGGCTTGAAATATACCAATCTATTTTGCTTGCTGAAAATATTAAATTTAATCCATTAGCTTGAAAAGAAAACTAAAATTAAAGCTTCAAGAAAGATTTTTCATTTTTTAAAATTGCATTTTAAACTTAAGTATCACTTTTTTTTAGTTACCTAATATTGTAGCGGACCGTGGGGTTTACGTGTTGTTAAATTAGGAACACGTGCGTTTATTCCTGCTAGAAGGTCCACTACAAGAACATGGTGGACTCAGTGATTGAATCCACCATAAAAAATTGTAAAGAAAACAAACAAAACCAATATATATATATATATATATATATATATATATATATATATATATACAAACAAGTAGGTGTCGGAAGTGTGGTTGAGATGCGTGATTCGACGAAATGTACTTGTGCTGTCTTCAGGCTGCTGTATATTTTTCTCTAGCGGGTCAGAGTCGGAGTACGTCCTGGAAGAAACATCAGCAATGTTCAGCGTTTGCTATTAAAATTTGTCTTTTTCTAATGCTCAACGTTGAATTGGCTTTGTCGTCCCGTCGTACTGTTTCCCAACTGTACTTTTGTTTGAAAACGAGCTCGTTTGTTTGCTATGCGTGGATAAAGTTGGCGCACAAAATTTAATAGAAGCGGCGTTGTGGCAAAGTTGAGCTGATTTGAGAATTTCTGCAGAGTGTCGAATGCATGTTTGAGAGAATTTGCTATTATTGTTGATTGAATATCGTACTTGCAAATTCTTAGTGTGTTCGAGTTGCATCGTTTCAGAATGAAGATAAAGGACAGTGAGTCGCCTTTTGAGATGTGGTGTCACACTTTATCTATTTCAGTCCAGAAGAAGAGAGTGTTAATTAGCTGAAAATGGCATTACGTTTGCCGTTTGGTAAGACCGTAAGCATGCCTGCCGGGTGAAATTGGGTCAACCGTCGCCGAGAGAAAGAAAGGGTCAAGTAAATAGACAAGTGGGGAAAGGAGCGTTGTATTGTTGCCTGCTGACTCGTGTCATAGTAGTAGTAGTAGTAGTAGTAGTTGTTGTTGTATTGGCGATTGAGGCTCCTCTGGTTTCCCACGTGTTGTAGAAAAATTCAATTTGCCGCGCCAGATAAATGTGTTTTGTATAGACATAGTGTAGTGAATTAAAATGTTGTGTTTTTTCACTTTCATATAATCTAATCACAAATTTTAATTGCTTTATAAATGTTTTTTTTTTGCGGGGGGGGGGTAATAGTGTCCGGCGTGCGTAGTGGGAATTTTTCAATGTTTTTCCTGACTAGCTCTCATTTGGGAAGTGTGTGTTAATATGAGTTTGTACATATATACAGTCTTGTATTTCTGTTAGCAGTAGTTAAAAAAAAAAAAATCATGTCGGAATCACCAATCTGTAGAGGACCGTGGGGTTTACGTGTTGTTAAATTAGGAACAAGTGCGTTTATTCCTGCTAGAAGGAGGTCCACTACAAGAACATGGCGGATTCAGAGAATGAATCCACCATAAAGGGTAAAGAAAACCAAGACCGATATATATATATACAACAAGTATATGTATTAAACAACAAAATTTACAATGGTCAAAGACATTAACATTTGTGTTTGTGTGTGAACGTAAAGAGTTTGTATTTTGCTGAATGTTCGTACGTACGTGTATGTATGTATAATGTTGTGTCGATCTTTGCATTGCGATTTCTTTTGCATGGATAGCAAACGAAACTGGAACGTGGAACGAAAATCTGAGATTGCTCTCTCTCCCTCTCTCTCTCTGCATTCTGTATTGTTTTCTGACCTCCAGTTGTTATTTTCACTTTTTCTCTTCCTTCATGACTCCCTGAATATCATGATGCCAGTTATTGCAATTATCTTCTAGCTGTTCCCAGTTACCAAGGTCGATGAGTGTGATGTGACTTTCATGTCCCTCTGAAACGTATTGCAAGGCCGCCTGCCTTAAAATGTATTGATTTAATTTTTAATTTTAAAATATATATTTATTTTTTATAAAATTCACACAATATATTTCTAATATCTAATATTTCTAATATATCCTGCAATTTTTTATCAATATCGGTCAGGTAATATCAATTCTATTTTGAAAACTTTGAATAATAAAACGTAATGTACGTATCAGTAGAATATATACATACATAGTAGTGGAAAATAGTCGTGCCCAAGTACGACCATTTTCATAACCATTTTTGATTTCCTTGCCACTGATGATGTCCCTGTTGACTCATTGGTATAAATTAAGCCACAAGTTTTGCAAGCAAGTTCACCACTTGATGCATTCGTATAAGAATGTTGTGACTTTTGATGTCAAGTAAGTTCACTCGATCACCTGCACATTTTGCTGCGCAGATTGCAAGTGAAATCAGTCTGAAAATCCTAGTGATAGAGTGTATGGCAACGAGTGTAACTAATCAAGACAGATTTTGAAAACACGCCCACATTCTGCACAGGTGAAAATCTTTTTAGTCAGTTCTCAGTTCGGTATCTATGCTGATGACACATATCTTAATGGTAAGTCTGATCGGTTCGATAAGGCCGAATTGGCAGCTAAACCCCAAAATGACCTAAAATCTGTTGTTAACTTGGGCCAGAAATGGTTTGTTAATTTTAACGCATCCAAAATAAAATTACTTTCTTCTAATCGCCTGAGAGAACTTTTTTTGCCTTCTATCAGTATCGCTGATGCTAACCTTCAGCAGAGTGACTCCTTCTTGGTCTAACATTTTCTGCTGATATGAAGTGGAAACATGTGTTAGACATTTTTCTCGTCAGAATCTATCTTACACATTTATATGTCTACTATTCTACGATTCTGCTAAGTATTTAGTGATTCTTGATAAAGAATCTGCAATATTATTGGTCCTGATCAATGGTAATTCTTCTGACGAAGTTCTATCTTGATAAATAAAGTTTATGAATTTAATTGTACTACTAGAGTATGATTTTACGAATCCTAGGCTGTGGTGACCTACGACACCTACCCAGGCCACACCCTTTCACTTCCTGAAATTCAAGAACCTTTATTGACATTCATCTCAACATTGTATGGGGACCTTTTTTGGTTATTATTGCCTTTTTTCGGTCACAACCAACCATTTAGCATGTAAAATATACCCTATGATATCAAGCAATGCCTGTGTATTGAGCACTTTTAATTGCCAACTTTATCAGAGTTGGAATTTACCAACTACAGTTGTGTTTCTTCTTACACACACACACACACATACACACACACACACACACACATTCATACACACACATATATACACAAACATTTTAACTCATATATATATATATATATATATATATATGTGTGTGTGTGTGTGTGTGAAAATGTGTGTGTGTGTGTGTGTGTGTGTGTGTGTGTGTCTGTGTGTGTGTGTGGTAATGGAAATATTATAATATTAGCCGTTTCCATACGAGAAAACATTTAGCATTTTGGCCAGTATTGCTTCCGGTTGAAATTTATAAAATCTTTCTCTTAAAATGTTTTTTTTAACAGGTTTCTCAATTACAGTACCTCTTTCCAGTATCGATGGGGGTTTCTTTCTTAACCTTTTATTTGAAGTGGTGTGGGATGTTAATATCTTGATTATGTCATTATTTTTTATTTTAGTTACATGTGCGTTCCATTTAAGCTGTTTCTGTTGTTGGTAATCCTCAAATGATGTTTCCGTTATTTGGTACAGTTCTTTGTTTGTGATTCTGTAACGCCAGTCCACAATGTTAAAAAAAGCATGATCTTTGGCAAGACACTCAGGCTTTACTCACTCAAAGCCTTTTTTTATCATTGATCTTAGAAAGTGATTGTATACAGCTGATAGTTTAGATATTTCTGACCGGATCTGTCGCCATGCATGACATCCATATGAAAGTCTCGATCTGACGAGGCTATTTAAGAACATGACTCGAGTTTTCAGCTTAATGTTTTGGTTTTGTAGCAATTTGCAGTGTTGGGCGAAGCTAACATTGGTTCAGCCTATTTTAATTTCAATTTCTTTTTGTTATAATGACCCATACACCGAGGTATCTGAAGTGTTTAGTACTTACAAATTCCATTTCCTGATTTTTATGACGGATTCAGGATACGTGCCATCTCTGCTTTCATTCCAATTCAAAATCATAGTTTCTGTTTTGGAAAGGTTTATCTTGGTCCCATTTCTTGTAACATTTAATAGAGGATGCTATTTTTTGTTCCAGATCATTCTGATCCCAACTATGAATACCGATGTCATCAGTATACCCACACCCCTCTTCATAAGTACATTGGCCTCGGGAGGAGAGAAAGCAGTTATTACTGTTGTTGGCTTCCACTAGTAGCATGCATTTCAATATTTTTTTAATTTTAATAATTTTATCCTTTGGATTGTTTCACTCTTCTTCAGATTTCATATTCTTCCTATTTCTTTGCAAGTTTTTCAAGACTCTTTCAAGCGACCTGCTTCTTAATGGATTCTACTGTTACCTACATGTATCACTCTTTTTCATTTGTCCCACAAAATCCTGTTATTTTTCTATTTTTTAAATGTCTTTAACTCTGTTCTCTGCTCGAAGAATGACATCCACTATCAGACAAATCTTTGTTTACAGTAATTAGATTTAGTTTTCAGGCTTACAGTATTTTGTGGGGAAGAACGTCATTTGCATGATATTTTTGTACTTGCATTTATTTATTGTTATGCTTTGTTATCTCTCTGCGTAGTAGTAGTCGTAGTACAGTTCTCCGTGTCCTGAATAGCAACCGATTTGCTAGGCATAGCCCATATGTTCGCCAGTTGTTCTCCATTTATACTCGTCTATCTACGATACTACATTTATATTTTTTGACAGTGTTTTGTGTTGAAGCAGTGAATTTTGATTATTGCAAGTATATGAAATACATTGACTGCTCGATTCGTAAGGATCCATTTCGTATGTGTGGCAGTGATGGTTTAACATACCCATCTAAGTAAGTACGTAAGCTTTCTAATTCGCGCACGCAAATTATTTAATATATATCTGTTTTTTTCAGCTTTTAACATTTTGCAATGTTTCAGATTGTTTGATATTATAAGTTACTTGAAACATTTTCGTAGAAAAACCAAAAATATACAAATGTAACAAATAACAAATATATTTGCCATGAAATTAACTTTTTTATTCAATTTAGAACGAGTAAAATGTTCATCTTTTTCTACGCGTAACATTTGTAATATTTATAACTTTGCTAAGATTAGAAAAATGATACACAGTAAATTGTACGTTCCTAAAAATAAGTAACTATATATTTAATTAAAACAACATTCACATAACTCAGGAATAAGTACTACAGATTTGATTTTAAATAGAAAATAGTAGCTATGAATGTAGATTTAGTCAAAGGTAAAATCCATTGAATAGAATATTAAACATTAAGCATTTCGACTGTTATAAAACATAACGTCATATTGATGTAGGATAAGTTGTTTAGACATTTATATCACATTATTCGAGATGGAATAAATATCGGTTTAAATGCAGTTTTTTAAGAACATAATCATCATTATATGCAATGACAAAGTTCCATTGTTAAATTAATTCTCTTATTCCTTGTTAAACATAATAGATTTTTATCAGAATTATTTCCATCCGTTTTCCGTTTATAATGATTGTTTCAGTAAGTAAAAAACATAAGAACATCTTATTTATTTTAGGTGCGAATTCATTTTGGCTCATTGTAAAAATCCAACGATTGGTCTGGTTCATGAAGGAGAGTGTGCGACTGAAGTAGTCCCACCTTCTACAATGGTTCCTGATAGTTTTTGTCGAAACATTGTAAAGCAGACGTGTCATGGTGTCCGACCCATTTGCGGAACAAACGGAGTAACTTATAACAATGAGTAAGTTCATAATTTATATTAAAGGTATCTTTTCCAGTTTTGCCATGTAAGAATTGATCGAAATACTTTCATTCGCTTTTCTTTTTGTTTTGTTTTCTATTTGCTTTTACTATAATGTTGCGGTTGGTGTTTTCTTTTTCCTCTGGTGTACAATTTGCATAAAAATAATACAGAAATTATTTTAAAGGTAATGTATGCCAATACTGTAAAATGGAATAAAAATGAATACAAATTGTGATAGGGTCAATTTATTTATGCCGTTCCTCTTAATATCGCGTGTAACACAGTAGATTTCATATTTTATGTTGTACTCCACTTCTTGTTTTACTAAGCAAAGAAAACCACACAACACTGAAGTTGCACTAATACCGATCTAAATCTAAATACAATTTTCTATAAGGCAGTACGCTGTTCAGTTTTATTACGCTGCAATAAAACAGCACATCAGAAATTGTATCTAGCAAGCAACGCTCATGAGAGGAAGGTGAACGATTAAAGAAGAAGAGATAACTGAGTGAGTTTACTAGTGAAAGTTGGAAGCACATATAAAAAACAATCTGGAGACTCAAGAGACTATTCGCTTGCCAGTGGGAGATGCCGGCGAAAATAGACACCAATGCCATGTATGTAGACATTAGAGTCCTTTCGAAATAGGGAAGATAACTACAAACAGAGAATTCAGTGGAAGAGACTGAAGTGTTCATATTAGTTTCACAGAGACCTAGTATGTCTGGAGGACGTTCTAAGAGAAGTGATTCTACACTGCAGAAATTGGAACGAATTTTGGAGAAAAAAAGTTTGAGGGGCTTAGGTGTTTTTTGCAATCGAGTTTAGTTTTATTTTATTTATTTGTTTTGGTCCTGATATATTTTAAAGGTGGAAAAAGCCAAGAATAATAGTAGCTGCCGGCCGTCAAAGGCAACATGAGCTGATTGGAAATTGACACAGACTGCAGCATGGTGTGAATCAGGGTTGCTCAACGTACGTGCTTGCATGGACACCTATTCAAGCATGATATGGCACTGCAAGAACCCTGATATTATGCGGTTGTTGATCAGTATTGATTTTTTCAGGACTACCTAAGAGTTAAGGTTCTTTATTATCAGTTGAGATGCAGCAACCAGAAAACTGTCAACCTGATACTTTAAGTATGAAGTGTCGTAGCCAAAAGCCAGTCATATCACCAAACATTCATGACAGCTACCCTTATTAAGGTCTCAGAAAAAGAAAACGAAAACTCCATCCTAAATAGGAAACAAGATATAAACCTCTACTCCTGTTCAAAAGATGGGGATGGAGTACGGACCGATTGTGTTATATAAAGATTTATTTGTATTTATCAATACTCTGTACCTTTTCTTTTAATCATTACACTAGGTCAATATACACCCAAACTAAAATATACCGATATATGGTGTGAATGGACATTATCATAAGATAAGCAACTCATCCATAACCGGCAACCTCCTAACAACCATAAGATTCACAGGTAATGATTAATGAGTTCGGTCTTGCCGTCCCATGATTGTAGCCTTACTTAAGTAAAATTAGCTAATTATCATCATATCAAGTCTCGTAAGTCATTTCTAAAGAGTTTTTATCTCCATTGCGACCTTACATAATTTTGTATTTGACTTGTGTAAGCTTCGGAAATATCTAATTTTCTAAAGTCATTAAACTTCATCTAACAAAAAAAAACCCTCTTTCAGCAGCGATTATTATTATTAATAGATTACTTCCTGTCATATACCAGCCTTTTAATCTAATACATATTACCAAGTACACTGAAGCATTAATGACCATGTCTAGTTGGATCAGCAAACTGCAGTTGTAATTAATTTAAAAATTTGAGTTGCATCAGGTACGAATATTATCTCATGGATGCAAAGGAAAGAAATTAATTATACAATGTTTTTTGAAGTTTCGACGGCGCTTCAATTCCAGGTTACTCTTTAATTCCTGCAAATAATGAGGTTGACCAGGCTGACGCTATAACATAAATTTACTTCTCTACAATACTCATTAAATTTTACATCCCTTTAAATTTAAAAAAAGTTGAATGAACCATAAAAATGGCAAACAGCGCCTAATTTCTTTACAATTATATTGCTCATATTTACTTTCTTGAAAAGTATTGTTATTTACTTTCTACTTTCTACATGTGAAACAGTTTATATAAAAAACCATTGTTTGTAACGCTTTACGCGTTACAAAGAAATACTTTTTATGAAGAATGAAAATACTAGAAACAGCAATTTACTGGTTGGCCTCAACCTACCCATTTGTAGAAATGTACTTAACTAGAAAATGTGCGTGTGGCGTAAAGGGTAAAGAGATAGTGTAGTTGTTGTAACAACCATGGCACGCGATCAGAATTTAGGACCTTTGTAACAGGGCGTTGGTCCATATTCGACGTTTAATTTCTGGAGAATGCAAAATCGTGATTGCTTAAATTCAGACGATTAAAAAGTGGAAGTAAACCACGAAAATTTCCAAACTAATTAGAAGTATAATGCGAAAAGAAATGGAGAATTAAAGTTAAATTAAACATATAAAATGAAGTTGATGAGGGAAACAGAGAAAGTTGAATTGCGAATGAATTTGGTGAAAAGTCATTAACTTTGGGATTTTGTATAAGTGGTCTTATTTCTCTGATAAGGGAAACTATCTTCTTGGATTTTCTTGGATTTCTGAACTGATTCGAGAGGGGCAAATTCTAAATACTACCATGCTGTTCACATAAAGTTGGAGAAATGTGTTTTTGGCTGGGGCCATGTGTTTCTTGGACAATGAATCCATTGAGATAATATCGGCAAAAATGGACATTTTTACGTATATCAATGTCAAACTGGTATGAGTTGCTCAAGAGAGATCGTTTATTTAAACCGGAGAAGGATTTGGCTTCGAGAGTCGCAGGGAAATCTCAAAACATAGTGCTAAGAAAATCCACATTGTTCAAAGACAAGAACATATGCACATCCTGTGAACAGAGCAGACACGAAGACCCACAGAAAACAAAAGTGTCACAGACACGCTATGAGGCGAGAAGGCAACTGCTACTACGATTGTAAAAGCAACCACACGGAGAAGGGGAAAGGAAACGATGCCAAAGGCCTCAAAATACTTCGAAATCATTATTTTGCGACATAAAGTGAAGAAGACGTATATCCGTGTAATATTCCCCGTCAATAAATTATTGATAAGTGGTCACTTGTTTTGAAGAGATCTTAATTTCGAGAAACGAATTTGAGATTACGCGCGAAACAAATTACCACACTCCCCAGAAGAGTTTAATAACTCTTCCGTGGGAGACACAACGAACCACTATACGATCACCATCGAAAAAGGGGATTATTTTCAGGGTATATGAGATGGACCATAAGATACGTACACATATGCTTGCCTTACACGGTTAATACCTAGTAACTCCAGAGTATTTGGCCAGGTGTCTATTTACGTTCGATTTCGATGGCCAGAAGCAACTGATTTCAGTGATCAGTCTTCATGTTTGTTTATGAATCCGTTTATATTTTTGATTGTGTAATTATTGTTGGGATCAGTTATAGTTCCTCACATTGGCCATATAACATCACCATGGGACCATGGAACAAGACTGATGTGTTATCTGGTCTGACAAATTACGTTTCCAGCTTTGGCAAAGAGTCAAGTGCACGTGGAAAAGATCGCTTAAGCAGCATATTGGGCCAATGCCAACTGGTGACTCTGTAACTGTATGGGAATTGTTCTCTTGAGAGTTGGGATGAATCCGTCTGCTTTTAGTTTCAACCTAGTCTTCCGCAATCACTGATGAGTCAACATCAGTGTGTTATATTCGCAAGAAGTATTGGCTATATAAGAGATTTTCATCCCATTGTGTTTTCAGATTGGTTAGGCCCTTAGCATTTTCTCTAATGCTTTTAGCTCCTAATCTTGGAATTTTACCTCCTATTTCATCTTGTTTCTATAGTTGTAGATCTTGTTTGAATTTTTTTTACTTTCTTTGAAAATTGAATGTTGTTTTTTTGTGGGATTCACGCTTTAGAATCCAATCATTGGTTAATTTAGGTTATCTTTCAAGATCTATTGTTGTGTTTTTTTTGGAAGTTCACGTCCTCGACCCCCATCGTCCTTAGACAGGTACAATCGATCTACATATTCTTTGCGGTGGTGCATGGTAAGATATTTTCAGATTCTTCTATCTATTCTTCGTATCTCTTCTGGATTCAAATTTATTACATTGAAAGAATATGTAACAAAAAGATATTGTTAGGATGATAATAGATTAAAATTTATTTTTCGTATTTAATCCAGTTTATTTATTGCTCTTACTCGCCTGAAACATTCTTTTTTAACTTTTTTCTTTCACTTTTGCATGATGGATTCTTTGTCATTCATCTTTTACATACATGATATTATTATTGTTGCTATTATTATTATTATTATTATTACATGATTCTCACAGTATTAAATTTTATTGGAGATCATATATTATTTTTTTTAATCAAGTTGCTTTCACAACAGAGATAGAAAGGGAGGGATAGAAAGAAAGAGGGACTTTCACAGGATGTTAGCAATTCCTAATAATGTCCATTTCTGTTGGATTGGAACATGGGGTTTTATTCCAAGCATTTCCAGGTTACTGTTCAAAGTTCTGCAAATGGAGCACCACATAATGATTGAAACTATGGTAGTATCCATATCCCACAAATGACCCACGGCTGTGCGAAGATCTGTATATCCGCTGCTTTCTTAACAAGATTTTAATTTCCCGGGCATACACAATATCAATAAGATAGAATCATTGACTTAAGTTCAAATTTACGATAGGTATGGATTTGGACTTTCCATAACAGTTTTGCTCCATAACCCTCTCCGCTTTGTGGTGATAACTCTTCATGTTCACATCAAAGCCTGCTGCTACACAAATGGAGATTTAGGCACACACCTTATTGTGGCACCGCTTCTATTATTATTATTTTTATTATTATTATTTTTATTATTATTATTTTTATTATTGTTGTTGTTGTTGCTGCTGTTGTTGTTGTTTTATTTCCTTTAGTTTCTGGCGTATACTCATTTCTTTCCGGGGTCGCAACCAGAAACCTACGGTAAGAAATGGCATCATGACATTTACCACTGAGCAGTTTTGAAAAAACATCGCACATCTTTTATATAGATAAAGCCCTTCTTAAGGTGTGGCTGTAATTGTAAATACAATTTTTTTTTGTATTTCTTTAAGGCATGTGCTTCCAGGAATTCCTTCAATGAGTCTATCGGAATCTTTTCCAGCCAATCCGTGGCCTCCAATTACAACAGGAATCGTTGATTTTCTCGTGTGCCACATTTTTGAGATTTCGATTTCAAGGTCCTTGTATTTTGATAGTTTTTGAAGATCTTCAAAGATACATTGCAGTCACAGAGACTGCTATATCAATAAGGAGGCATATTTTGTCTCTAATTATGACGTTTGAGCGATTAGCTTTGATTATTCTGTCTGCGTGTATTGTAAAGTCCCATAAAATTGTTAGAGGTCCTGTCTCCTTAACCGGGTCTGGGTGGTGTTCATACCAATTTCTTGCAGTTTCCTTTCCGGAAAAAATGTATATTTTCCAGTGCAGATATTGGCCCACTCTGTCATGCCGGGTTTTATATTCAGTGGGTGCCAATACCACGCAACCTGATACAAGATAGTCCATTGTTTCTGGATATTTACCACAGAATCTGCATTTTGGACTAACACAATTTTTCAACATGTGTTTTTGGCAATTTCTAGTTAGCAAGCATTGATCCTGTGTAGCAAGAATAAAACCTCCAGTTTCAGCTTTTAATCCTGCACTACGTAACCACTGATGGGTATGGAGTTTGTTTACATCAGCTTGTTTGGTACGGGCAAAGTATTGCCCGTCACGCGGTTTATCAAGTCATTGTTTCTGTATCTGGTCGGTTGCATTTGACTTTGATTTCTTTTTTAATTATTTTGCAGATTTAGTCGGTGTATTTACTTGTATTTCTTCACCCGCTTGAAACTCCATTTTGAAATTGCTGTCTTTCTTTATTACTGAATAAAGTCTCTAACTACTTTCATGTTCTTTGATATAGATCATCATCCAGTCTTCTGTAGTTTCCAGGTATCATTGAAGGCCACTTGTAGTTTTGTAAGACAGTTCCAGTTGAACTAATCCTCTGCCTGCTAGGATCTGGGCACATACAGACGATCAACATCAACCTTAGGATGATGCATGTGGTGACAAGTGAGAAGTTTTCTCGTTTTGGCGTCTATTCGCTTAATGTCAGCTATGGTCCAGTTAAGGATGTTAAAACTGTATTGCACTACAGGGACAGCCAAGGTGTTTATGGCTGATATTCTGTTTTTTGAATTCGGCTCGGTATTCAGTACCAGACGCGCACGCTTTTCTTACCTTTTCCTTCATTTGGGTATGCTGTATACCATATCCTCCACTAATTCTTAGGTACTTAGAGGTTTCATCTTGTTTCAGTTCCCTAATCTTTGTGACAAAATCTAAATCTATTGAGTGTGTTTCTGTAATTCTCCCTTTCTTGAATGTTAGTTTTGCACATTTATCTCTTCCTAAATCCATACCTATGTCGTCACTGAAACATCTCACATTATTGAAGAGACCCTTCAACTCATTGTCATCTTTGGTTAAAGAGTTTCAGATCATCCATGTAGAGTAGGTGATTGAGTACTTTCTTGTTTAGTTTGTAATCATAGCTATTATTGTTTGCATCGTGGATTAAGGACATACAAAACAGAAGGGGTTGCAGGGAGTCTTTTTAAAAGATTCCTCGTCGGATATTCAGTCGGTTGAATATGGCAGTGCCTCTTGTTTGATTTAGGCATCATGTGGTTTTCCACATTCCCATGCTGTGTTTAAGGAAATTTACTATCACGGAGGAGACTTTGTAGATTTCCAAAGTCTTAAGTATGCAAGCGTGTGGCACTATATCAAAGGCTTTACGGTAATTTGTCCATGCTGTGCTAATATTTCTACATCGTCTCCTGCAATTTTCCAGGATCATTTTGTTAAGCAGTAGATGATCTTTGTAAACATATAAACTTTTCCTGCATATCTTGTGTTCCAGTGGAAGAATGTTGTTTGTTTCGAGAAAAGCGTAAGTACGGTTCGTCAGGACAAACGTGATCAATTTATACGTGGTGGACAGTCATATTACTGACCTATAACTTTGCGGGTCATTTGTTTCACTCGTTTTTGGTATGAGATACGTTTTACCTTCAGCGATCCATTCTGGGATTTCATTGATATATTGATAGGGTTTGTGCAAGGGATTTATGGATTGATGAGTGATGCTAGATCCAGAAATTGGGCACTTTGTCATTTCCTGGGGATTTTCATTTTGGGGATTTCTTTAGAGCTTGCCTAACATTATTTGTGGTTATATTTTCCCACTCTTGTAGAGGTTTATTCAGCATTCATTCTTCTTCACGTTGGATCTATTCTACATTGGGGTTATATTCCTTTGGGCTACGCCAAATATTCTCCCAAAATTTCTGCACTTTCTGTATAACTGTTTTTCCAATTTCGCTGTTTCTGTTTCAGCATTTCCTTGATTGATGGAATTTCATTTAGTGATTTAATTTTATATTTCCTGTATTTGCGTGTTGAGACATTTGGGTTTTTAATGATCTCATCCAATATCGAAATCTCACATCTCATTTTATTTCTCGCATCATTTTTGCCTTCCAAGTTGGCTCCCTTTGTCTGTTGTTTGATATTTTCATTGTCTTGAATTCAAGCTTACCAGTAGCTATTAAAGCTTTGCGTATATGATATTGTTAAGTGATGTTTCCCAGTGGTTTGTCCGTTAACATTTTTTCCAGTGCAGTTTTTCCACAATGTGCTCATTGGACTTTGTCATATGAATTTTTGAAAGCTGGTCTCTTTCTGACATTTGTGTGAGAGTTACTCTGCTGAGTTCTTGGAGGATGTGGTTTTTCGCTTCGATGATTTTACCTCTGTGGTTTTTTGGACTCATCTTCAATGACGTCATCTAGATAACTGCAGGTTATGTCACAGGTAGATTCTTTGATTTTATTTCCTGGGAGATTATTATTTCGTATCTCATTTTATTTAGTTTTTACCTCATTCTCTGTCATATTATTTATTTATTTACTCTCACCTCTTTACTGTTTGAGTGATGGATTATTGTCTTCTGTCTTATATCTAGTTTTATCTTTTGTGGATTTTCGAGTGCAGTGAAAAAGGATGTTATGACTTGTTGATACTCTTTGCGAGACCATTTCGTTCGCTTTCTTTTTATTAGTTGATTTGGCATTGAGTCACTCGGTCCAAGGTTAGAAATAGTCCGGGTTTGGTGACCAAGTGTCACTTCGTTGCTGGAAGAGTTTGTTCCGGTGACAGATTTTTCAGCCCCAGACTGGTTCCTCTCCTCGCCCTTGTTGACCCGGGTGACGGCCGATCCGCTATGATAAGATTTGTTTGTATCATTGAGATTAGTAATTTTTTGCATTTTACCCTTGACCACCAAGAGGTAATTTTGTTCAAGTTACCAGCGCTAGGACGACTGTCGACCAAGACCAAACGGCTCGTCCTGCCCATGAGATAGTGGAGGAAGGGAATTATATTCAGATTACAGGGGGTATAATATTCAGATTATAGTGGGGAATTATTAATTTTTTTTTTTACTATTGCTAACAACAGAAGTAAAATTTTCATTTATAAACGTTTGGATCCTAAGGAGAAGACTATTATTATTATTATTATTATTATTATTATTATTGTTATTATTATTATTATTTATGTATTTATTTATTTACTAGCCGTAAAGCCCGGTGTTTCTCGGGGTTTTATATAGTTAAATTGCTTTAGGGTTTGAATTATTGAACTTACGCATGTATCCGCAGTTGTTGAGGCCGGGAATCTCACTGGTAGCAAAATCAATGAGATCAAGGGCAACCGGTTGCAATAGGTGGCTGCTGTGTTACTGCTCCGTGCTTACCCGAAGATTACCACCTGTTCATAATCGGTCAAAATTTTTAATTCTGGCAATATAAAATAGTGGTTGAATTTTCACATTAGGACTCGCTTAACATATAGGCGTCGGTGGTCGGCAAAACTGCTCTACTCCAGTTTGCACACGTTCACCTACCCGACCCTACTTAAGTACGGCGTGCTTAGTCTTGTTGGAAAGCCCTTGACCCAGTGGTGAATTTGTGTCAATTTCATTTTTTTGCATAAGTCTGGAGTGTCCATTTATTGAACTGAGAATGATTTGACTTCATTTCCTATGGTAAGATGAAACCCTTCACCCCCGGGAAACTGAGCGGATGAACGCACGTGGCTCCCCCCGCACACACTCGGTAATTGTCGTGGCACACAAACAGAGGTCATCACAGCTGCATGTAGGGGTCAATAGTTGTGTTAAGCGCAATGGTTTGTGAATTGGGAGTACTTTGAGTAGCTGTTGTCGGATTTACTGCGGATGTTACGGTTTTGGGAAAACCCCAGTAAAGGAATGGAGCTTGCAACGCAGCACTTAGCCTTCCGTAAAGTTTGAAGTGTTGTACTGTAGAAGTTACTGGTAGACAGAGCTACAATGAAGCACCCATAGAAATCGCTCTTCATAATAGACGCTGGCTCAATAAGTAAGCGAAATACTCAGAACTTATTGCCGACAGGCCAGCATTCAGGTTTCAGCCTATTGAATCGACGCTTGAAGTAGCTGCAGAGAATAGTGGGGGGCATTGTGCATCTCAACTGAAAGTGCCAACCGTTGTGTCAACATCTACGTCTACGCGTCGCTGACCTCATCGAATACCGCTCTGAATGCCCTGAATTGCGTGGCCCCCGCTCAACTATACCCCTCCAACCTTGTGCGCGCATGCGATTGTATGATTCGGTGTTGAGTCTAAAGCAGCGGGTAGAGCACACATTAGCGCAAGTACGTTTTGCCTTAGCGCATCACAGTATGAGTCTGAGGTACCACCACCAGCCAATAGAGGTGACGGGAATTTTGGAGTTGGAAATAAGTCAACCCCTAAGTATGTCTTGAATCATCTCTTTTAAAAATGGATTGACCACCGTTTAAGCTGACTTCAGTAAACACAAAAGCACACAACGGTACGCGCAATACAGGCCGAGTGAAAGATGGCGATGGCACTACCGCAAACAGGTTAACATGTAGGTGTGTGAGAAGCAAGTCGGAGACGGAATTAACTGGCTGGCCCCAGAAGGATTCCACCATGCCAACTCCCTGCAGAAGACCAATTGTACAGGAGTAGATTAATTCAATACGCGAAACCTGGCTAAGGCCAGTAGATAGATCCCAAGCTAATCCCACAAAGGTGAAGAGTGATGTATGTGATGCGTTTCATGTAGCACTGCCGGTGATCAACTGTATAACGGAATTGAACACTGAAACCTAGGGAAAGCGCATGTCATTGCAAGTTCCCTGTAGCGTTCAGCTATTCAAAAATGTTGGGAATGGATGCAGCATCAGCGATGCATTTGCCTGGGGGGGGGGTGCTTAACACAATTATTGATGCTTCCACAGCGTAGATGGCAGTGGTGTAATGGAGATGACAGTGGCAGTAGACGGGAGGGTTTGACAGAAAACGCAAGCAGCCATGCGAATACGCCGAAGGCAGGTGGAAGGAAGTGTTTATCTGGCGCGATGTAGTAACAATGGAAGACAAATTTCACGGACGTCTGTAAGGCAGGTAGGCTGTGAAGGTGTGGTAAGAGGGAAAACTGTTCTTGGGAATCGGAGCTTTGCGTGGTGGTTTGTACTGTCGCCGACGGTTTATACAGTCTTGAAGACCGCATAGAGGTAAACTGTCACCCGCCGCCTACGTCCCACCAACATACAGAAACTCCTTGTAAACCACATTTTTTGCAGAACCCCTGGGAGTGAAGACGAATACGTCCTCGCTTCTACCTAAACGCGAACAGCCTACGTAAAGCTGGCCGTGGGAAAAACACTGCTCTCCAAGGTGAATCCCGCGACACGTAGTGTTTTGCCCTGTGATTTATTAATAGACATTGCAAAGCAAAGTCTGACGGGAAACTGCGACCGGCGGAATGTAAAGGGCACATCTGAACTCGACGGAGATAGATGCATGCGCGGTATGAATACAGTTTCACCCCTTCCACAACTGGTAAGAATTGTCGCTTCAATTAAATTTGGTGCCAAAGACTTAACCACCATGCGTGTACTATTGCACAGTTTCGGAGGAACCAGGTTACGGAAAAGCATAATGGGCGCGCCCACTTTCAGTCTCAGTGTGTGAGGCGGAAGCCCTGTCGGTTCGAAGGAATTCAGAAGTTCGACCGGGTAGTCCGTTAGGTTGTCCGGGTCGGGCGTCCTGTCGATGGATTTGTAGATGTAATCGTCTCCGGGGATGCACTGCATGATTTGCACATTAATGCTAGTAACTGTGGTGTTTTTTGGAGCAGGAACAGCTCTTTCAAAGAGCCACTCAAGGTCACAGTAGTTGGCATTGATGGGTGTCAACAACTGAAAACAGTGTTCCCACGTTAATGTAGCCTTCTGCGTCTGAAGGCGTTCAGCCCTTCCCGTGGGCTAGAAGGCCCCTTGAAAAATCAGCGGACCTGTTGTCCCCAGTAGTATGAGCGCGCATGTTAGTAGTCAGGTGCAATGACTGGACATGGGCCCAGAGGTTGGACGACTTAAGGCACGCACGAACAGCATCGGCCCTTGTCCCTTTAGGAATGACAGGCAGGGTTTGTCGAAAGTCACCTGACAGAAGGAGAGTTAAGCCACCCATGAGAGCAATGGAGTCTCTAATGTCTTGAAGGGACCTATACAACGCCTCGAGTGCTTGTTTGTGAACCATAGTGCACTCGTCCCACAATATGAGTTTACAACGTCTTAATACGTCAGTCTGACCCGAATCTTTTGAAATGCTGCAAGTTGGAATTTCGGCCTTGGCAAGGTCAAGCGGAAGTCTAAACATAGAGTTCGCCGTCAGTCCGCCCGACAGCAATGTGGCCGCAATCCCGGATGAGGCAACAGCAAGCACGATGTCTCCGTGTCGCCTGATTTCAGCTAGAATTAGTTTTGTAACGAACGTCTTCCCGGAGTCATCGGGTGCATCTAGGAAGAAGATGCCACTGCGCTGTTGTCGGACGGCGTCAATTACAGTGGTGTAAGCTGTTCATTGTTCTGGTAGGAGGCGTAATTCATTCTCTCGGACATAGCGGTCGAGGTCAGCAGTGCAATAAGACGTTTCGCGCAGTATATTCTGGTGATAAGTTGGTGGTGCCATCTCGCACTGGCGGAGGTAACCCTATGTTGTTAGCGCAGCTCCACCCATTTCAAGAGCAATGTCTTCAACCTGAATGAGCGCCCTATTGTAAATAAGGTCCGTGTAGCCCAAATCTGTCTCGGACTCCCTCGACCTAGCTGTTGCAGCAGCGTCCCTGGATAGACGGGCGCGCTTGCGGTCAAATGATTCATCTGCCCTCGACCTGACAGTGGTAGCGGCATTTCTAGCATTTCGAACAGACCTACGTAGCGGTGTCTCAGCAGCCCCAGCAGTCGCAGTTGCAGCAGCGTCCCTGAATTGACGGGCGCGCCTGCGGTCAAATGTTTCAGCTGCCCTCGACCTGTCAGTGGTGGCAGCATTCGTAGCATTTCGCACAGACCTACGTAGCGGTGTCTCAGTAGCCCTAGCGCTCGCTGTTGCAGCAGCATCCCTGGATTGACGGGCGCGCCTCCGGTCAAGTGTCTCTATTGCCCTTGATTTCGCAGTGACAGCACGTTTCTTACGTTACGAAGAAGCCTTTGATGATGAGTCTCGGAAGCCCGAGAGGCAGAGGCGGTTGCTGCAGCCTGTGCGTTCATTCTCGACCGTTGTGCATTCTTGAGCATTGATCGCAACGAAGCCCTGTAGGCAGCTTTCCCAGCCAAGCAGATGGCACGCCCCTCTTGTGACTGCGAGGCCTGCGTGAGGGCGTTGCGTTGAGCGACCTCTGATAGTCGCATTGTAGTCGCTCCTGGGACTCGCGGGCCCTTCTTGCCCTCATAGCGGACGCTCTTGCAGACCGAAGGCTAAGACGTACCCTCCTTTTTGGCGGCATGGGGAAAAGTGATGCTAGTAGTGGTTGATTAGGGTTGTTCAACTGCAGGAGTACAAAGTCTAATTTAGTATCGCAAAGCGTGAGCCAGAATCGGGAAGGCAGGTATTTAAGTAAAACAGCTGAATAAATTGTTTATGGTAGTTGGAAAAATGTAGTTACACAGGCAAACGGAAAACAAAAACGTAAGAAACAACTTGCGGTAGGAGAAATGAGCAGTTGAAGGAGCCTATCGTATCAACCAGATGGCGGCGGAACAGGAGTAGAAGTGAGACCTTCGTCCCACAGCAGGTTCAAATGCGAAGTATTACTGGACAATTGGTTGTGCCAATCAGCGAGCGTCCTAGGGTCTCGAACACCAGTCACCGACCGCGTACTGCAATCAGTTATGTGAAGCATGGTCACGCGTGTGTGAATAACAATCAGCTGAATCTCAGTTGAACATACGTTTGATTGTTGTATTCGTAAATTCCGAAGAAGACATGATTGTATCGACTTCCCTCAGGTATTAGTTGGTCACAAAGGAGCTCACAGGGCAAAAGTTTTTAATTGTCACAACTAAAGCCGATAAAGTTAATCAAAATCCCAAGCAAATTGCGAAAAACATCGCCAAATTCAGGTAAACTCGATTTGAATGGGAAGTCAAATGGGGTATGATTTCATCAATTTTTATCCGATAATTGAAACCGATATTGAAAAGGAAAGTCAGCACCTCAATACTGTCGGTAAATACTATGTTCAACGGGAATTTTGCTGAAAATTCTTCACCATTTACGAAAAATATAGCCCAAAATCAGCCAGACTGGACTTAAATTGGATGTCACAAAGTGATCGATTGTATCGATTTTTTCCAGTAATTGATACCGATATTGAAAATGAATGTCAGCATCTCATAACTGTTGATAAAAACAATGCTCAACGTAATTTTGGTGGAAATTCTTCAACATTTGCGAAATATATAGCCAAAAATCAGCTTGACTTGATTTGAATTGGAAGTCAAAAGTGGCATGATGTTATCGATTTTTTCCAATAATTGATACCGATATTGAAGAAAAAGGTCAGCAAGTAATAACTGTTGATAAAACTAATGCTCAACATGATTTTCGTTAAAATTCCTTGCAGTTTGCGAAAAAAAGAGCCAAAATCAGCTACATTGGATTTCAATCGTATGTCCCAAAGTGATCTATTGCTCAAAGTGAGTTTGGTGGATATCGAATGCCGTAAATTTCCGATCTGTGATTATCATAAATTTTTTTTTAAAATTTGGTTCAAATATGATTGGATATATTGGAAACTATTGATAATCGCACAAATTCAGAATCCCTCCTCAGAAAAAGCGAAGATCTACATTCATCACGGAAAAGGTTACTCAAGTACACAACTCATAAACTGAAAGACATCAGCCTGTCCTTCCTTTTTGAAAACATGGAGAGAAGTCTGTCGGAGTTAGCTCCTCTTCAATTCCCTACTTCTTCACTAGGGGTCGTTCTCTCTACACTATAAATACTGGGCAACTTCTTGCCCCGTTCTCTTTTTCATTTCATCATCTGACCGTGTTGGACGTTTTTCTAGACACTTTGAAATAACTGTTGATTATTCTGTTAAGTTTTGTTCGATTTTTACCGTTTGTCTTACGTTCTTTTTTGACTGCATTGTGAAATTTTGATTTTTCCTTTTCAATTCCTTACCCTCCCCAATTTTATTTTTACTTATTTTGCTATTAATCTTTTATTATTTAACATTTTAATTTTCTTTTACGTTTTATTTTTTATTTTTTGAATTTATTTTCTCCCCGTACCCACTTCCCATAGTTTTTCTGTTTATTTTTTATTTTTCCGTCTGACTTTATTTTCCTTTGTTTATTACATGTTAATTTGTTCTGCTTTTTTGAATAACCGTTAATTTTCCGTGTTCTATCTGTCTATAATATAATTGTTTGTAAATTTTGTGTTTAGTTTGTATTTCTGTACAATTTCTTTTACTGTCCCTGTTTATCGTTTTGTTTTAGGGTTGACCGTTTTATCGGCGGCCATATTGTAAATTGTGATATTTCGTTTCGTATTTTATTTGTTTTCCGTTTATAACTGTTTAATTTGTTGCTTTCTTGTCTGTTGTCCTTCTTGTACTTGTTTTAAATTTGTAGTTTCGTCTTTTGTCGAACCTTGTTTACTTGTTCGTTTAATTGTTTAATTGTTTTGCCGTTAGGCGAACCGTGTCTAATTTGTAGGTCCTTCTGTTTTGTGTAAATTTGTAGTTTCGCCTTGTTGGCGAACCTTGTTTACTTGTTCGTCCAATTGTTTGTTTAAATTGTTTCGCCTTTAGGCGAAACGTGTCTAATTTGTAGGCCTTCTAGCGAACCTTGTTTACTTGTACGTTTATTTATTTTGTTTAAATTGTTTCGCCTTTAAATTGTTTCGAATCTTGTCTATTTTATTTGTACGTCCTTTTGTTTTTGTGAATTTGTAATCTCGCTTACGAGCGAACTTTGTTTTGTGTATTGTTACTATTAATTTTGTTGTCTCGCTTTTAAGCGAACCTTGTTTGTTTAATCCCCACCTTTTTTAAAACTATTTTTCCCTTTTTCACCCCTCCCCTTCCCTTTAAAAATGGAGAAGGAAAAAAAGTACCTTCTTTCTTAGTTGTAAAAAAAGAAACCCAAAATGGCTTCCTTCAGAAGATCCGTGAAGAAGCATTTGTTTAACCCCAAAAAAGACCCGCCTGATAAGGATAACATTAAGGAGTATCCAGCCTTGGCTAGGGTACCAACAAACGAAGAGATAGTAGATGCTTTAAAAAAAGCTTCCAAATCTTCAGAGGCCGAAAAGAACCTTAACGTAGAAGCCAGCAATGACGAATTAAATGACAACCTAAGTGAGAATGCAGAGGCCGGGGAATAGCCTTCTTTTTGGAAGTCCCCCCCCCCAAGTGTGTCATCTATATTGCGGAGTTCTTGGAGCGTGCCAAGAGTTACGCACACCTTGTCGTGAAAGGTGGGATCTTGGAAGACCCCAAAGAACTGAAGAAAATCGAAAAACGAATGTTGTCGGTCTTCGTCGCCGATAAGTGTATGCGCAAGATTTGTCGTTCGACGAAGGACACAGTAGTAAAAACACTGGAGTCCCAGGGGTTCAAGCCACTAAAAGTTGTGAAGTGCTCGCGCTTTTTCATGTGTGACATATTGCTACCCACACCAGAAGATTATCTGAAAATAACTAGGCGTGAAATTATCACCCAAGACATTATTCTAAGAGCAGAATATGAAGGCAGGCGTAGGCACATGTAGCCATATACGAGGTCCCTCCTCAGGGTATCGTGGAACAACTAGCGGCCTTCCTGTCATAGTATGGCGATAATTATAGGTGATAGCTTGACCGGGGGGTGGGTGGAGTTTTGACATAATGTTGGATGAAAAAGCCTTCCTCTCCATCCCCAACTGTCTGGATGTTGGGAGCCTGAAGCTGCCAGTCATCGTTACTGTCCGCAAGTTCTTCCTGTCCAGAGAAGAAGGCCTCTGGAAGCCAGGCCCCAGTCGACCAAAATCCCCCTCTGACTGCGTCTTTGAATACCGCCTCGCCTGTAATGGGCATGCCAGCCGCCAGAACCGGAGTGGAAAATCCCCCAGTTAGGTCAAATTCGAAGCTCCCGTTCCCCGAAGAGCTTTCGCTCACTGCAAGTGCAGTTGTGGATAAGGGGGAGGGGGAATGGCTGGTTGCTGGCAAGGGCAGAGGGAAGCCGCTGGGACAAAAGGCACGGACAGTCCCACTCCCATTGTCAACAGTAATGGCGACGACCCGGCCGCGGAAACCTCGCTTCAGAATCTCCAAAATAAATACGATCCCGGTTATGAGAAGACAGAAAAATTTTAAAAACTAAAAGAAAAATTAGATGCACAAAAGACCCCTAAATCTAAAAAGGCCTCTTCTGATACCTCCTCTGCCCCTCAGACCTCCATTATGAAAAATGCTACTGCTTCCACATCCTCTCAAAAACAGACCTCCAAACCATCATCTCCCCTCAAGGCACCTACAAGTCCAAAAGGCACTTCCTCCATTTCTTCCCACTCCTCAATCCCTCTCAGTAGAGACCCCTGCCCTTTTAGGCAAAACTTTACTTCACATCCCTCTCCCAGTCCTTCACTCCTTAAACCACCTCTTAATACTCCTGAAACGTCCCCTCTCGTCAACAAGAGACAAAGAAGTTCAAATCAGGACTTAAATGACAAAAGAAAGAAACTACCAAAACACATATTCAATACTGGAAAAGACATCTGCCGTATTTCCCCGACCCAAGCCGAGAAAGCCAGGAATTATGGAAATAGGATTAAAGATCCCAAATACCTACTCTCCATAAAGCAATATGCTGATAAAGACATTGAGGACCCGAAAAACTTCCCTAAAGCCCAACGGGTTTTGACAGTCATAAGAACTGGCACAGGAGCGCGTCAATGTTGGGCGATGTTAAATGAGGCAATAGCCTCTTTTAAAATGACGCCTCCAATAGCTATCGTTCAAAATGATAAACTAAAGTTGAATCAATTTTGTGCTGGGAGGGTCCCTATTTTCGTTCACCCCTCCCTCTATAGAGCACTAAATTTGACCTCCCCCTGGGATATCGGCGGGCTCTCCCAAGACGGCACCATCAAGACTGAGATGGGCCATGGGTCTATGGGTGAGGCGGTCGGTATACTCTCCACG
This sequence comes from Acanthosepion esculentum, assembly GCA_964036315.1. Taxonomy (NCBI): domain Eukaryota; kingdom Metazoa; phylum Mollusca; class Cephalopoda; order Sepiida; family Sepiidae; genus Acanthosepion; species Acanthosepion esculentum. Next base: position 32,104,705 of record OZ038520.1, read on the forward strand.
ATCATGTTGAGGCGAGCAGAGCAACCCCAATCGGTCTGATAATGTCTCTCTGGTTAGCTAGTTTGAATGCCCGAGGCCTGAGGTCCGAGTCTCGAAGGGCGAGGCTCTATCGTGACCTTTAGTGTCTCGGGGTGGATATATGTTGTGTGCAAGAGACCCGTTTTTCTTCTCGCGATCATGACAGCATTCTGTCTAGGGGTTTTTCCCTCTTTTCAGCATGTTATGATGGACGCTCGAGAGGTGTCTCTTGGCTGGTGAGCAAGTCCTTGAAGGCTGTGTGTGCTCTCGTCTTCGCAGATCCGACGGGCAGACTGGATGTTACCATAAAGGATAAGGCTCTACGTCTCATTGGGGTTTATGCGCCCAATAAGCATTTTGAACGGCCTGCTTTGTTTCGGCAGATCGAGCCCATCTTGGCGTCATCTCGTCGGGTAGATTTAGCGGGGGATTGGAATGCCGTCCTTGACCCCGATATAGATCATATAGGGTCAAAATTGGGTACTAACAACCCGGATGTGAAACCATTTCGGGACTTTATCGACAGGTTTGATCTTGTCGATAAGTACCGAAATGAACACCCTCTGGAGGTAGTGTGGAGTTGGACTAATAGTGGCAGCTCGGGTACTCAGGTGCTTTCTAGCTACCTGGACCGAGTCTTAGTCAGGAGAGTCGATGTAGGGCTCTTAGGGTGTCCAAATTTTCATTATATAGTTTATTCGGATCATAGGCTAGTCCGGGTCCGGGTAAACTTAGATAAGCCTAAGGTTAAGATGGCTGGTTACTGGAAATTGAACTTCCGGGACCAGCTGCTACTAATGATACAAAGGGAGTTGACGGGAGCTGTGGTGGGAAATTCCTGGTGGGATAATCTTAAATCCCAAATTAGAACGTTTGCTGCTGATTATAGTCGTCGGCTCAATCTAGATATATTAGCGGCGCAAACGGCTTGTGAGCAAAAAGTTGATCGGACAGTTAAATCCCGTGATAGTGGGGACGTAATCTTAGCTAAGGCGGAGTTGGCCTCCTTGCTAATCAAGAAGGATCAAGCTCTGATAGTTAGGGCAGGGTTAAAAAGAATGTCTCCTGAGGCAACGAATATAGCCGCTGAATTGCGTGCAGAGGAGTTTCGGGGTGCAACTCGGCGACATATCGCATGCGTCACATTGCCGGATAAGCGGACCGTGACCACAAACAAGGGCATCTGTGAGGCTTTTCGTGAGTACTTTCAGGAACTTTTCACCAGGGAGCCCGGTCTGAGCCCTGCTAAGTTCGACTCCTATTTAGCTGACTTTCCCTGCCTTGAGGCAGCTGAAGCAGCTAGGTGCGAGGATCCCATTACAGAGTCGGAAATCTGGGATGCGCTGAAATAGGTTGGCCTGGACAAATCTCCGGGATTAGATAGTCTTCCGTACGAAGTGTACTTGCGGCAGTCGCCCGTTTTTGTTCCCTTGCTGGGACTGATTTTCGGCAACTGGTTGAAGCAAGGGTCTATACCTCAACGCTTCACCAGGGGCGTAATCAAGTTGTTACGTAAGAACAAAAACCGTGGGGATGGGTTAGATAACTTTCGCCCTTTAACACAGAGTTAAAGATTTTGGCTAAGGTCTTAGCGAACCGTTTGCAGGTTGTCCTCTCTAGTCTGATTGGCTCCGAACAGACTTGTGCTGTGAAGGGCAGGACTATTCAGGACAACCTTCATATGGTGCGCTTGATCATCGAGCAAGTTGACAATGAAGCCGCGCTGATCAATTTAGATCAGCCCAAGGCATTCGATAGGGTTGACCATTGGTTTTTGGAGGCTGCTCTTTCGGTGGCTGGTTTCGAGCCGTACTTTCGCACCTGGATCCGTCTTCTGTATGCGACCCCCGGTGTGCTGATGGAAGTGAATGGAGTACGATCGGAGCCTTTCGTATTGTCTCGCTCCATTCGTCAAGGTTGTCCGATTTCGCTTTTGCTGTACGTTCTTGCGTTGGAACCTTTCCTTCGCAAGTTAAAGACGAATCCGGTCCTACGCGGAATTTCCCTACCTGGCGCTACCAACGCGCCCATGTATTCCGCCTATGCTGATGACGTTTCGGTTCTTGTGTCGAGCTGGGTCGAGATTAACGAAGTCAGCAAAGAAATCAGTGGTTATGAGATGGTGTCAGGGGCCAAGATCAACCGCGATAAGTCTGTTGGCTTGCGGTTGGGTGCGTAGAGTTTCTCTTCCGGGACCTTTCCTCTGGACGGATGGGCGGGTCAAGATTCTCGGCGTCTGAGTCGGTCCTGATCTCCAGTTGGATATGAATTGGTCGGAGGTGCAAGGGAAGGCCGAGATCGCAATTAATTTGTGGTCTCGGAGGAATCTTTCCTTAAAGGGGAGGGCGGAAGTATGTGTTTCACACGTCTACCCGATTCTCCTTTACCGACTCTCTCTGCTTCCACTTCCGTCTGACACTTTACTGGCGTTAGTGAGGCTCCTGTTCTCTTTCTTGTGGGGAGGCAAAGCCCCCAGAGTCTCTCGGGGGATCTGTTGCCTTCATCCATCTGAAGGCGGTCTAAGCAATATATGCTTCGCATCGGGTTCCTGGATCGAATGTGTCACGAACCGGATGAGGTGGGCGCTTTCTGGAAGGCAGACGCCCGTAAGAGTTTCCCATCCCTGTGAAGTGTGCGCTCGTCCGAGGAGGAGGCTCACCGTTTACCCAAAGTCGAGTGCTCCTTCTATCGTGAATGCCGTCGTGCCCTGAACTTCTCTTACGGGCGTTGAATGGCCTCTCCAACTTCCAGACGTTGTCTCGTAAGGCATTATATCAGGTGTTAGTTAGGGGGGCCGTTCGTGATGATTTGATTGACGAGCTCGGTCTTACGAAGCAGGAGGCTCGCTCGATATGGCATTAGGCGCCCGGGTTGAAATGTCTCAATAACAATGAGGCATCATTCACCTGGCTGGTGATGCGTGGGCTCCCTGGGTCGCCAAAATACTTTGCTTAGCGGACTTGGAGAAATATTCAAACTGCCTCCGCTGTAGTCGGGAGGTCGATACCATTGGTCACGCCTTTTTTCATTGCACGGTTGTAGCACCGCTGTGCAAGTATGTTGAAGGCCTCATGGTTCGCATGCTGTCTGGAAAGTTCTTTGTCCTTGAGGCCGCTTCTGTTCGTAGTAATGTGGCTCCGCCGTTGACGAGGGCTGACCACTATGTGTTCTTATGCTTGCTAGGTGTTATGAGAATCGTGATTTGGACGACACGTCAGAAGGGATTCTATGGAGGCGAGAAGTTTACCTCCTCCCAACTGATGTTGTACTTTAAGCATCAGCTTAAAGTCAAGATTAGGTCGGAAAGGCGGCGACTCTCTTCATCTGATTTCGGTAAAAAAGTGGGTGAATCTTGCGTGCTTGTGTCGTGTGAAAAGGGCTGACCTGGAGTGGCACTTTGATACCGGTTAGGCATCAGAATATTGCTTTGGCTGGGTTGAACATGTGCAACCTATCCCAAAATTAGTTTAGCTTAGGTTTTGTTTTTTATTCCTTTTCAGTAAACTTAGCTAGGGTATGTATGCTCATTGGCCCCTTTTATTTCTGTCCCTATTTTTCTTTAAGTTTAATTCCCCATCCCCTTCCACGTTAGGTGGTCAGTGACGTCAGTTCTCTGGTGGATGCGGGGCGTTTTTCATTTCGGCTGTGATTTTTCGTATCTGTTTGAGTGCATGTCTGTGTGAGTGCTTGGGATGAATGAATGTTTTTCATTTTTTATAGTCCCGCATTAATTTCGACCGGTTAACTGATGTTTCTGCCACATTTAGTAATTGCGGGGGTTTTATTACTAACACAATTTTGTTTAGAGTCTTGTAAATAGTTATTTGTTTCATTTGTTGGGTTTACTTTTTAAAAATTTTAAATCGTTATTTTATTCCCCTCCCCCAACAGACGATAAATTTTACATATGGGGTCTAGTTATTATTTTCATGGAGTCATTGAGGTATTATGGTGGGTGTGGTAAGAAAAGTAAGTAAGAATGTGTTGTTTTGGTGTAAGAAATATTGTTAGTATGATTGGGTCAGCGTTTGTGGCTAGCTAAGTTTAGAAGCTAAGACAGAAGACCGACCTGTTCCCCATTCCCCACTTCGGCCTTGTGCCACATTTTCTGTTAAAGTACAGAAATAAATAACCTTTTTCATTTCTTCATTTCAGCGAACACATCTACAATGTAAGCTCTCTTAGAAGATAGCGTCTCCCCACTTGTGGGAGACGCCGTGAACATTATACACACATACACGTACGTACGAACATTCACCAAAATACAAACTCTTTACGTCCACACACAAACACAAATGTTAATGTCTTTGTCACTTGTAAATTTGTTGTTTAATACATATATATGTTGATATATATATATATATATATATATATATATATATATATATATATATATATATATATATATATATATATATATATATATCGGTCTTGTTTTTCTTCTTTACAACTTCGGTTGGACTCAATTCAAGTCCGCCATTTTCTTGTAGTTGGACCTTTTCTAGCAGGAATAAACAGCACCTGTTTCCTAATTCAACAACACTCAAACCCAAACGGGTCCTCTACAAGTCTACACTTAAAGGCGAAAACTAGTTTCAGTCCGCTGACACTTCAATCTTTCTTCTTATCAGTTTTCTTCCAGCTAGAGATTGAGATCGAGTCATATCGTAAGAATGAAATAATATATTTGTAATATATTTATAATAATATTTATTTATTTATTTTATTTTACTTTTTTATTTTATTTTATTTAATTTTTTGCTTTTTTCTTTCTTGACAGTTGTGAATTCGAAAAAGCCAAATGCTGGGATCCGAATATACACATTAAAAAAATTGGTTCCTGCTAAAAGAAATTAAATAATAAAAAATGTTCTGTTTTATTCTTAATGAAAAAGCATTATTCCGTGTCTAAACTTAAAATTAAATTATGTTTTCAAATAAATATTTATGCAAATACAATCTGTATCTTTTTAATTTCAATATTTGTCCATCAGTATGTCGTGAATAATAATTTTGTGAAGATCATGGAAATAAACATGGAATATTAACAAAACCAGTGATAATTTTAGTAAGGTATGGATTAACTCCGAGAATTATTTTCATAGTTGTTTTTTATCCTTCTTGTACCTAATATTTTGAAGATGATAGCACTAAACATGGAAATATTAAAATAAAGATTCCATTGTTTTTAATCAGTGATTATGATGGTCTCCGGAAGCGTAGTAGATTCTACTAAACTTTCGATTCAGTCTGGAATCATGAGGGGAAGGAACTAATAGCTTCACAATTCGCCAATATATAGTGGGCGTTTGTTAAATTTTTTGTTCATCAAATATTAATTAGCTACAAAGATGTTTTTTAGAGTTGCTTTCATCTTTTCTATAGGTAGATGCAGTTAATAAATAAAAAGCAAACAAACAAAAAATCAATAAAAAAAGATGTCAGTTTTATGTGCAAGTCATTTATTTCAGTAAGTGACTTACAAAGCTTATTGCAGATGTGTTAAATTAAGTTTCTGAAGTAGGTTCAGCTTGCTCGTGGGTTTTCATGTGACGGTTTTGCAGGTTTTCGGACACATCCCATATGTTAAGTGTAGTGTTAAGTGTTTTTTTTTTTTGTGAAAAATCGAATATATATCTTCTCGTGCTTTCCCTGTTCTTAACTGATTTCTTGACATTTGTCCAATTCATTGTATATTCTTGGAAGATCTTAATGCATTCATGAAATGTACACCCCGACTTATTTCGATCACAAGCAAGTTTCCCACTCAGGATCTTCTATATGGCAGGCTGCAATAGACTCTTTTAAAGAGATACCAATGGATACCAAAAATCGATCTTAGATATAGTTGGTGGAATCTTCCCTGAACGTCTAAGTCTGCGGTACACAAAAACATATTTCATGTTTTAACTGGAGTATGTTGGAACATGCCCACTTTCTTATCCAGGCTGTTAGTAAGGCCGAAAACTTTATTTAGGTACGTAAAAGATCATCCATCAGAGGCTGCATTTCCTGTTCTCTTTAGGTGACCAAGTCCCAGTCATCGGCATAAAAAAGATCTCAGACAAGAGCTTAGAATATCTTAGATTTAGCAGAAAAAGGTCGGATGTTGAATAATTTACTAGTTGTACGATATCGAATATATATACTCTGATCACAAACCTTAAAGACATGGAGGACAACAACTGAAAAGAAAATGAAGAACAATGTAGGTGCTATAAGATTACGTTCCTTGACAACATTTCATACATTGATGGGTTCTGAAAGTATTTCACAAACATTAACAGATATATCCATGAGACCATGAAACGAATTGATGATATCAACAAAATGGCATGAACAGAATAAGCCTTTCAATGTCTTCCTGTTCTCTGTTTAAAGTGTCGAAAACCTTGGTAAGATCTACGAATACATGAAACAGGCTTTGATGTTGTTCATACGAGTTCTTTTAGATTTATCGAACTGTGAAAATCATATCCAGGATTTCCCTATTAGGCCGGAAGGTACATTGTGAATATGACAGTATCCTATCCATAATATGATCATTTAGTCGAAAGAAAAATCGCACCACACACACACACACACACATATATATATATATAATATCAATTGATAATTAGTAAGAATGATTCCAAGGAGGACATTAATCCAAAGAGAGTTCAATGTAAGAACAGATCAATATAATAATGAGTACAACGATCCTTAGAAATCCATTAGCTTATAATTTATTTCATTAATATACAAAAATATATTCAATCCTTCAAACCGATAAATAAAGAACAATTTAATTTATTTATTCCCCTCCTTCGCCATGTTTTTTTAACTTGTCCAGTCCTTAAAGAAAAAATAATTTCTAGGTTACTCTATCGGCTCATGTTTAATTCGTCCTTTATTCCTTTCTTTCTCTCTCTCTTATTCTCTCCTTCCCTCTCCCCATCGCTTCCACTCTTCTCCATCTCTGTTTCCTTTTCTCCTTCACCTCACAATTTTTTTAAAACCTTATATTGAAATTTTTCTTTTTTCTTTCTTCCTTTTTTAATATTAAAACTTTTTCTTTTTCTTTTTTCCCCTCCCTTTTCCTTTCATCTTGATAAATTGACACCATTTATTAAGAAAACGTCTATCTGAAGAGATAAATATATTTTTGTATATTCAGGAAATAAATTATAACCGAAAAAAAAAAGGAAGGTAGGAAAAAGTCACAATTTTGTAACTTTTTATATATATATAGTCGAAAAACAAAATCACTATATATATATATATATGTGTGTGTGTGTGTGTGTGTGTGTGTGTGTGTGTAAAAGAACAAAGTGTAAGATTTCAGCGTTCAAAACATTAATTTTAAACAGGGCTCAATACAAAAATAGAGCCGTAAATATTTATTTATTATGCAGTGTAACATTAGAACATGCACATAACCACTATAAAACGGTACATGATGTTTCTACGTTAAAAAAAAAACCGTATATATATATATATATATATATATATATATATATACATAGGTTGCGATAGGTAAATTGTCGGCATTTTATATTTTTAATTTCGCGCATGCACGTTGTTTGTTTTTGATTTTATCGACTGTAGAGTAGTAGAGTTAATTGGGTACCGTCTGTGAGAAAACGAGCACCATGACACAAGTCATTCCGCCAGAAATTTAAAAACGGCATGCTGTACTGCTTGGTATTCGCACCGGAAGCTCTAATACGTGTTTGGGTGTCAATCTGACGACAGTGAAGAGGATATGGAAAGAGTTGGATGATTCTAATGGTGATTTTGAAGGTGTTTGGAGTGATCACTAGTTATGGCGACATTATACCTCCATTCACCTTCTCAACATGGGGCCTACATCAGGAGGTAATGCTGCTCTGGGTCAAGAGGGTCGCTGCTGGAAGATCCTATATCCGGCAACAAGACTCTGTACCATGCCACACGAGCAGGAGAATATAGTCATGGCTGCCAGATAATTTCTGCGACACATTGCCCCTTACTTCTGGGTGATATGGTCCCCAGACTGCAACCGCCTTGATTATTATGTGTGAGGCGCAGTTGAACGAGAGACAAAAAAAAAACTTGTAATACCAAAGATGAACTGAAGGCAAGGATTATGGCAGCATTCACCCACTTCACCATCCAGAAGAGATGCAAAAGATCTCTAAGTCGTCTGGAGGCCATGGCTGAAGCCAATGGCAATTTTATGAGAAACCGCAAACGTTTTTGGTTATAATGTGGAGTTTTTTTTTTTTAAATATAAATTATACTTTATTTTCCATAGATGTCTATGCTAAATGTCTTTCAATACCTTCAATTTCCTCCACTCTTGTTCAGCAGCCAAATGTCAACTTAGCTGTTATATCAATAAAATTGTAAGCAGCTAGTCCCTCAAACAACTACATCTTCAGTGCACTAGCCTGCAATCTTTAAATATTTATGAACATTTTTTTTCATATTTCAATTTTTAAATAAAGCAATAATATTATATTTAATATTTTTATAGTAATACATAATTTCTATCATGCCTTTATGTTATCTTTTTATAGTTTTATCGTCATAAAGTAATTTATATTGTAACAAAGAAATAAACATAAGAAAAAAATAAAAAATATCCGTCGGTCATTTTTCACGTCTCTTGATATTCATGGAAGACGATGATCCCAAGTATATTTCAAATTTAGTGAAAATGTGGTTGGAAACAAATAGGTTAGCCAGTTCAAAGCCCAGACCATAATCTGATAAAAAAAATCCGTGAAGACAGTTGAAGATGATGTTAATATGTGAACCATGTGACTTTAAAGGTCAATAACTTTACTGGATTAAATGTATTAGTTTGTTCTCTAGAGAAAAAAAATGATATGAATAAAAAAGATACTTTATTGTACATACCAACCACCCTATACGAATTAACAGATTAGATATATTTATAATAGACGACAAAGACAATGCTATAGATATGATCATACCATCAAACTAAAACAAGAATAAGTCTACTATTCGTCTGTGCTTTGGATATTGTTGTCCAATATGGTCTGATGCTTCTGCTATATATTTAGAGAATTTTGATAAAATACAAAGAAGATTCTGCAATGTTATTGATCCTGACTTGGTATCTAGGCTTCACCACCGCTTGTGCCTTTTTTATAAATATGTTCATGGTAACTTTTTTGAGCTTTTCTCTTTTGAATCTAGACTTTATGTACGAGACTAGCGGAAAGGTTTCATCATTTTGCAGTTGAAATGGCAAGATTTAGCCGTAAGTTCTATGCTAACAGTTTCTTCTATCGCAATTCTCGCTTGTGACAATCTATTCCCGCTTCTTGCTTTCCAGTCAAAAATCTAAATGCAATATAAATATTGCATTTAAATTTTTCATTATCTTCTCTCTAATAATTCTTGTTCTTCTTTTCGTTATCTTCTCTCTTCTTAATTTTTGTTCTTCTAGCATTATCTCTCCTTAATAATGTTTTCTTTTTCTCGTATTCTATTACACTCAGTAATACTTTGCATCTTAGTGACTTTATCGTCTATTGGCTTGGGGAGAAACGTTTAAAAAGGGCACGTACTGTAAAACATCTCACCGATTGTAGTAGTAGTAATCTTGCATCAACAATTTTATGACATAACTAGTCTAGAGGAATTTTTCAAGAATATAAAGGTAGAGATTATTCCAGATTACTTGAAGAATGTTAGTCCATACGACAAATTATAGCACTAAATAACTCCATCCTAAAGGCATAACTGGTAAGTGATAGAACCAACAATCCAAAGGATTGTTTACATGCCATATATTTTATATAAAAAAAAAATCTTTTCAGCATTAAATAATCGACAGAGTTGATATGCCGTTAAAACGGAACAATCGACTCATCAAGCAATAAAAACAAATTCTGAATTGATCATCCTTGGCTAGTTTAATCTACGCTAGTCTCTACGATGAAATATGATTAAAATGTTAAATGTCAATGAAAATTATTATTTAATAATTTATTTTTTTCTTTTTAAACCATGATGGCTTTTGTAAAGGAAAATACAAACATTGTACTACGACAATTCTATGTTAGCGTTATTAAGCACTACATGAAACACAAAAAGTGAATAAAAGTCTGTCAGTCGAACAAAGCATGAACAGTTTTTGTGATATATATATTTCTAGTGAAAATAAAGACAAAAATTCTCCAACATTTGGATATTTTTTATTAAGTTGGCCCTAAGCTTTCAGCACACATGAGCCATCTTCAGAGTGGTTATACGGACATGAAACAAGGATATCCACCGTTAAAGATGATATTTTGTTATTTTGACGTAGAAATATATATATATATATATATATATATATATGTATATATATATATATATATATATATATATATATATATATATATATATACTTTAAAAATTAGGAGATCAGTTGATTTCACATTGCATAAATTACTAGTGTTAACCATATTTTACTGTGTGTTAGTTTTGAAATTTCTAGCGTTTTGTCTATTTATCATTGTTTCTAAACTACTAGTCCAGATGCAGCTTAATTTAACTGAATTTTGGAGGAAGTGTTTAGTAAGTAATTTGAAAAGTAATTTCACTATTTTACATTTTACCTCTAAGTTAAAAGTGGAGTTAAATCAAATGATATTTTTTTCTTTTCCTTCATATGTCGTTTAATTTGAGATTTAAATTTTAGTTTGGTTTTGTGACTCTTCACCTTTAATTTCTTCTCATATTCTTTCTTTTTATCCTCAAAAATTATTTTACTAGAAGAGTTTCTAGATAACCTAGACTCTATTCCTTTAGAGATGTGCTTTATTATTTTCGCAAGGTGGGTAGATCTAATATTTATATATTTTAAAATTGCGTTGGGTCTCATGTATGTAGCTTGTAGATTTAATTCTACGTCCAAATAGTTGACAACTTTTTTTTTATTAATATCGACTTCTATTTCAAAGTCGAAGCTTTTGAAGAGTTTGAAAAGCTCTTTTCTTATATTGTCATTTGTTTTTCTGTTGTCTGGCGCTATCATCAGACCGCCAGGCCGTGGTTTATATGTACAATTTTGTTAATTTCATATAAAATATGTAGGCCTATTAACTCCGTAACTTCAGCACCATCAAATAAACCTTGTCGTACATCGAAGCCGTCATTTTTTCTTTTTTGATTTCTTAACACAGGTTACTTCATTGTGGAATAAAATTGCGGCAATGTAAAATTATTTCCGTTTGAACAGGTGTTATGTTTACGAAGCCTTTAGCAAAGTGCAAAGCCTCGGTAAACCTTTTTAAGATATAGATGAATAAAAGTTTTAATGTCGTATTTTATAAATACATATTTGTTTTTATTTGTGATCTTATGAAACCAAAAAATGCACTTACTTGTGTCCTTCCATTGATTGGCCTGTGTGGCAATCCTTAATGAGTCGCATATTTTTTTCAGTATTTCTTGGCTTATTTTCAGTTGTAGTTGGGTTTATTAGTCGAAAAGAAGGGTTATTGGGGGAATTCATCTTCATGGTAATTTATGGCTAGAAATGCTTGTTTGCAGCATAATGTAGAGACCCTGTCACTTATCCCTAGTTTGGCTGTGTGATATTTTTTGCCTCTTCGTTTATACTTTTAATGTACGAGTCTGGTGCATTTTTTTGTAAATTTTAATTACTTATTATTACTATTTTTTCCGGTATGCCTCCGGATTCATGGTAAATGTTCTTTGTTTTGTCACCTTTAATTAATATATCTAGTGCTTTTTATTTATTTATTTTTTTACTTCAACACATAATACTTTTTTGAAATTGCTACTAACTTTTGTGAGTTTGATGTTGTCAATAATGCCAAGCATATCCTTTTCCAAGTTAGCTAGTTCCTCAATAGCAGGTGGGTAGTTATTACTTTTGAATTTGAATTTTTCCATGTTTTCTTTGTTTTTTAAATCTTTATACAATGAAAATAGTGCCTTCCATCTCATCTGGTAAGGAATTGTTCAATTTTTTGTAATACAATTAGCAAGTATTCTTCTTTGTTTGGAATATGAATATTTTTAGCGAGTGCAGTATTTTGAATTCTTGCATTGTGGTTTACTCCGTAATTATCGTCGTGTACTCGAAACAAACAAAAACAATAGTAGTGCGTTCGAAAAAAAACAAAACGTGTAATAGTAAATTAATACGCATAAAGCATAAAGTATGTTAGAGTTACGATGGTTACGATGGTTCATGAAAGCGTAAACACTGTGTACACTGTGAATGAAAGTGCTAAACTGTACTAGAGCGAAAGTTATAATACATAAAAGGTTAATGGTGAGAGTTGAATTGGACCAGGTAAAAGGAGTATTAAAATGTGATCAATACACGTGTGAAAAAATAAAAATAAAAAATAACATGTAGAACTTTTAACTTTAAAAATTAGGAGATCAGTTGATTCCGCTACCATGGTTTCAACCTTAGGGTATCTTCAGGCGAGTTTTATCAATTGACTTCCCAACGCTTTATTTAAAAAAAAAAACATCAACAACGAAATCAATGAAAGGCATATTATTTTAAAAATACATAAACAAACGCACGACGTTGGGTGTGATAGAAAGTGGGGGAGGAGATGGGAAGAAGGAAAGAGTTGAAGTCCATTTCAACTCTGACCATTTACCATTTAGATAGATAAGTTTTTGCCCATATATATATATATATATATATATATATATATATATATATATATATATATATATATATATATATAATTCGGGACACCAAAATTCAAGCTACCATGCTACCCAGGTTTAACACCCCATTCAACGTGCGATTAAAAAACAAAATCAGAAAAGTATTCTTTAAGATATTAGATATGCATTTCCCTAGAAATTCTATCCTATCTAAGGTGTTTTACAGAAGCAAAGTAAAGCTTAGAGTAAAACATATTAAACATTATAAAAAGACACAACACTAGAGATAAGCAGAAACAGTTGGGGAGGTAAAAACGAAACTATGCAACCGCAAAGAAAGTAATAATTATCCTTTGGACGGCGGGTGCCTGATAGGTGTGGTTTACATACATTGGTTGCACAGAGGGCCCATTCAAGAGGAGATATTAAAATCATACACCTCTTTTTGGCTCGAGAGCCATAGAAATGATACAAAATTGGCGTTTGGTGTTTGGAGGTTAAAAGAAATTAATGGTAGAGTCCTACACAAAGCGGAAAATCATAAAAAAATAAAGCCGCGCAGAGTACGAGGAAACTACTGTAAGCTATGCCAAGAGGAAAAATTGACGATCGCTCCATACCCTAACATGGACGAACTGCTAAATGAAAGATCAGATGTGTTATCTAAGAAATCTTGGAAAATATTTGTTGTATACACAACAAATATTACGAATCTGGATGAAAATATTTTCCTCTTCCGTTTCCCCCTAACTTCCGTGGTGGAGTAAACTAAAATTTTTCATCCTACCTGCCCGAGGAGCCCTAACAGTCGAACCCTGGGTAGCGTGACAGCTTGAATTTTGGTGTCCCTAATTACATTTTTGATCTACAACACAAATTTTCCGGATTTTATATTGGGCGCTTTTTGGGATTGCACATTATTAAACATGACATGTAGACTCTTAAAAAAAAACGACAACATACAGACACAATGAAAGGCACACAGAAGCGACTATACACTCACACCGATAAAGACACGCACATACACACACATACATTGACAAGTATACGTCCATACGCCCACCAAGAAATATTCAATTTTGTAAGTGTTATTAAACGAATTCTAACATCCTATTAAGATATAACTTATACGAGCAAAAATATATAGATAAAAATGGTTGAATAGATAAATCATGAAATAATTATTATAACCAAAGTTAGTTGTCAAGTCTTTTGAATTCTCATATACTTGTATTTTGATTGGTCATTCCAGCTTATGTCTTGTCACCATCACTTGACAAGACACCGGAAGTGTTGAAACAAAATGGCTATTTTGGTAGTGATTTTATAACATATTTATGTTATAATTTTCGAATAAATAATTTTACACACACACACACACATATATATATATATATATATATATATATATATATATATATATATATATATATATATATATATATATGTGTGTGTGTGTGTGTGTGTGTGTGTGTGTGACATAGAGAGAGACCCCCCCCCCGGTGGATTTAGTGCTAATTACTTGAGTAGAAGGGATTCCGGAGTAATTCTAGAAATAAGTTTTTTTTTCTTGTTTTTTTTTTTTTATTAATAATTGTTTCTGGGGTTGAGTTATTAGTCAATTAAATGTAATAATTCCAGAGTAATTAAGAGACGGGTTCGTTAAAGTAAAGTTTATGATAAATGGCGAATTGGACTTTTGGGTGGTCTAACACAGGGACTTCAACCAGACGGGATAAGTGGTTTTGGCAAAACTCAAGTGGATGATGTTAGAAAAACATATCTTGCTCACGTTTAGTTATTTATTAAATTAGTATGATCTAAGAGCAAAGTGATCTAGGAGACGATTTTAACTCCCCCTGCACATATCTCCATCGATAAAAAACATTACTTTAGCTCGATAAAGTCCTTCTAGAGGACGAAACGCGTTATACAGAATTTTTCCACTTTGTCATTCAGTTAAATTGTTCTGATATATAGAAAGTTATATGTAATATTCTCCCATATAAACTCTTCAAGTAAATCATCTACTCTTGCGCAAAATTAACTGATGCACTTCTTACAAACCTATCAATGAGATCAATATTTTACTGCAGGTATTATAAAGAACATTGTTTTTCAACCTCTTTATTTTTACTTTAGGGTCGCGCACTTGTAGAATAACAAAAAATCTGAGGCGCCCTTTAAATTGTAATAAGGAAAAATTAGTCATTAAATTTGAAATTTCGGTTTAGTATTCCCAAAGAAGATTGACAGTACAGTTTAAAGGAATTTAAGAAGAATGTGCTATTCTTTTATAGACCGATTTAAATCAAAAGGGCAAGAATTATCCACTCCTTCTTAAAGGTTAAAAAATTTAGCATCCAATTTCAAATATCAAATGACAAAGGTTTGACTTACACATGAAAACTACGCAATCTATCACTGGGTGGCATGTTACTAGCATTTACCGCTGGTGGCCCGCTGTCGGACCGCTGGCGTGTTCCTCTCGGCAATGTTGCCACTAACGGACCCACCGGTGTCTCGCCTGTGGCCTGCGGGTGGTTGCCACCAGAGGACCGCTGGCGTTGACACCGCCGGTGGAGCCACTAGCGGCTTGCGTGTAGGGTGGTGTCTCTAGCTTTTAAAAATAAAGATATTTTTAAATATAAAAATAATTCATAAATTACTCTTTTGTTAATGCGGAGCGCACCTGGCTACCTTTCAGGGCGCACCGGTTGAGAAACTATCGTCTTACATCATTTTAATCTAATTTAGTCTAAAATAATTTTTAATTTTTTTCCAATAGATAAAATAATTCTGTTGGTTTTCACTTTTACAGGTTCAATCTGTAACAAGATTGGCTCCTTATTCAGTTTCCGGTTGTATTGTCGCTGATGAAAATCTCCGGTGCCAAGATTCCATACATTGGTTACATACATGAATCAAATCTCGGGGAACAGACAGCTTTTACATTTTCTTTTCTATTCTAACCACTCAACGCCATTTTATTCACTCATTCGACGAATTCCAACAAGAAATAAATGCGCTGTTACTAGTAAAAAATAAAAATGCGACATTTTCCAACGCCTCACTTTCAACAAGATTCTAAATTTGCTAAAATATCTATTCTCTCTCTTATAAATAAATTTATTTTTAGTAATAATGCATTCAAATATTTACAATATATATATATATATATATATATATATATATATATATATATATATATATATATATATATATATATATATAACGTAAAACACCCTGCCTGTTGCAGCTATGCCCTGTCTCCCGATGGTTCTGTCCGAAAAAGAAATCCACCCGATCTTCCCCCGGTGAACCGAAGGAACCACCACTATTCGCCACGTTGTGAATTCTTGATCCGAACAGAAGTGTATCGGTCTCCCCAGAAAGGGTTCGGTGGG
This sequence comes from Acanthosepion esculentum, assembly GCA_964036315.1. Classification (NCBI taxonomy): domain Eukaryota; kingdom Metazoa; phylum Mollusca; class Cephalopoda; order Sepiida; family Sepiidae; genus Acanthosepion; species Acanthosepion esculentum. Next base: position 32,120,769 of record OZ038520.1, read on the forward strand.
AAGGGGAGGAAATGGCTGGGTATTGGAGCAAGAAGGCTGGTGGTTGGAAGTATGGAGATAAGTCAATGGCGCTCTAGCTAAAAGCTATTTGATATAACATGTTTCTATGATGTAGAATGATAGATAAAAAATAGCTTATTTCTTTGTTCTAAATGAATACAATTTAAATTTTAAATTCAAAAACTCTATCTAATATATAATGTGATGTATAGAACTAATGTAACATACTTCGATTCCAAGCATAGCTGCATTTCTAAGTCAGAAGAGCATTTATCATTAACATAATCTCTTTCTCTTTAGTGCACTTATCTCAACGATTCTCAGTGAAAATATCAATCAAAATTCAATAACTGTATTAAGGTATTAATTTATTGATATATTTTTTAATTAAGAAAAAATAATCATGAATTAAAAATTTAACCTTTAATTCTTATTCTCAGTAGGTACCAATTTCTTATTCTCAGTAGGTACCAATTTCTTATTCTCAGTAGGTACCAATTTCTTATTCTCAGTAGGTACCAATTGCATTTCTTCTAAAAATGGATCTTGTTTCTTAACCACCCACTTAAAATTTCATTAAATTATCTGAGTTTTCTTTGTTTGGACTTGAGTTTTCGTTTTATTCTATCACATTTTATAATAGATACAACATTCATTTGTTTTTTATATTAAATTGTGTGAACTAAAACAAAAGTTTTGGAAAGAGAACCTTGGTATTTTATACAGAAATGCCTATAGTATATATTTTCCGACTATTAAATTAAACTGAAATGCTAGAATGTGTTGGGTGATGCAATAGAAAAGATGTAGAATTCATAATTTTCACATAGGTGTGTGCGCGTACACATAGATAAATAGATAGATAGATAGATAGATAGTGTTTCCTGGACTAGTATTGTAGCATGTTCCCTCCTAACCGAGTTCCTCAAACTTATAGTCTTGTATAGACTATGCTAATTTTAGTATATTTGTACACATGTAATCAATATTAAGCCTATATTAAACTCTAATATATCAGATACACAGAACTTTAGTTTTACACTTATTTTCTCCTTTAATGTTACTAATGTTTTTATTTTTAACTTTTTTAAAACACTAAACTTATTGATTCATTCTAACAAAAAAAGCATTTCTCTTATTTCCCCGTACAAATTTTCTTTCTTTCTTTCTTTCTTTCTTTCTTTCTTTCTTTCTTTCTTTCTTTCTATAAACTTGCTATTTTTTCTTTCTAATTTAATTTATTTTTCCTCAGTATATATAATCTTTCTTTCCTCCTTATATATAATCTATCTATCTATCTATCTATCTATCTATCTATCTATCTATCTATCTATCTATCTATCTATCTATCTATCTATCTATTCATATGCACTACTCAGACATGACTCACACAAAGTCAAAGTTAGATAGTAGAGTTGCAATATTTTTTTTAATGTTAGTTTTTAAATTTATCTTAAGTGTGAGATTCTCCCGTAAAATGTAAGGATACATATAAAAAACGTAAAATATGCTTGATTCATAACTGTTCAAGGCAATATGAATGTCATAAATGAAGTTCAGATAAGTTTTGTCCCATTTGACAGTTATTATGCTCACCAGTGAGATGTTGGGCAAGGGAAAACGAGAAAAAGAAAAGAAAAGGATAATATGGATATAGTAACGATATTTTAAAACTATTTTCAAATTTATCACATCTGCATTGACCACTTAAATGTGGGCCTGAGGGCAACGCGATATTAACTAAACTTGCTCAAGTTCATGGGAATTAGAATTTTGTGATACCATTCTTCCAAGTGACTAAATTGAAAATCAGCATTCGAAAATTATTTCTGAACTCAATTCGAATGCCGACTCATAGCACTTAGAAATATATAACGATGTTTACTGAGCTTAAAACAAGATCAGAAATATTGGGGTTTAAGATTTAAGATATTGGGGTTTAAGACTGTGAGGCTAATCTAAGTAAAATATATTTGCAGGGTGAGAATATCTGCATTTAAAACCCTAATGTTTATCTGAGCTCGAATACCAATCACTGACACAGGAGACCCGCAAATACTTAATTATTTCAGCGTCAATTTAGATTATTCATTAACCATGTTTTTCTATCAAATCCTATTTAATCGTATGCATATATCATTTAAGATCAGGCACTCAAAATGTGTACTATAAAATTATCAGACAATCAGTGAGGAACAAATTTCTACACAGTCGACAAGACTAACTCACTATTACCCTTAAAATATTTATTAGTCTAGTACAAGGGCATACATGTTGTGAACAAACTTACTTTTGTGATTTTACTGAATTATACCTCCCTACACCTGAATAAGTGTAGCAAGAATATAAAGGAGAAGCAGATTTTCCACTTAAAATAAGACCGCAGGAACACCATAAGGTCGTAAGACGAGTGGAAATAGACAAATCAGGTATGGCTGACCATATATGGAGAGAAAAGGGATACCAACGCCATCTGTGGTATGAAGTTGAAATAATAGACGTAGAATATCACTGGAAAATACGAAAACTTAAGGAATCAGCACATATACCAAGCTACAAAAATCCCTATAAGCCGGGCAACTGTTATGGGACCTTACCTATAACGACAGAGTGAACTCTTCCAAACACTATAAATACTGCGCCTCTCAAGAGAGAGGGACGGATTCGAGTCGAGCCAATAGTAGTTCACTCCAAACCAGACTGACAGTCATACTAACACCTTTCACACCTTGTATTATTATTCTGTGTAATATATCTTTGTTATTTCTACTTTTGTGTTCGTGTTGTTCTTCCTTGGTCCTAACCTTGGACCATAACAGCAACCATAGAACTATATACAATATGAGAAATAGTAATACAGAGAAACCAACAATAACAAGAATTTGTGATATGAGCTCGGATAAAAAATATTTACTGAGACATCACGTTTATAAGTTCTCAAAACTCTCAAAGGACACATGGTCCAATAGATAAAAGTGTTGGTGGATTGATTCAGAAGTGACTTAACCCAAAGCGTAATAAGTTAAATCATTGGCTACAAGCGCAGAACAAAAACCTAGAGAGCTGATTTATCAAGGGGATAAAAACTGATATATTCAAAGGCATGACACGCAGAATTACAACAATCTCCCCCACTCCCAGGACTAAATAAAGGGTTCGGTGTTCTCATCAAAATTCCAAATTTAACCTGAAGAACATCGTGAATATAGTAATAAAGATGAGGACAGTCTGAACAATGTAAATAGATTAAGTTGAGTAAATACCAATAGTTTATATAATAATTATATGATTTCTGTATATTTGTGTTTGTTACTGTAATACTGCACAAATGGTGCAAGAATAAATCAAACCTCACTTTTCGAGGCATCGGTTCGCGCATAATTTTGAATTAATTATCAATTGACAAAATGTTTTAGCATAATAAAAAGGTTAATAATGGTTTATTAATTACTAATGATAGAAGGGCTTCCTTATTCTTAATATGAAAAAATAAATATAAGCAGATAAAATGCTTGAAGTGTAGTGATAATTACTATTTACATATATAATATAGATAGAGCTTGATATCGACTTTAAATGCATGTTAAGGCAGCACTTAAATCTTAGTAAAAATATTAAATAAACTTACGACTTATTACAAATGTAAAGTGAAGAAAGCCGCACAAAAATATAATTCGGATCACATTAAAAGCGTTAATTCCGATAAAAATGATTCTGTATGGTTTCTGTACTTTATCTGTTCTCTTTAGACTCGCACTGTATACCTTTGAAATGAAAAGAAAAAAATTAACTTCTAATCAGAAAAGTTATTAAAAAGCAATCGTTCATAATATACTGATAATTGGATTATAATTTGATGTTCAAACTATTTTGCCTTTTCAATAATTCTTTCAAGATAACCTGGCCTTTATTATTATTTATTTATTTTTATTCATTTCTCTATCACTACAGATACAAGTCTGAACAAAATTACTGTATATTAATAACAGTACTTCGTTGTGATAAAAATAATTTTGTGAGAACTAGTGTGTAGTGATAGAGAAATAAATAATAACAAGACCAAACTCTCACCATCTCTAAAAAGAGATGCGTATTAAGAATAGTCAGACTACAAAACAATAATTCAACTAACCAATCAGAAAACTTTCACAACCAGAATATAAGGCCGCTAACCAATGAGAAACAAAGCGACCTTTTTGAAGTGGATCTTAGATGTGTATATAACCATATAAAAAATCAACTCAAACCAGAAACGTTAATACATTTTGTCCATTTTCCGTTACTGTGGTCATCGTAACATACCCAGAAACGAAATTTTCACGACCATCTTGTGACTTTAGACGGCTAAACGTACTGATACATTTTAAAACATACACCCTTTCTTTGTTCACTTTTTTAAGCAGCCCGCTGGTACATTTGAAATAAAAAAGACATACCCACATTCTCAATCGGCGAAAGTTCGGGCTCATTCGCGTCGCTGCAGCCATTACTGGCATTGTTTGCAGATATTTGCTGCGGATTACATTTTTTTTTATTGCGCACACAATGAGTCCTTAGTTGCATAAAGTCAAGTAAGAACCGTAAAAAGGCCATTAACAATGATATCTTCCGCGCAAATCTAATCAGCAGTGAATGTATGCAAACAACGCCAGTAATGACTGCCGTGCCGTAACGCGAATGAGTCCAACATTTTATTGTCGATATCTCCTAAACGGTAGTTTTTATCAGAATTTCTTTGTTGCTTTTTTTGAATTAAGCCTGTAAATTTACACCTAATTATAACTATTCGGCACATTTTTATTACATATTTAGCGCGGGGCTTAAAAAGCAAATTACACGGATTTAATCCTAAAAGTGTCCTTGATATCAACTTGATTCCGTGAAGTATCGACCGATTCGGGTGTACTGTGAAAGTTTTCTCGTGGTCTATAAGAAGAGATGTCATTTATGTGCATAGAACCAAAACTTTTGTTTGACCAGTAGCTAAGCAGCTTTTTTACGATAGATATTGGATCCTTTGCAATTTTGGTTTTGGGGAATTAATAAAGTATTGATTCCACTTCTTGTTGACACCATCGCGACTTGGTTTCATCTGGATTCCGTTCATGACAGTCTTTCTCTTGACATTATAAAAATGTACAAGGGCATAAGAACAATTTCGAGAGTGTTTTTAAGTCCGATTAGTGCACGAAGCAAGTCTGATACTTTTTGCTGTTTGTTCTAAATAGGTACGTGTTATTAGCTGATAATATACTATTTGTATTGCATTTAATTTTACTTTATCTGGTGTAGAGGTTGGTGGGAAATTTTAGCTTAAATTTTATTGCAAGTTTTGCCTTCATTCTCCATTTCTCTCTCTCCATCTCTCTCTCTCTCTCACATACACACACAAACGGACACACACACACACACACACACACACACACACACACACACACACACACACACACACACACTTTGTATATATATATATATATATATATATATATATATATATATATATATATATATATATATATGGAAGAGGTTATAGTTGTTCCAACGAGAGAAAAGTGTATATTTTAAAAAGAAGATAAACCGCAAACGTTTTTTTGTTCAAACGTGGATTTTTGAAAAACCAGAAATACGTGTAGCACAAATGTGTATGGAAAATAGAGTATAATATATATTTTAAAATAAAAAATCTACATTTCAAACAAAAACGTTTGCGATTTATCTTCTTTTTAATATATATATATATATATATATATATATATATATATATATATATATATATATATATATATACACCGGGGTTATATTTTCCGATTTTTTTCGAATATGTAAGTCTGATGAATTGGATCGTGACTACGATTCCAATGTAATAAATTATAGTCATGGAATATTAGTGTTTGAGCCTTTTATATATATATATATATATATATATATATATATATATATATATATATATATATATATATATATATATATATATAAATCTTGAAGGCTGATGAATTACAGGGAAGACTTGAAAGCTGATGAATTACAGGGAAATTTTGAAAGCTGAAGAATTAGATTGAAATCTTGAAAGCTGATGAATTAGAGGGAAGTATTGAAAACTGATGAATTAGATTGAAATCTTGATAGCTGTTCAATTAGAGGGACATCTTGAAAGCTGAAGAAGTAGAGGGAATTCTTGGAAGCTGATAAAGTGGAGTGAAAAATTGAAAGCTGATGAAGCAGAGGGAAATCTTGAAAGCTGATGAAGCAAACAGAAATCTTGAAAATGTTGAAATATAGGGAAAGCGTGGAAGCTGATGAAGTGGAGGGAAAACTTGAAAGCTGATGAAGCAGAGGGAAATCTTGAAAGGTGAAGTTATAGAGGGAAATCTTGAAAATTGGAGAATTAGAGGGAAATCGTGAAAGCTGATGAACTAGAGGGAAATCTTGAAAGGTTATGAAGTTTGGAAGCTGATGAATTAAAGGGAAATCTTAAAAGCTGACGAATGAGAGGGACATCTTGAAAGCTGATGAAGCAGAGGCAAATCTTGAAATGTGATGTAGAATGAAATCTTGAAAACCGAGGAATTCGAGCGAAATCTTCATACCCGATGAACTAGAGGGAAATCTTGGAAACTGTCCCAACATTCAGCAACACTAAATGTGCACCTGTTACCTACTGATAAGTGTTTTTATTGCTTGAAAATCAAGAAATATAGAAGCTACCAGCAAAGTTTGATATTGTTTTTATATCATATTCCAAAGAGAAAATAAAATTCATTGTGAAAATGGTTAGCGTTTTATTAGCAGTTTGATTTAATTCGAACAGTTGAATTATTTTTCAAATATTATATACCAGATTTCCAAAGAAGTATAAACAAGGATGCAGGTACTTTTTAAATTTATTGATTCGTAAAGTCATTATAGTTTTTAAAATTATCAGGTTTTGAATATATTGATTTTCTAAGCGTAGATTAGATGTGACACAAGGCCGAAAGTCGTAACTGTTTTAGCGAGACAAGCTTGCTAACCATTGCACCACACCGAAGTGCCAACCAGGTTCTGAATATAGCCTGCTCAAGATTTCTTCAACCAGCAAACTAGAGTCCTTGAATTATTCATTAAAGGTGTTGTAAGTTAAAAGTCATCAGAGAAAATTATCCTGAAGTTTTCAGAAATGTCAAAATGCTGTTTTAAATAAAATGGAACATCTTTTATTTGTGACATAAATCTATCACTTCAGCCAACCGACCACTATTTGAAATCAAAGTACATCCAGTAGTCAGGAAAGGAAATAATTTTGACGGTGGTCAGATGATAGTGCGGTCGGGTGTTATTGAATTTCAGGAAGCAAAATTTGCCTAGAGGATAAAAGAAGAACGTCCAATTATCAATTAGAACTAGAAGACTTTAATTACTCAAGTGATCGAGATTTTATTTGCAATATTTTTATGACGGCCACTTTGAAACAAATACGCATTAATTTCATGTTTTATTTTTAGTATTTCCACTTTCCAACATGTTAACATTATATACCTGTAATTTTACTTTTCTCAGTCATACTAATTAAATATGTATGTATGTGTGTGTTTGTATATATAATTCATACATATATATATATATATATATATATATATATATATATATATATATATATATATATATATATATATATATATAGAAAGAGAGAGAGAGAGAGAGAGAGAGAAAAGGAAAACTATTCGTTACCATCGTGTTTCGCCCTCTGATAGACTTTATCAAGGCAAATGTATTACAAGTATTTATAAACAGAATTAAAAACATCGTTACGTTCTTAAAACTTATAAATTTAGCAACGCTCATAAATATTGTGAAAGTTAAGGTAAGCTAAGGACGATACTAAGTGATGTAATTTAATGCCTAATAAACAAAAGCGAGTAAATGTTATTGTTCTTATTGAGTTTTTTATGTAATTATTATTTATTATTTTATTGAGAAATTAATTTATGTATTTATTTATTTTAAATAATAGAATGTTTTCATTTAAATTTTATATTTTATAGTCATGTATTTTGGCTCGGGGAAGGAGTATATTTTTAGGAGAGGGGGCATTAGAAAAAAATCCTAGGTGCAGGTTAACATTTTGCAAGATTCGACAGAAGCACTCTCAAGAACTTTTCGTCTAAGTAAATCATTTTGTCTTTTAATAATTGTGGTATTCTTTAGAACTAAATTGTTGTTGAACATATTTCTATAAATCACTAATGCATTTGATAATTTTTTATGTATAAGATCCTACTCGTGTTTATATATACGTTTTTTAAATTTCTGAATGATTCCCAATATATTGTAAGGAACAGTTGCGATAGTTTATTTTACACTATTTACATTGTTCGGCCTGTTGTCCTAATCTTTATTGTCCAATTTTTTGTTCGCCTCTATGGAGCTCTTTGGGTCAATTCATTTCAATCGACGCTTTGGAGAGTTTAGTTACTAAAGGGGGTTTACTGAAATTGAGATATCCAGAAAGGCATGGCACGTGAAACTAGAACAATATACGCCAGTGGACTAAATAAAGGGGACGATTCGAAATTCCAACGTATATCACCTGAAGAAGGACGGAACGTACAATGGCCGAAACGTCGTGAATATGACAATGTAAGTAGTGTAAATAGTACAATCTCAGAAATATAGACAGATGTTGAAGGATCGGTACGGGCCCGATATACCAAAAATATAGACACAATTAGAAAAGTCCTATCGAAATCTGGCACGAATGTCGAACCATCTGACATTCATACACCAATGCAGATATTTATGACCCATCCCATCAGGCTTTGCAAATAAAATACATGAATAATGTAACCACCAAATGTACATTCTCTTCGATGCAAGTTAGATGATACGTACAGTCGTGCATTTATTGAAGAATACATTGTACAATGGCGTGTGCATAAATGAAGTGATGTATCATTGTGTCGAATGGCAGTGATACAAAATATTATATTATTAAATGATGATAGAGAATAAGGTACAATTCTCCGCTTCTGCCTAACTAATATGATTTGATGATGTATCTGTTTGTAAAGTCCATGAGTGAAACTTTGTGCAAAATATGGCGCTTTCCACGTCCTCAGTTGCAAAGAGATGAGTAAAGTCCAACGTAAATGGAGATTCGGAAAAGCAAGTTTTTCCATAAGTCTGTATACGGAACTTGTTAACAGCCTGAACTGAAAAACTTACATGGTCTTAGTAGCAGGAATTGAGGAAATATGAGCGCCACTGTTTAAACAAAAATTAATACTAATTAATTGTACGGTCACATGAAAATACTGACGACAGATTGCTTCATAGCTGGCACATAGAATCGCTGGTGGTGGTTTATTTAAGCTATTTCCTTGGATTCTTAAAAGTAAAAGGTGGTTTGCCTTCACTGGTCTTATTACCATGTTTTTGTGCGTGTGGGCGTAACATACAGGATTCGCATTCCTAACTCTCGCTCGGCTTTCAGAAGTAATGGTCATAAATAAAATTGCGCACGAAGGAAAATTTGTCTCTGACATTTTTTCCATGGGAATTTTCTCCTTAAGTGAAACTAAAACAGTGTGAAATTCTACTGAAAAGCACTGCAGAAGTATGTGACGTATAATTCCGTCATGATTGTGGTCACATGCAAAATTATGTAAACGTCAAAAGAATTGCAAGATCCAATCATCTCTTCATTTAACAGCTGCGACAGTTTTTCTCTGGTGAAAAGTGGACGTTTTGACAACCAATTGAAGTGAAGATGGAAAAATAATAATATATTTTACTTTCATAACTATTTTATGTAGTACAAAAAATGTACCAAATTATTGTTTGAAAACTATTCAGAGAGGTATTTCTCTTTTTCATCATTTTATGTAGTTTTCTTTTCTGAGGACCTTCTTATGTAGCAATATAATTTTAATTGTAAATTGCATATTTCATTTTCATTGATAATTTACATACATGTTCAAAAGTGTGAATAATATTTTGACTACGAACAATCAGTTATTTCATTTATTTCGTTTTCACCGTTTCACACTGTTGATAAATACAATTTGAAATTAAGAATTCAGCTGTTTTCCTTCCTCGTGGACACAATGCAATCAGTAAAAACCAAAGACCAAATTATCGTTTAAAGGTCCCTAAAAGCATAAAATCATTAATATGACGCCGTGATAGTGAAATATCTATTCAACAGGTTAAAATACTATTTTTCAGGTTATTAAAATTATTTTGTACGATTCCCAACTGAATATAGTGATAATCACATTCTTATTATAAATTTGCATAGCCGTATCAGAAAACAATTCAAATTTAATTCATGATGAGATACAAAATGTAGTGATATCAGTATCCATGAAACATTTGAGAAACACCCAATGTGGGAACTCCTTTAGTGCCAAATGTGCTTAGTATAGAATAGATTATAACTGTTTGCTAAGATTAGCTTAGTTTTGTTAAAAGGCTAGAGTTGTGAGATACCCACAATTCTAGCCTTTTAAGTAATGTTACGTTTCCAATTTCAAGAATGTACAAAATCTTATTGCAATATATATTTCGCGATTTAAGATGCAAATTTAAGAAAAGCAATTCTGTAAATTATCTGTTTTATTAGCAAATAAAAGCAATCTTCTTACGTGTGCTGTATCCCTTCGGGACGTGGGCGATCAAACCTCTCCACAACCTTCTATCCATTATAGCACTTTTCATTATTCTCCTATTTACTGTTCGACAATGTATTTATATTTTAGTTAGATTCGCCGCTGTTCGCCATCTGTTCCTTGTACTTTCAGTATGCCCTATGAGTATCAAATTCTCCAAGCATCCTTTCCTCATTATAGAAATTTAAATTAACTCCCCCTGATTCCAAGTACAAAGTAACCAAAAAAGTTCTTACCGTTTTTTTACGTTTAGAAAATAAAGGTATACAGTGAAAGAGAATGGAAGAGGTGGTAAACTGTGGGCGCAAGGTCCGGGGAGTAAGGTGGATGTCATAGTCTGTCCCAGCCAAGTCACCGTATGATTTTCCTGACTCCCACCCTCACCCCTGCACCACATGAGGCCTGACATTGTCATGGAAGAACAGTACATCATTACTATTAACCAATACTAGATCTTTCTGCTTCAATGCCTGTTGCATACGTTCCAATTGCTGCGAGTACAGGTCTGCAATGATGGTTTAGTCCATTGTTAGCAGCTCATAGTGTACCACTTGTCAATTAATTCACCAGGTACAGAATATGATCTTGCGTGGGTGTAGATGGAGTTTTGTGTCGTGAGGCACAGTGTCCTGTGGTGACAGTCAATGTCTGGTACGTTTGGGAGTGTCATACAGGGCCACCTTTCGTCACTGGTGTGCACGCGATCAAATATTGGTAAGTTGCTGTTCCGAGAAAGCAACGAGAAACAGGCAATTTGTTGTTGCTTGTTGCCTTCCGACACTGTGTGTGTGTGGTACCCACTTGCGCAACTTGTACACCTTCCTATGTGGTTTAGGTGAAGTCTCACTGTTTCATCAGAAACCTGGAAGCGTTCGGCAAGCTCACTACAGGTTTGGCTGTTTTCCTACTTTATGACTGCCTTCAGGGCCTCATCACGAAGGACCTGTGGCCAGCCACTGCAGGGTTCATCACAAAGGGGAAGATCTCCCGACTTGAACTTCTGGAACTAATAGTGGTAATAAAAATATATGTGACCACACTATTCAGGCAGCATTTCTGTACATATAATTATGTATATTTATTGTGAAATGATGTTATGGCAGCAGGCATCATCATAATTAAGATCGAATTTCAAGTTCCAGATACCTTCTGCACTCTGTTCGAATTCCAGAGAAAAGATGTTGCACTGGCATGCTACGGAAATTAATAGTGAAGAGATTAGTTGAGATGGCGCAAAGTTAAATTACGCGCGCGTCTGTGTGTGCCTGTGCTTTATCTATTTATATTTATACACAATGTCAGAAATATGCAAATTAATATTTTTCATAATAGAATCAGTATTAACCGATGTTGACAAAATTTTCATAAAATTTTATATGAGCAATATATTCTGTGGGTTTCAGGTTAAAATATCTATCCTTATTTTTAAAAACGAATATTTCTAATAATTTTAAAAACATATAGACCATAGAAACAAATATTTGATTACCATGGCATCCCATATACCTAAATAAATTATTTTACATGATAGTATTGGTCCTTTGACATTCATATATTTTTTTTTATTACGTTAACTTTTTTTTACTATTTTGACTTTGAAATTATTTGTAGCGTGTTTTAATGCTTTATAGTGGTCTTTGGATGAATATTGTTTCTTACATACGTATCTAATGATGGACCACAAGTTTTGTATTGGATTTTTCGTTAATTTGATGTCTTCAAAACCTTTTTAGGAAGTAGGAATAATCATCAAGATGAGCAGGACGTAAAGGAGTATTTTCTTGCATGAAGATACTCTTTAGATTAAAGTTTCTTTGTCGAGATCTTTTCTACTCAAAAAGTATTCTTCAACAACTTAAATAATATTCTGATTTATGTTGATACCATCATCAACTAAGAAGGAACCTATAATTTAATGCCTAAAATACGATACTAGTCGATTTAGATTTCGTTCTGGTAAGTGATGCACTGATAGCATATACATTATCGAACAACTCCTTGAAATATGATCATATCAACATAGACCTCTTTTCTCATCTACAATAAACTATCTTTCAATCTCAGATTCTGCTAACTACTTTGATAGAAAAACTTTTCGAGTGAAGACGTAAAAATGTATGCTTTCATAAGCTAAGTGTACAAGAAGTAAATTCAGCATCCCGGTAAGTTTAATCTTTTTTAGGTTATGCTTTGCACATTTATAAGCACAATTGTGAAGATATAGGTGTAGAATATTTAAATATACCATACCTCTTTTTAAACTAGGTACCTCGATATAAATTTTCGGTATAAATTTTCGATACCTAAGGATTAAAATGATTTTTTACAAATGAAAAAGCATTTTTGAAGACTTCATTTTAGCTTTAAATGAAAGCTGAATGAATGAATTTATTATTTCCAGTTAGTATAATATTCTGGTGTATTTCAAATAGAAATTATATAGATCAGAATCTCAAATAGATCAGATCGATTTTAAAAAATCTTCTTACAAGCGGCCATTTTCTTAATTTTAAGAAATTTGTCAACAAAAAAAAATTATCGGTTTTAAAAGTTTTTCAAAAATAAAATATATATTTGTGACACCTTATTTGAGTAAAATTAGCCAATTTATAGTTAAATTAATCTGATTTAAAATAAACATTACTCATAGCATAAAAAAGTAATATACAAGCATTTCTTAACGACGGATGCTGTATTTCTTTTATCTTTATTGACGTATCGATAAGTTCCGAGGTGATGACAGCTAGTATGGATGATCAGAATTGACATAAATTTATGAAATCTAAGTGAACGCATTTTTTTGGTTTTTAACTACCTAGTAATTTTTACAAATTAACATATTTCTAGCAATTATCTAATATTTCATTGACTTTTAGTTACGTTTGAAGATGCTTTATGAAAAAATAATAAAATTTAAAATACTATAAAATTTTCTTAAATTAATTTTATAATTTAATAACAGATGAAATCAAAATAAAGATAAGTAAGCAACAAAATTAACACATTGATCTGGAAATTTTTTATAATAATTAAAATATTCTCTAATCATTAATAGTTAATAAACTTTAATTAACATTTGTTAAAAACATTTTTCTATTTTTCTTTAATCCAAAATTTGTGAACACTCGCTGTTGAAAACTATTCAAAATTAATAAAAAATGAGAAAAATAATTTCAAATATGAATGAAATAAAGTACAAAAATAATTAAATTTATTAAACATTAGTTTATAATTAAAATAAAACGTCTTTATTAAAATAAATGTCATTAAAAAGAATAAACGGAAATAAGTAGAACTACTAACAAAAACAATTGTTTCTTCTTAAAAAAAGTGTTAAACTAAAAAAAATACTCAATTGAAGTATGACCCACACTAATATAAATACGTAAAATTAAAATATTTAGAGAAATAGAAACTGAAAAAAGTAAAATTTATTTAAAACCTTAAAGCTGAAGAGATGATGTTGAAAACCTGTTGAAACAAAAGTACTAATAAATAATGAATTGCATACAAGCGAATTTCCATGTTTGGGCTACCATGGATGAAAAAAGTGAACGATTAAAGTAAAAAAATAAAAATTTATTTTAAAAATATAAAAATATAACGACGTTTATTAAGCTCTACAATTTTGGATTCGTAAATTTCGTTTCCACTTAATCATAATATCACATAAAAGAAAGTAATACATAATTTTAAACGATTTTATATAATTAAAATTTGAATTTAAAATTTATTATAATTAAAAAATCCGACAATTATTTGATTTTTGCATGAATTTTCAAATTAATGTTTCACCGGAAAAAAACGCATTAATCACGCACTGTAAAAATTTTACGCTGGGGTACAAAAAAAAAATCAAGATTTTAACCAAAATTTCTAATGAGTTTGAAAGGTTTTAAAATTTTTTTAAATAATTAAAAAAAATACTTTGGTCTTTCTTTTTAATAATAACACAAACATTTTGACGATAAAATTTTGTTTTTATTAAGTTTGTGGCTTGTTTTCATCATGCTAGGCTATTTTTCAGCGAGCACGTGGTGGTAACTATTTTAAATGAATTACTGATTGAAAACAGTGCTCATTTTTTCATCTAGAGCCCAATGAATGGGCAGGATATGCTGATTACATAAGGGTTCTTAACAAAAGAACGATCTTGAACAACATATATACATTTTATACCAAATGTTCCAAAAATTAGGACTTTAGATAAACCTTTCTAAAACAAAATCATGATCTGTAACTGGAATATAGTAATGATATATTAATTATGACACGTACCCTGAATGCTAAATTCTTAAATTCTAGCCATTTTAAATATCTCGGTGTCTAGATCAGTAATAACTAATTTATCATATGAGGTAACAGAAAACAATTGTTCCGGGTGTAAAATACTACAAAATCCAAATACTAACATGAAAACTATTTATATCTTAAATCTTCTTCTATATGCTGCGTCCCTTCAGAATGTAGGTTATCATAGTCATCCATAACTTCCTATCTTTTTAAGTAAGTTTTGTCTTTCTGATATTCCTCTAGTCCCTGTTCTGCTAACCGTTTACACAAGTTTGTACGATAGGTTATTCGCTGCTTTGTTGCTCACACGTTCAATCCATGATATTCTCAGCATCCTTTTGTAGAACCACATTTCTGTTGATTCAAGTCTCTTTGTGAGAAGATTGTCTAGCATTCACTGTTATATCCGTTCATCATAACAGTTCATCATTCTTTTCTTTGATTCCAACGAAATTTTGCTGGTTCATAACGCTTTTCTTGGCATTTGGATAGCATCTTTCATTATTTCCAAGTCACCTTCGGATTTTACCGTCACATTTTCTATCCTCTATTAAAGTACTACATTGCATCTAACTCTCATTCACAGATGTGTCTAAACTAGCATCTGTATATAACCGTTTTCTCATAGCAGTTGCTAAAAACGACTTCAAACGTATTAATCCTATAAATCTTAAAGAAGAGAATCTTTCATCAGAATGACTGGGAAAAATCCCAATTTTAACCAAGTTACAAAAAACACATCACTTGAACAGTTGCAACAGTAACAACAAAAATTAACGCTTTAAACATTTTCTTTATAATCAAACTATTATTTCCATATTGCCAAAAACAAAAAAAATTGGAAGTAATATCAGTAATAGAAATAGTTATAGCATTTAGTTGACTTAGAAAGTTTAATTTCATCTTTTCATAAAGCACTTTATAAATTTCAGTCTACTGTAACAAAACTTTTCGGTCAATGAATGCCAAATGTTTCGTATATAGAAATGACTAAATATTTTATTACCATTCTCCAAGGTGCTACTTCATATCCTCGCTGTTTTTTTTCTAAATAATGTTGGTTGACCATTTCCTTAGAGAATAAAAAGATTCAACCACCAGTAAAAACTATTGTTGAAATATCAGTTTCCATATTCTTCTTTTGCCCAATTTACCCATTTCTCTTTTTAATATTTACTTAAAAGTAATAGTTTGGTTTGCTTTCATATTTTGATTTCATGGCTTTAAACATTGTTCTTAATATTCTGCATATTTTCTTTGTTTACATTCGCAGTATCAGTTTTGCTAATCAATCCAGTTTTCTTGCTTATTACATGTCTAATTTTTCCAGTTTTGTTTTGTGCCAATCTTAAAACCATTTTCCTTATCTTGACAATGATTTCAATTTGCTTGTTGACTGTGCCATTATCTATATTCTATTTGCAATTTCTAAAAATGTGTTCCCATCACTAAATCACTTTAGTTTATAATATCTTGATTTTATTTTGTGGTTATATATTTCTTATGAGTCATGACAATATTTATAAACCTAAAATTAAAAAATAACATAATAATTATATTATTATTTTCTATATGATCAGCAACATTCCTGTTGCATAATAAAATCTCACACAATCAAATAAGTTATTGTAAATATTTCTAATAAAAACGGAAGTTAAAAAATGAAATTTACTTGAGTGATTTGTGCAATAAAATGACATATTTACACACGCACAGAAACACTGTGTCTGTCTGACTGTCTGTCTGTCCGTCTGTCTCTCTCTCCCCTCTCTCTCTCTCCATATATTAATTATATATATATATATATATATATATATATATATATATATATATATATATATATATATATATATATATATATATATATATAAGTAATAGACTTCACACTTAGCTGATTTGTGTTCGGCATCCCGATTCCAGAGTTTCGTAGACAGACTTGTCCGTCCACTCGTCAGAAGCTATCAGCACTTGACTGCTTATACTTCTCAATTTTTCTTCTTTATATGCTCTTTTCATTAGTGTAAGTTTTAGGGTTCTTTTATTTATTTATTTTATTTTATTTTTATTTTTTAATTTTTTTTGCATTGTGTATACGTGCATGTATGCAGGGGTGCGTTCGCGCGCCCATGCGCCCATCTGCGCATATATGCGGACATGTAAAATGTTTTGATTATTTGCACTTTTCGCCGTCTTGGTTTTTTTTTTTAATGATTCCTATTTTACTATTAAATTATATGGAATGGTATTTTAATGGAACTTAAATACACGTTTTTACTTAATATTTCTGTCTTAAATTAATAACAAACACATTATTGATACAAATATGTATGTTACTTTTCAGTTAAGACGTAACTTTTAGTACATCTTTTGAAATACGAAATAAAATTAAATATATTAACACAAATTTAATAATAAATCTTCTTTTAATATGAAGATTAACATGGAAAAATTACATCATTCATTAACTCAATCAATCTCAATGCGTATGATTCACGGATAAGCAAGATATGATTGTAACTTTAGTTGCCACTGAAATTGTAAAAATATAGCCCGTATCATACTCTGCCATGTCTTAGCTTCTAGATATCTTAAATGCTTCAAAGAATTCATCGATATCGATAAAACCATCTTTATCTAAATCAATTAATTCTCCTAAATCTTTTATATCATCTGCTTGTATTTCAAGATCAGAATGTTTTTGCAGGACAGACATCGCATCTGTAAATTCTGTCATTGTAATAAATCCGGAATGATCCTTATCGATTGCACGGAAAATGGTTTCTAATATATCCAGGTTACTGTACAGAATCTCCGATGCACTTTCTTCCTGTATTTTTTGCGGGTAATCAAAACTCGATTCATAAATTATGAGGTTATCTTTATCCTTTTTTACAATTTTTGGCTGTACCAATCTCCACGGAAGACTCATACCAAGTACCTCACTCAAAATATTTCCATAATCTTCAATTGAAATCTTTCCTGTTTTATTCACATCTTTCTCGTTGAATTTTTTAAGAAGTTGATTACGATTTGTACATAACATTCGCTTCAAATCATTTTTAGCCTTTTCTTCCATCGAAACAACTTCATCTTTAAATTTGATATCTTTTAGTGCCTCATCATTGCTAAGAAATTGAATATGGCGTAATTGATTTACATCACCCGTGTAAACGATATAAGCGCCTTTGTTGCTACCTGGATGGTAATAATTCGATGAAGAGAATACAGTCAGTATTCTACCAGAATGTTCATACTCGTAACCATCTGATTTGCACTCATGAGATCTTATCAAGAGTTCTAAATTGTTTTTGCGCAGAAATGTTTCCGTCACATCCGGCCCAAAACATTTACCACCACCACGAGATTCATTGTCTGTACAGCCCTTTTCATGAACAGGGTCACTCCAAAGAATGTCTACTATTTGTTCCCATTCATCTATATGATCTTTAAGAACCTTTCTTGGCGGTTTGATTATAGAATGAAAAAGGTATCGTGGTAAATCTCCAAGAATATTTAGATCTGTTATGTCAGATATTCCGCCATGTACGACAAGTATCTTATGATCAATAATTGTGCCAAGCGGTAATTGTCTGTAGAAACCTTTAAATAGAGCAAATATTTTCTTACTCGTCTCTTGATATTTCGTCATAATTTCTTTTATGAAGCCATATTTTTCATTTAAGTTAGGATCTTCATGATTTCCTCGATTCAGGTGAACGTGGTTAGGAAATAGCAAAAAGCTATAACACAAAATCATTGCTACTTCTATAGACTTGGGACCTCTATCTACGAAATCGCCGTTGAAGATGTACGGATTATTGAGAGAGGGTATATTATTTTTATAAAATATCGTTAACAAATCATCTAGACTTCCATGCAAATCACCACATATTGTTATCTTTTGGGTTACAAATGTACTTACTTCATTAAAATTACCTTTTGTTTTTAGTTTTTCTATTGTCAATATAAGTAAATTGATAATACAGGCATGGTGTAAGTTTTTTCCTGTCTTCAAAAAATTCATCATTTCATTCAATGTTTCTATCGAGAACGGCGGAGATATATTGAATTCAACATTTGATGGGATTTGCATTAGTTCTGTGACATCTTCAAATATGCTTGAACATGGTTTCAAGTCGATTTCGCCAATTAAGGCTACTTTAGATTTTGAGGATTTGTTAGAAAATTCATCAATTAAAACACGGAAAAATCGATTAAGTTTCATCTGGTTTCGTTCACCATAATATTCGACTTTTTGAAATATACGCCACACAAGATATCTTCTCGCCTGGAGACTACATATCCAAAATCTATACCATTTTTGAATTAAAATAGCCGCCTTAAGTTCCGTTACCTTTTCTGATACTTTTTCATCCTTCGGCGCCTTTTCCGTTTTTATCATTCTCGAAATGTTTGCTGCAGTCACTTTACCGTGTCTTTCATTTTTCTTTTCTTCTATGATGCCATTAGAACAGCAAATACCCATCTTAAGAGCGATAAAAACAGAACTTATTATTTCAATTAATATAAATGCTAATTTTTACAGTAGAATAAAAAATAGTGTCAGTTTCATGACGTCATATTAGACCGACTTCATTTTCACTTCGTCATTGTAAAACACTACATATTTCTGGGAAACGCCAGGGAACGAAAGTTAGTTAGTTAATCTAGCAAACCATTACTACTGCAATGAGTCCGATCCTCATATTTCTGCGTATGTACCAGATTGACCTAAACTAGGTAAACACTTCTCCACAGCTTTCAATTTAACATAGGTACTCCATGCATACATGAAAGCAGTTTATCCAAATTCCTCGTCACTTTCCATTTCCTTCATGCATCAGGGACTTTTAAGTGCAATGGAGAAGGTACAGCCTCGTTGAAGCGAAACTCCTTAATCCCAACCGGAACTGAAATTTTGTAAATTTCTACTTCCGGTCCTAAAGGGAGATCGAGAAGCACCATTCGTTAAGAAAAGTCAATCAAATAAAAATAGCGCTCCACGGCTAGCATGGATTTTTGTGTTTGTGTTTATGATGAATTTATGTCGATGTTACTAAATTGTGGAATTATATTATGATCACCAATTTGTAGAGTCAAGTTTGTTCCCCAGATTATAATATCTAGAATCCTTTATGAATGTCGTAACAAGCTAAGTTGAGAATTTGTTACAGATCAATAAAGAAGTAGTAAATACAATACATTAACGACACAAAGTGTGCATAGTGACCATATATCACTTACTAAGTAATTTTATATTGGGGTCAGAAAAAATATTTTATTATTTTCTTTTTAATAAAATGTTATTATTTTTTTCTTATTTCTCTTTTTTAATTAAAATGTATTATTAACTACTACAAAACGACGACCCAAGTAGTAAAACTAAGAATATGAAAATATTTATTATTATTTGAATTATGTCTTAAAATTTTATAGAGATTGTATTAATGCATCTTCAGAAACAGTTTGAGACAATAATTTGAAAAGTGTTATTTGGAAGTCAGAGATGATTGTAAAATAATCATAGTTAAGGAGTACGGAGGAGTTTAGTCAACTTCTCACGAAAGTTAACATAAAACGTTCATCTAGTGTTTGTATTAATTTAAAGTTTGACACTGTATAACACTTGACGTGTACAACTGTACCGTTCAAGTTTTATGTGTTTTACAAACTTTTGAAAACCTCACTAAAAATTAAGAAAATAATTTCAATTTAGAAATATTGCATTGCTTTTGTTGTGGGAAAAAAACTTTCAAGATTAGAGATATGTATTAAAATAACGCTTTCACTCCTATCCCCGACAATTAGACTGTATTTGGTGGAGGTTACCTGGTCATCGGCGCTAGTTGTGATATTCCACTCAGTAAAAATTTTGTTCACTGACCCTTACTCAGGTCGCTAATAATAGAGTGGTTCAACCTGCCAGCGAATTCAACTTAAAGATCAAAATTAAATTGACCCATGTTATATTCTGAACTATCAGAAGTCACTCATTTCCAATAGAGTTTTGGGGCAATGGTCTCTAAGCACACACACACACACACACACACACGCACGCACGCATACACGCACGCACGCGCGCACACACACACACACACACACACACACACACACACACACACACACACACACACACACACACACACACACACACACACACACACACACACACACACACACACACACACACACACACACACACACACACACACACACACACACACACACACACACACACACACACACACACACACACACACACACACACACACACACACACACACACACACACACACACACACACACACACACACACACACACACACACACACACACACACACACACACACACACACACACACACACACACACACACACACACACACACACACACACACACACACACACACACACACACACACACACACACACACACACACACACACACACACACACACACACACACACACACACACACACACACACACACACACACACACACACACACACACACACACACACACACACACACACACACACACACACACACACACACACACACACACACACACACACACACACACACACACACACACACACACACACACACACACACACACACACACACACACACACACACACACACACACACACACACACACACACACACACACACACACACACACACACACACACACACACACACACACACACACACACACACACACACACACACACACACACACACACACACACACACACACACACACACACACACACACACACACACACACACACACACACACACACACACACACACACACACACACACACACACACACACACACACACACACACACACACACACACACACACACACACACACACACACACACACACACACACACACACACACACACACACACACACACACACACACACACACACACACACACACACACACACACACACACACACACACACACACACACACACACACACACACACACACACACACACACACACACACACACACACACACACACACACACACACACACACACACACACACACACACACACACACACACACACACACACACACACACACACACACACACACACACACACACACACACACACACACACACACACACACACACACACACACACACACACACACACACACACACACACACACACACACACACACACACACACACACACACACACACACACACACACACACACACACACACACACACACACACACACACACACACACACACACACACACACACACACACACACACACACACACACACACACACACACACACACACACACACACACACACACACACACACACACACACACACACACACACACACACACACACACACACACACACACACACACACACACACACACACACACACACACACACACACACACACACACACACACACACACACACACACACACACACACACACACACACACACACACACACACACACACACACACACACACACACACACACACACACACACACACACACACACACACACACACACACACACACACACACACACACACACACACACACACACACACACACACACACACACACACACACACACACACACACACACACACACACACACACACACACACACACACACACACACACACACACACACACACACACACACACACACACACACACACACACACACACACACACACACACACACACACACACACACACACACACACACACACACACACACACACACACACACACACACACACACACACACACACACACACACACACACACACACACACACACACACACACACACACACACACACACACACACACACACACACACACACACACACACACACACACACACACACACACACACACACACACACACACACACACACACACACACACACACACACACACACACACACACACACACACACACACACGATACACAGAAACGTAACTTAGTCTGGAATTGATTACATAACTATTCGAACAAGCCTAATTAAATTACATTATGAGAAAAGGAAAAGGTTTCATTAGAACAACGAAATGAAAGACACCATTTCATTAAAAACTTCGAAACTTCAATTATTCGCCATGGAAATGTGTTTCTAATACTTTTTCAGTTTCCATATATTTCACAAGTTTGGATTTGACATGGTGACGTTTTTTGCGCAGAAACAGTGTAATTAAACGAGGGAAAGGTCTTTCTTCATAGCATTCATATACAAATCTGCTGTGGTCAAAATTATAACAATCCAGTAAGTCAGGTGGCAAGTATAATGGCTGAAAAAACGTTGTGAGGTTGAAAATTCTTTTTTTAAATAACAGATATGTTTACTTTTTGAAACTGATATCGACATCTAAGACTGAAGTAGGAAACATTTGTAGTATCACCTGACTGTAAAGCAAATGAAAGAAAATAATATCTTACTACGCAAGCAAAAGATCCGAGTGATATAATATTAACATATTTTTAATTTTAAAAGGCTCCTTTGATACGCTACATCGGCCCCGAATTAGTTTAGTCTAGTTCTGATTCGATCAAGTACCACTGTCTTTAAACCAAGTAAATGTAGTAATCGACAAGTTAAAAGACGGGATGTGATATTCCATCAGTATAATATAGGATCCTTCATGAGATCGCTAAAAACAGATCATAGGATGATGAAAAAGATGCCAAACTTGACGAAAACGAAATTTTAGCGTCTAATTGTTTATGTTATTATTAAGAGGAAAGATCAAAGTATTTTTTAATTATTTTTTTTAAAAAATCCTTCTTTTTAGAACATTCTAAATTTTGATTAAAAAACCTTATTTCTCTTTGTATCAACGGAACTAGTAAAATAACATAAATTTTAGCACATTTTTCTGTATGACGGACATTAATTTGGAAAATCTTGCAAAAATAAAAATAATTGTCGGATTTTAATGAAACTTTCAGAAACTATTCACAAATGATGGAACTTATTATAAATATGTTTTTCTTTTTTAAAGTCATGTCAAAAATATTTTTTCATATGTATTACCCCCTCCCCATAACTAATTGTACGAAAACTATATAACTTCAATTTTGGTCAGATTAGTGATAAAAGCATAAGGCTTTGAGGAAACCAAATCATGTTTTGTTTTTCGTTTTTTTAGTTAAACCACCTCTACCTGAAAATCATCTCTGAATTGTAACATACCAAACTCAATAAAACAAAAATATTATTTAATTTCAAAAGCTTTTAATTGCTTTTATTTATTTTAATGAACATGGACAATATTGTCTGAAAGCAAAAAGATATTTCGATGAAAAATGAATTTTTAAAACAATTATTTGTTATTTCCGAAATATTTTATTATTTTTACATTAAATGTTAATTCTTCTAAAATTAGGAAAAAGTTTGTACAATATAACGAATGTTGTTATTAAGTAGTTATATATTTACCGATTATAATTTCCAAAGCTGCTTACAAACTAACGAACACCAGTATATAAAAAATATAATTTGTGTCAATAATACGACTGCAAATCAAATCTACGGAAGACCGGAAGTATCATGCATGCAATAAAAAAAAGTCACGTGGACTGAGTTTCTTTTAACTTAAATATTGAATTTTTGATACAATTATTTGTTATTTCTTTAATTATAATAGATTTTTACATTTAAGTTGTTAAAAATTATAAAATTAGTTAAAAGCCGCATTCAGTTTCGTAGATGTCCCTTTGAGATAGATTAATTTTTGCGAAACACTCGTGGAGAAGTTAATTCGATTTTTCCATTTCAACTGAGAAGGGTACTTACAAGTATCAGTATCATCTTATGAAATTTAAATTTGTATTTTATGTACACTTCTGATAAAATTTCATAAGAAAGGTACCTATAAATTAATTAGATACCTTTCATATGAAATTTAATCTCACTCTCAACAGTCTTATTTTAATTTCTTTATAATATATTTTCCATGAAGTTTCGTAAACGTAAAGGTGAAAGCTAAGTACTGTTGTGGGGCAGACACCTTTTACACAAGACGGACTCGTCCAAAGTATACTTATACTGACAGAGAGAATACCTGCGGGGGGAGATACGTTGAGTCAGGGTGAGAGATACGGAGACAGTACACAGGGTGTTCACAGAGAGTTATACGAGAGTCCAGAGAGAGAGAGAGAGAGAGAGAGAGAGAGAGAGAGAGAGAGAGAGAGATGATTACGGCTTTACTTACAGAGACTTGTACATATACTTTCTACTAACACGCATTCCTGGACTACTAATCTTCACTTCAAGTCTGTATTCTTACGTTTAATACACTTATTTTTCTATCTCAATTACTGGCGTTGTTTATTTATTTGTGCAGGATTCCATTCCCGGAATCCACAACAACTTGGCGACGAAGATTTCGGACACCTTACGAAAAAAAAAAATCTCTCCCGTCAACACAACAGCTTGATGACGAAAAGTACGGACGTACGAAAAAATTTTTTTTATCTCGCCAACACAATAACTGGCGACGGAAATTTGAGAGTCACGTCGACCACAACAACTTGGCGACAAGTCTCGAAGGAACTCACACTGAGAACTACAAATTAACGACGAACATAAAAGAACGTACATAAGAGAGAGAAAGAAAAATTTCGTCACTCCCTAAAAAATGGAAGATTTTTAAAAAGCAATGCTTGAGTTTATAAGAAGAAGTGAAGAAAGACAAATGCAACTCCAGGAATTAATATTAAAAGTAACGGTTAACGCACAACAAAAGAATACCGAAAAAGAGGCGACTTTTTCTCAAGACGCAGTTTGGAACACAAAAGAAACATTTAAATACTCTCTAGAAGATGATAAAAATTTCGGGGACTATTACAGACGTCATGAAGATATTTTCAACATTGATTGCCAAAATTGGACGGAAGCTACGTTTATTACTCAGGAAATTGGGAACAGAGGAGTACACAAAATTTGTGGACTATATTCTACCGAAAAAGACAAACGATTTGACGTTTGACGAGGCAGTTACATGCCTTATGGAGTTCTTCAGTCCAAAGACTTCACTTTTTCACAAAAGGTGAAAATGTCTCAACCTCGTAAAAAGCGAAAATGAGGACTACTCCACATTCGCCGCAATTGTGAACAAACATTGCGATAATTTTAAATTGGCAGAATTCACTCCGGACAATTTTAATTGCCTTATTTTCGTACAGGGACTAGTCTCAGCCAAGGACAGTAAAATGCGAAAAAGAATGCTCACGAAGCTTCAAAACGAGTCTGGATTAACGCTACAAAAATTGTCAGAAGACTGCCAAAAATGCTTGAGCATAAAAAAGACTAAGGATATCGAGGAATCGGGAGTAGCACACATACGTAAGTTGAACAAAAAGTTACGTTTTTCACCCCCACCCCGAAAGGAAAACAAAAATTTTTATTTACAAGGTATAAGGCGATTAATGACAGAGATCAAAGCAAATATAAGCCCCCCCCCCATCTGCATGTTACAGATGTGATGGATTCCACTGGAATAAAGACTGTCGATTTAAATACAAGAACTGTTTAGCTTGTGGAAAAATGGGACATAAGGCATCTCAATGCAGAAACAAAAAACACACTAGTAGGGTAAGAACTACTAGAATGGACTACGAAGAAAAACTAAACACAAGAAAATACGTGGAACTCGGCATCTTAAATAAGAAGGTAAAATTACAGTTAGACTCAGGATCGGATCTAACTATAATTAATTTACAAACATGGAGGAAGCTAAATAGACCGACCATGAGGCATACACAGAAAATAGACAGGTCTGTTACAGGGAAGCGTATCAATTTTGAAGGAGAAGTAATTCTAAACGTAAAATTCTATGGAAAAACGAAAAAATTGAAGATATTTGTAATTAAAGACACAGAAAATTTGGTGGGCACAGACTGGATGCAAATATTTGACGTATGGGATTTACCCATTAACTCATTTTGTAAGAAAATAGAGTGCGAGCCGTCAGAAGCTACAAAATTAAAAGAAGAACTACACAGTCAATTTCCCGAAGTATTCTCGAGCGGTTTGGGACGATGTAATAAGGTTGCAGCTAAAATTGAACTAAAGGTAAATGTTCATCCAGTATTCAAGAAAAAGCGAAACGTGCCTTTCGCAACCATAGAAAGAATTGACAAGGAGTTAGATAGATTGGTACAAATTGGAATCCTTTCACAAATCGAATTCAGTGAATGATCGGCACCAATGATCTACGTAAAAAAAAAATCCGGAGAAACCCGTGTTTGCGCAGATTTCTCGACTGGGTTAAACAAAGCTATAAAGGATTATCACTACCCATTGCCAAGCCCGGAGGAAATATTTACCAAGCTTAACGGTGGTAAGGTATTTTCTAAAATTGATTTAAGTGAAGCTTATCTTCAGATTCCAGCAGAAGAAGAAAGTACAAAAATGTTATGTATCAATACTCACAAAGGACTTTACAAATTTAACAGATTGCCATTTGGGATAAAAGTAGCACCTTCAATCTTCCAACAGACTATGGATACCATGCTCATGGGACAGAACTTTGCTACTGCTTACTTAGACGACATTTTAATCAAAAGCGATAATGTAGAAGAACACGCAACGCACATTAAAGAACTTTTTAAAAGAATTCAGGGTTTTGGTTTTAAAGTGAAGGAGAAAAAATGCGATTTTTTTCTAAAAGAAATCAAGTATCTAGGCCATATAATCAATGAAAGTGGCAGAAAACCAGATCCAGATAGGGCATCTGCAATAAAAATATGCCTGAGCCAAAAAATGTCGCAGAGTTGCAAAGCTTTCTTGGTCTAGCGAACTATTACGGTGAATTCATTGAAAACATACACAAATTGAGGGCTCCCCTCAATGAATTATTGAAAAAAGATAACAAATGAAACTGGACGGAAGACTGTTAGAAAGCTTTTAAGGAGATCCTAAAGAAATTAACGTCTGATCTAGCACTGACGCATTTTGATCCCAAACTGGAAATTATCATTGCTAGTGACGCAAGCTCACACGGTGTGGGAGCTTGTATATTACAAAAGATGCAGGATGGCACAAGGAAAACTATAGCTCACGTATCTAGATCGTTGTTACCAGCAGAGATAAATTATTCGCAAATTGAGAAAGAAGCGTTACGCATAATATTCGCCATAACTCGTTTCCACAGATATGGAAGAGATTATTTCGAAATAATTTAAAGTATATATAGAAGAAATCACAAACAATATTCCGATCTAATTAGTTAAAGAAAATATTCAAATTGACCATAAACCTCTTCTCACTATATTCGGATCGAAAAAGGACTACCAATTTACACAGCCAACAGACTTCTGAGATGGGGAACTATACTATTGAATTATAATTTCAAACTAGAGTTCCTACCGTCGAAGAAAATTGGTCATGCGGATGGATTATCTAGATTGGTACCTTCGAAATTCGAACCTCTGGAAGACTCTGTAATAGCGGCTTTGTGAGCCGAAGATGAAATTTATAATGAAAGAGTGGTCATAACCAAATCTTTACAAAGACGAATTCTGAAATTCTTGGTCTAGAATCCACGCGGACTATGCAGGACCCATAGATGGATATTACTACTTGATAACGGTAGATAGCTTTAGCAAGTGGCCAGAGGTTTTCAGATACAAAAACCCTACGACGGAAAACACTATTAATTGTCTACACGAGTTATTCGCAAGATTTGGCGTTGTAGATTGCCTTGTGACGGATAATGGTACCCAATTCACCTCGAGCGATTTTCAAGAATTCTGTGCGACTTATCAAGTCAAACATATTAAAATAGCACCATACCATCCACGATATAACGGGAAAGCCGAAAGGTTTGTGGACACGCTTAAGAGAACCTTGAAAAAAGCAGAGGACGTACCAACAGAAAGAGCCATACAACAATACCTACAAGTCTACAGAATCACCCTGAACGGAAACACATCATCTGGCCTTTCGCCAGCTGAAGTGATGTTTGCCCGCAAAATACGGTCTGTTTTTGATAAACTATTACCCAGAAAAAATAAAAATCGGCATACACCAATAGTGCCTAAAAGATCCTTCAAACCAGGCGAACGGGTCTATTTTCAGAATGTTCAAGAATAATATGGCATACTGGGAACCAGGTACGATAATAAACAGACTGGGAAATGTTCTATACACGATCCAAGGTGACAAAATTCACTCACAGGAGACACATAAATTAGATACAGAAAAGACGGGTAGAGGAACCAAACTCGTCACCTTCCGAAAATGAAGACGCGATGGAAGCGATTTTCGAAGCCTTCGAAATCCAAAAACCACAAGTAGCCACGGAGATCAGAAGAACAAGCCGAAAAAGAAAATTCACGGAACCACTAATAATAGACCATAAGAGAAAAAAATATTAACTCCCCGCCAAAAAGAAGCTAGGGAGTGGGGTGTTGTGGTGCAGACCCCTTTTACACAAGATGGACTCGTCCAAAGTATACTTATACTAACAGAGAGAATACCTGCAAGTTGAGATGCGTTGAGTCAGGGTGAGAGATACGGAGACAGTACACAGGGTGTTCACAGAAAGTTATACGAGAGTCCAGAGAGAGAGAGAAAATAAATACGGCTTTACTTACAGAGACTTGTACATATACTTTCTACTAAATCGCATTCCTGGACTACTAATTTTCACTTCAAGTCTGTATTCTTACGTTTAATACACTTATTTTTCTATCTCAATTACTGGCGTTGTTTATTTATTTGTGCAGGATTCCATTCCCGGAATCCATAACAAGTACAAAAAAACAAAAAACAAAAAAAAAAACAAAGCATTAGAGCGCTGAAAGTTTTCCTTAAAAATAACGAGGTAAATAATTTGCTAACTTAAATCTAAATAATTTCATTTCTCTCTTTCCGTAGAATAAATTATCTTCACATAACCTATCAATACGTCATGAAAATTTCTTTCGTCACCTGTCAAGTGACGCGAAATGTTATGACCTGCTTTGTTTTATTTTCAAACTACATCTTTTCGGCGCAGGAACAAAGTAATGCTTGTTTCGAAATATTTTAAATAAACATTATAATTTCTGATTTTCTTAAAATAAATTTTGAAAAAATTAAAATTGATTTTTAAAAGATTTTCAAACTGAGATTTTCATTTTTTTTATAAAATGGAAAAAAATGGTTGACCTGATTTTGCTGACTAAAAAAAAAAGATTTTTAACGAAAATTTTGGACATGCTAGGAACGATTAAAAATGTAAAAAATACCCCAAAATACTTTGGTCTTTCCTCTTAATAATAACATAAACATTTAGGCGCTAAAATATTGTTTTCGTCATGTTTGGCGTCTTTTTCCTCATGCTATACTCTTTTTTAGAGATCTCATGAAGGATCCTAAGTGTAATCATTAAGTGTATCATTTAGACTATAATAGTGATGACTAGGTACACCTTGATTGAAATTTTTTCAATCATTCGTTGCATTCAACAGATATTGTCCCTTTGGATTACCATTTATGTAGGTCTTTAGATAATTCTCTAGATGAAAGAAAATAGTTCACAGGAAGTCTGCAAAAGCCAGCTGGAGGAATTCTTGGCTGAAAGAGGTGACATTTTTGCGAATATGAAATTATAAATTTGGTAGGGCAGAAGATAGCAGAACAAAACGGTAAATATTAAATTCAATAAAGTTATTATCGAAAATATTTCTGTCTTTTATTTTTACTTATAAACGTGAACAAACATTTTCTTTGTCCAGTATGTACATTATATCTCGGTTAATTTGGATACAATGGGAAATAGTCTCGTTTTGCCCAATTCAGTAGCATATGTGTCAGATAAATACGTGCATTTTCAATTTTATTTTAAAGTATATATAGAAGAAATCGCAAACAATATTCCGATCTAATTAGTTAAAGAAAATATTCACTACATACAAAAATTCAGTAAATTTTTAAACAATAAATCTTAAGACATTAAGTTATTTCATTAGTTTACATTTAATAATAACCAAATGTAATCCTTAATGTTCATTCCATTTTAAAGAATTTATTGAGTTTACAACTTTGTCGACTCTATGCAGGTCGAACTGGCGTAATAAGTTTTTATGGTATTTGTATTGTAACGGCAATATTTTAAATGTATGAACGTTGCCTGGCGTTCACAGAAAATTCTCAAAATCTGGATAAAATAGTCCGATTAATCGACCATCACCTCTTAAGTACTGGATAGCTTAAACGCTTCAAAAAATTCATTGATATCAATAAAACCATCTTTATCTAAATCAATCAATTCTCCTAAATCTTTTATATCAGCATTGTGTATATCGAGATCAGAATGTTTTTGTAGGACCGACATCGCATCTGCAAATTCTGTCATTGTAATAAATCCCGAATTATCCTTGTCGATTGCACGGAAAATGGTTTCTAATATATCCAGGTTACTGTACAGAATCTCCGATGCACTTTCATCCTGTATTTCTGGCGGGTAATCAAAACTCGATTCATAAATTATGAGGTTATCGCTATCCATTTTTGAAATTTTTGGCTGTACCAATCTCCACGGAAGACTCATAAGAAGTACCTCACTCAAAATATTTCCATAATCTTCAATTGAAATCTTTCCTGTTTTATTCACATCTTTCTCGTTGAATTTTTTAAGAAGTTGATTACGATTTGTACATAACATTCGCTTCAAATCATTTATAGCTTTTTCTTCCATCGAAACAACTTTATCTTTAAATTTGATATTTTTTAGTGCCTCATCATTGCTAAGAAATTGAATATGGCGTAACTTATTTACATCACCCGTGTAAACGATATAAGCGCCTTTGTTGCTACCTGGATGGTAATAATTCGATGAAGAGAATACAGTCAGTATTCTACCAGAATGTTCATACTCGTAACCTTCTGGCTTGCACTCATGAGATCTTATCACGAGTTCTAAATTGTTTTTTCGCAGAAATGTTTCCGTCACATCCGGCCCAAAACATTTGCCACCACCGCGAAATTCATTGTCTGTACAGCCATTTTCAGAAACGGGATCGCTCCAAAGAATGTCTACTATTTGTTCCCATTCGTCCATTCGTTTCAAAATAATATTTGATGACGGTTTGATAACTGAAGTAAACATTTTTCGTGAAACATCTTTAAGCATATTCAAATTTGTTATGTCGGATATTCCACCATGCACAACAAGTATCTTATGATCAATAATTGCACCAAGTGGTAAGTGTCTGAATAAACATTTGAAAAGCATATTTATTTTCCTATGAGCGTTTCGATACTTCGTCATAATTTCTTTTACGAAGCCATATTTTTCATTCAAGTTAGGATCTTCATGATTTCCTCGATTCAGGTGAACGTGGTTAGGAAATAGCAAAAAGCTATAACACAAAATCATTGCTACTTCTATAGACTTGGGACCTCTATCTACGAAATCGCCGTTGAAGATGTATGGGTTATTGAGTGAGGGCAAATTATTTTTATAAAATATCGTTAACAAATCATCTAGACTTCCATGCAAATCACCACATATTGTTATCTTTTGGGTTACATATGTACTTACTTCATTTATGTTACTTTTTGCTTTCATTTTTTCTGTCGTCATAATAAGCAAATTAATAACACAGGAATAGTGTAAGTTTTTACCTTTCTTCAAATAATTTATCAAATCATTTAATTTTTCTTGCGAGAATGGCGGAGATATGTTGACTTCAGTATTTGATGGGATTTCCATTAGTTCTGTGCTTTCTTCGAATACGCTTAGCGTGTGTTTTAATGGGTTTGGATCATGTAATGCTAATCTAGATTTTGAAACTTCGTTAGAAAATTCATCAATTAAGATACGGAAAAATCGATTAAGTCTCATTTGGTTTCGCTCGCCATAATATTCGACTTTTTGAAATATATGCCATACAATTTCTCTTCTCGCTTGAAGTTTGCTCATCCAAAGTCTAAACCATTTTTGAATTAAAAGTGCCGCCTTAAGTTCCGTCAATCTTAATGATATTTTTTCTTCTTTTCTTTCTTTTGCAGTTTTTGTTTTTTTTGTAACCGGTCCTGCAGCCATCTGATTTCGTATTGCAGTTGTTTTCTTTTCCTTTTCGTCTAAAATTTTGTTGGAACAGCAAATGCCCATGACGATAACACAGAACTTGTTCCTTCAGAATCTCATAACATATACTATAAATTTTATATTTTTAAAGCAGACTAAATACAAGTTTCAGTTTCATGACGTCATATTAGACTGACTGCATTTTCACTTCGTCATTATGAAACACGACATATATCTCTAAAACGCCATTGACCAAAGGTCAAACTATTATTAATGTAATGAGTGAAATTATATTTTAGGATATCCCATGTTAAAAAAAAACTATTAGGTTGAAACATAATAAACGGACTTTTGAATTACAAAGTTTTAAATATCATAACTTTGCTCAGTCGCAAAATTATTGGTTTTAGTAAGCACCATTAAATTTGAGGCATTGTTTTTAACAATAGGACAGTTAATTTATTAACAACTGGAGTCACGTGAGTCGTCAACATTCTGCTACACCACCGTTTCCTATTACAAATGACCTATCATCTCAATAAAATAGCAAATTACTTATCTTCGGCATTCCAATACTGGACACTCATTATTGCTGAGATAATCAACACTCTGTGCCACTACGTCTCCAGTTTTTTTTTTGTCTTTTATCATTGCACCGCAAACAAGGCAATAAAGCCACTAAGACGTAAAGTGGCACTCCCGCTTTGCTTGGAGTGAATTGCCTTAAAACAAAGAAACTATTAGTATAGAACTTAATGTTATATCTAGCCATTTCAATGATGAGAGCTAACTACCAATCTGGTACTGCGTTTAAATCCATAAAGTCTAGATACCAAAGTGGGAAATTCATCAGAACAAATACCATGAAATTATTTATAGAAAACTGCAATGTTATTGATCCTGATCTGATCAATAACATTGCAGATTCTTCTTTGTATTTTATTAAAAACCTCTAAATACATGGCAGGAGTACCAGACCATACGTGGCATCAATATTCAATGCATAGGTGAATGGTAGATTTATAAATTCTGGCGAGAAACATTGCCTAGCATGACATAGTGAGCCAAAATTCCTGGTAATTGATTTAATATAATCATTCCACTTCATGTCAGCGGAAAACGTTAGCAGAAAGAGTTGCAGTGTGTCACTCTCCCGGAAGTTAACATCGGCCATGATGATGGAAAGTAAGAAGCGGGTTCTTATAGGATTTTTTTCTTTGATAAAAAAAAACCTACGAAAAATAGTTCAAACAAATGTTTGAGGTAACATTAATTTATGGGCACACAAGAAAGAAAGACAACACGAGCCGACTATAAAACAAACGAAAAAATTATTCTTAACACAAAAAGTTAATTACTGAAATTGAGTGCTTTATGTGACAAATGATGGTCAATGACATATATGTGAATTATCAATGAAAATGAAATATGCCTTTTTACAATTAAAATTATATTACTGCATAAGAAGGTCCCTTTATAAAGTGAACAAAAAGAGAAATACTTTTCTGAATAGTTTTCAAATAATAATTTCGCACCTTTTTGTAGCAAAGATCGTGGTAAAAGCAATAAATAGATCAAGCACGCCAGCCGAAGACTTTTCTTCGATATGGGAGCGACCTTGTTGTTCGTTTCAATTCGCATCTGGTGGCTGTCTAAATTCTTCTATGTTTATTTTTTCTTTTTGAACCGGGGCGACATGGATTCCTGCAGCAGCTATTCGTCGACTCCAATCCCCACTTAAATAACCTACAGGTAGACTCTAAATACGTTTCTCGGAATTTGGAGGTAACCCATTTATTGATTTTAGATGAAAAACGAACGCAGGTGTTTTACCAATAATAAAAATGTCCCATAAATATTTTAGAAATTTAAAAATTAAGGAAGATCCCATCGCAGCATCAGCGTTCTCTCTGAAAGCTCGATGCACGCTCAAGCAGCTTTAATTTCTTATATTTTCCTCTGAAGTAAAATGCAAGGAACTGTGTGTAAGTGCCGGAGAGTTCTTAGTATTTTTATCGGAATTTCGGAAATAAAACGGAATTAAATCAAAAGTATAAACAAATAATATATTTATTTGATTTATACTTATTTAAGTACTTCAGAGTAGCAAAAGTTCGTTAATAAGTTAAATCTTTGTTGCTATCGGGAGGAAATCCGTTTCGGTTCGGTAGTTGAGAGTTTAGTTATCAGGCCTTGGTAGTAGTTGTCATTTTAGAAATAGGTGGCGGCGTCAACCTGCTGTGTTTCTCTCGGTTTTTCTTATCAGAGGCAGAAAATGTCAATAAGGTTGCGTCAAACCATCCCCTCTTTTAACTATCAGGTCATCCCATAAGTTCTGTCCGAATTTTGAATTTTGAAACAAGTGACCAAATGTTACATTTAATTACAGATTCAATCAACAATGTATTTTTCCTGATTATCTATGACTTCCTTCCATCTATTAACAAGCTTACTAATTCCATTACTGTAAAATTCTTTGGGCTTTGATTCGACGAACTCATAAATGTCAGTTTTAACCTCTTCCTGTGTTACAAAAGCTGTTTCTTCCAAATGATTCTGTAAGCTACGAAACAAATGGTAGTCTGAAGGAGCAAGGTCGGGAGAATAAGGTGGATGAGGAATTTTTTCCCAACAAGTTCTTCGATCTTTTGTGACGTGATTCTTGCTGTGTGTGGTCGCGCATTGTCCTGATGAAATATCACCCGTTTTCGATTCACTAGAGCAGGTCTTTTTTTCTTCAAAGCTTGGTTCAAACGCTCTAACTGCTGACAGTATATTTGAGCATTAATTGTTGCATTAGGTGGTAAGAATTCAAAGTGGATTATTCCTTGGCAATCCCACCAAATTGAAAGAAGAACGTTTTGCCCATGAAGTTCCCTTCTCGGCTGTGGCTGGAGTCCTTCCCCTTTACCAAGCCACTGTCTACGACGCTTACCATTTCAATAAAAGATCCATTTTTCGTCGTCAGTCACAAGTCTATCCAAAAAAGGTGAAACAGGTTGGTGAGAATGGAGAGAAGAGCAGATGTCAACTCGGGATTTGAGGTTGTTTTCAGACAATTCATGAGGCACCCATTTTCCAAGTTTAGGAACTTTTCCAAGTTGTTGAAGATGACGATGAACAGTTGTATGGTTTGAACTGAGAACCACTGCCAATTCCTCAACTGATAAAACAGGATTTTCTTCAAGGGCTGCTTCAAGAAGCTTTTCATGAAACTCAACTGGACGTCCGGTTCGATCTTCATCTTCAAGGGTGAAATCTCCACCTCTGAATTTTGCAAACCATCTTCTGCAAGTTCTTTCATTCACACATTCCTCTCCATAAACTGAGTGAATGTTTCTAGCCGCTTCGGCTGCTGAGTTTTCTTTCTTGAACTCATAAAGCATTATGTGCCTCAAATGATTATTAGGTACTTCCATGTTAGCAGGGTTTTAATCAAACAAAATTTAATTTTATTGTTCTCTGAAATAAAATTTGATCAGTTTAAATGCATCTAAACATAAAAATAATGTTCAGCTCCATTAGACATTATAAAATACTCTTTAAATTTCGTTCATTTTAACAAAAAGTTAAAATTCGGACAGAACTTATGGGATGACCTAATATAACTGAGCGGACCCTTTTGCTATCACCCAATAGAAGCTCAACTACTCTTCCCAATTGCCAGTAATGACGAGGTTTAGTGGGATTCTTTATGATTACAAAATCGTTTATCTTAATTCATATTTGTTGTTCATATTTGTTTTCACTTACATCGTTACATTGTTCTCTTAAACTTAGAAGATATTCATTATACCACAATTTTTAAAAATGATTACTAAATTATCCATTATCTCTAAAGATGTAATTACGTTTTTCCTTTGAGAGGGTTCAGACGCAACAATGCTTTCATCATCCATGTTTAACAACAAGTCTTTTTTAGAAAGCAGATATAAAAAGCAATTGGGTGTAATTATTGAGATTTATTGTAAATTAATACAATTATGGCACAAGGCCGAAAAGGAGGAATGGGTTGAGGCTGGTCTTCACTATCTATCTTATACCTAGCTAATCGGATTCACGACCCATTCCCTCGTTACAATTTCCTCATTAACCACAAAAACTCATCCGTCGTCAATCAATCCTCCATACACCATAATACCACATCCTCTCAGGGGGGACTAAAAAAACAATCCCAATGAGATGATAAATATTATTTACAATATATATATATAGAAATCGGATGAATGATCATGAAAGGGGAGGGGTGAACCCCCCAAAAAAACTAAATATCAAAACAAAGCAAAAATAAACATAACTGATGTTAGTAGGACCCGTCCAACCCTTAGAAAAAGAGAAGCCGATATATTCTACCCTTGGATAAAATCAAGAGGCTCTCTCGTTAAGGGAGAGGGAAAAGAGAAAATATAGACGGGCATGGGGAATCAATAAAGCTGACTCAGTCGAGATGAAAAGGGGCCAAAACAAACTGGGGAGGTTGGGAATCCCGACATTAAAACCACTATTATTTCAATACAGCCTATGTGACGGTCCGAATGATGATTTGGACGACGCCACAGGAAGAAGTCTTGCTAGGCAATTGTTTTTCTTAATAGGATCTGATCCGATTCTTTGAGCATCTGCTCAAGATGAAGATTAAAATTGATAGAAAACGCTTGCATTCGACAGCCTTTAGCGAAAGGTGGGTGACTGAGGCGAGCTTGGTTCACGATCTGGGCTAGCCTTGATTTACTCTTTTAAGTCAACCTATATCACATCAGGGTGGTTTCCTGTGGAGCCCTCCCCTGTTTAGGCTAGACAAACTTTTGTGTACCTAGTTAATGTGAGTAAGTGTTTTTCCTGGCCTGATCCCGGCTACATCATAATTGGGTGTAATTATTTCCAATCCTGAATCAGAACAGCGGTAAGTTAGTAACCGGGAATGTATTGCCTTTTGTATGTCAGAAATAATAGTTCATAATATTCCTATATAGGCTGTATTGAAATAATAGTGGTTTTAATGTCGGAACAGTACTCACAGTTGAAGGACCGTTTTGATTTCGAGTAACTAAAACTATGACATATATATTGGCCTATTTCTTACGCACTACTAATCACACAGAGAGACTTAAACGGTCTTCTGTCACCAAGCAGAAGAACCTATTTACCTCACATATCTCTCTTCTTACTTTGAACAGTACAACCTGCAAATCTCTTCAAGTGAGTAAACGAAATTTTACTAATATTTTGTGTCGGGACATTTTATCCTTGTATGAACATTTCCTTGTTCTGAAAATACGTTTAAATTAAGGACTAAACGAGTTCTGTTTTATTATTTTGCATTGTTAAATATCACTTCTAAATTACTTCCTTGCTTGTGATTTTGTGAATATATCCATTATCTTGTTTTTGTTAATATAACTCGTGTGTTTCCACGTCATTGTCATCCTTTCATTATTCTTCTTGTCGTAGGTAAATCGATTGTCTATTTTAACCCCTAAGCCCACGCCACCAACACACACACACACACACACACACACACACACACACACACACACACACACACACATATATATATATAATATATATATATATATATATATTTCTTTTTCTCCTTCCTTTTCCTCTTTTATTTTGTAAATGTTTAAATTTTTAAGCTCTTATTTTATTTCTTCACACTTCTGAGTTGACAAAGTCAACAAATTCGTGTTGGCAGAAATTGCTATTCGAATGAGGTAAATTTGAATTTCTATTCTATGTAATATATATATATATATATATATATATATATATATATATATATATATATATATATATATATATATATATGTTGAAAAATGTGGAAAAGACAAAGCAAAATCCGAATGTGTAAGTTTACTGTTTTAAAACAAAATTAAAACAGTAAACTTACACATTCGGATTTTGCTTTGTCTTTTCCACATTTTTCAACATACCGTCGGATCTACATCCACATATTTGCTTATATATATATATATATATATATATATATATATATATATATATATATATATATATATAAAGTTATATATTTTGAATTTTTTGTAAATTCACAAAAGCATTCATTTTCTTCAATGATTTTTTCTTAATGCTGTCTTTCGTATTCATAAGAAAATAAATAAATAATTATAGCGTCAAAAAAATAATTATATTAAAATAAAAATTTTATAATAAAATAATAATTATCATTAATTCACACATTCTAAACGAATAAGAATCCATCCCACTTTTCTCCTTTAAACACACAAACGCCTAACATTCTCACTATCGGACAAGCAGTAGTCCACACGGACAAGTCGTTAACACGTGCGTCAACGAAAATTTCATCTCTTTTTCCTTTTTCATGGCATAATAGTAACATTTATCTTTTAGCACCGAGCAAAATACGAGATAAGAAAACCCTAAACACTTCTTGTATTTCTCCAACTAAATTACCTGGACACTCATTACACAAAATTACAAAAAGAAACATACGAGAAAAACTTTACTCTTTCTTTATTTTATTCTGTTGAATTCCGATCCATTTTTAAACATACACCATATGTTAGAACGTGCGATACCTTGTCCTCATCAGCCGCCGACCAGGGGTTTCGGTAGTTATGGCGGGACCGCCACCCCTGGCGCCATCAGCATGCTGCAGCAGATATTGCCACTAGACAGGGTATGAAGATAAGCAAATTGATCGTTCCTCTTTGTATATTCTCGTAATGAAATTTGGGATAAACAAAACGATTGTTCCTCTTTGCAGCTTCTATCCGTAATGAATTTCCTGAACACGTTTGCCATTATTGACGCACTCGTAGAAATCGTTATAAACAATCAGGCAAATATTTCACTTGCGCACATTAGGCCGTGATGTTGCACGCATTTTATTTTCTTGTTTTGTTCTCGACCAAATCCAACTTGACGCATACTGAACTGTTGTTTGAATACAATGCAAAACACTTTTCAAACAATGGCCAGTGATGCCTATTTTTTTAAAAGAAGGAATGGCTGAATATCCCAGAAACCCACGACACCCAATCTCAATAGGCATCACATTACACGTCCAACCATTTTCCACACATTCGGCACGCAGTGACTCATACAGGTTTTTATTTAGTTCGTGTGCCTCCAACTTGTTCTCTTCCCAAGTGACTGTTAACTCTGTTAGGAAAACAGTCTTTATTTTTTTGAGTCGAACCACATCACGATGTCGGGACGCTTGTCTGTCTGTGCGATGTGTTTGGAAATTTTAAGGATGTCATTAGATCCACTGAAACCTTCCAATCACTGGCTCTGCTCAGCAGCTTCATATTGGGAGTTGTTTGTTTTTTTCTTTGCAGGGCATTCACCTTCCTTATGAAATTCGATTTTAGTTTCCTTGGCTGCCATAAGCTGTTGATTTGCTGTCTCACATTGTGTTCTTATTAGATCCCTGATCACCTCTAATACCTTGTTGTGTGGCCACGTATACATCTGGAGCGATCGTGGGCAAGCAGAAAGCACATGACGGAAGTTACCTCAGTCTTTTTTTACACGAAAAACAAAGATCTGTATCTGCGTATCCCCACATTTTGAGGTTTGTTTCATTTGGGAGAAGATCATATGTAGATCGAAGAAAGAAAGATATCGCCAATGGCTCCATTGAAATTAATGAATTCCACGAAAGTTTAATGGGTTCGATATCATTCCAGGTTGTCCACTTACATACTTTAGCTTGAGTAACAGCCGTGGCTATTCTATGCTCCTCTTTTGACTTCTTCAATCGCCATACGCGCCTTTTCCCCTTTGGTTTCTCTTTGGAGAGGAACTTCTGCGTCGTGTTTCTCAATCCAGCCCGATTATTTTTAATCTTTGACTCGCAGTCTGGTTTCCGTTTCTTGAGTGGCCTCTGCAGCTGACCACTTTGATTTAATCTCTGGATGCACCCTCCGTATGCAATCATTAGCTGATATCCCTCATCATCATTTGAAGGCATACCTTCCCAACCTTGAATTCCTCCACCAGTGAATGTATAGGGAGCTGTAAATGTCCGGAGTTGGTATATAGCCCCACTTTCAAAAAACGAAGAATTCCAAGCCACTTACGCAAGTACTTATTGATCACTTGCTTAATACGCTCAATACGAGATAGTGCAATTTCATACATTTGCAGAAGCCAGAAAAGGCGGGGTAGTAGACCATGTTGATAGCAACACACCTTCATTTTGCCGGGCAGATAGGTTCTATCGATCAAAATTAGTCTCTTTAAAGCTGATTTCTGAACCTCTGTACCCTGATGTCGATTAGTCAGTGGGATTATATACAGTCGTCCGAGGCTCTTTACTGGCATTTCCTTTACTGTTGTTGGTATTGTGTCACCACCAATTTTGAAGTGGATTTCCTTAACAGACCCCCTGACTAATGTCAGGCTTCGACTTTTCTTTGGCTTTGCCTTCATTCTCGCCCATATGAAAAGATCGTGATATTTTTCTAACAGGTCATCGGCAACAATTTTAGAAGGAACGAGAATGGTGATATCATTCA
This sequence comes from Acanthosepion esculentum, assembly GCA_964036315.1. NCBI lineage: Eukaryota > Metazoa > Mollusca > Cephalopoda > Sepiida > Sepiidae > Acanthosepion > Acanthosepion esculentum. The sequence continues at coordinate 32,162,289 of OZ038520.1, forward strand.
TAAAAGCCCTAGAAGGGGGGAGAACTAGTTGTTCTTTAATCATCACTTCTTTGGCTATGGCTGCTGCGCCATAAAATCGTAAAATCAATTCCATGGCCAAAACGAAAAGAAGCGGGGAAATTACGCAACTCATCATGATGCCAATCTCAAGTGGTTGCCACTTAGTAGTGCAATCTTTGACGGTGAATTTCATGAAAGCTGAGTTGAAGTACTTCATTATGATTTCCCTAATCTTGCCAGGGAAATTGAAAAAGTCAAGAGCCATTCTTATTAATGGATATGGGACTGACCCATATGCATTGGCAAGATCAAGCCATACTACATGGAGTTCTGTTTTATTTCTTTTGGTTGATAGTATGGAATTCCATATCATTTGTGCATGCTCCAGACAATGTCCTTCTGGACAGATCTGTTTATATAATCATTTTCTATAAGAAAATATGTCATGCGACGAACAAGGACTCAAAAAAATATTTTCCCTTCTACATTAAGGAGGAATATAGGGCGAAAATTGGAAATGTCTTTTGAATCCATTTCTTTAGGTATCCAAATACCATCAGCCAAATACCATTCTTGAGATACAATATTCTTCTTCCAAACCCGTTGAAGGAGGATAGTGAGTTTCCTGAGAACGCATGGGCAGTTTTTATGTATATTATATGATATCCCATTCATTCCAGGGGCACTACCAGTGCGTACCTTACAGACAAAATCTCGGACTTGACTTAATTTTATCCCACTATCATCAAACATAACTGTCGGATCTTGAGGCCTTGGTAAATCTTTTATAGGAGGGATTGGTATATCTCGCATATTATCTGAATATATCATCTTCAAGTGATACTCCAACTCCTCCTGTTGGATATCAAGCTTGCCGCTCTTTGCTTCCACGAAAAGTTTTTAGCAAGTGCATGCGGATTTATAAAGAAATATCTCCGAGACTGCCGCTTTTTCCTCTGATGCTTCCTTTGATTTTCAGCTCTGGATATCACTTGAATCTTCCTTCTGATATTGTTCATAAGTTCTTGAAGGCCTGCCTTCTCATGAATTGAAGCTTCTTTAAAACAGCGCTTCAGTAATCTTTGTTGTGATCGTAACTTTTCATTCTGGATTTGTCGTCAATTTGGTCCTTTTTCCTCTTTTTTCATTTCCATTACTGGTCCAAACCACTCAAAGCACTCACTCAATTATTCTACAAAAGGAACTGATCTGTTGCCCTATGAGACCCTTAAGATTGGTTATTAAGGATAAAAGAAAGCTCTTTGTCAAGATTTATTCAAATAGCCTTCTGATTACCTTTGGGCCACTGGATTCTTGGTTTACTTAGGATTTCTCCAGGGCACTCTCGCTCAACGATTGAATCCTAAATGCTGTGGGTGTAGTCCAGTTTCATAATCCCATCACTCGATTTACATTCTCTGTTAGGAGAATTATGTTGTTTGCACCAGCGTGCCTTACAGATAAGTAAACCGCGTAAACTGTTAAATCTTCTGCCGCAATCACACGTTGTAGACGGGTCCATATCCAGGTTGTTTCCATTAAAGTCAGTCTGATGGGTGATATATTCCCCCTCCTCACTACAGACCCCAGAGGGCCTTCTGCGTGTCTTGTATTCTTCATGATTTAATTTAAATTGTGGTCTTTCCAAGATATCACTCCAACTTTTCAATATTTCATCTACATTTGACCCCAAACTCACAATTTTACTCAGTATTACTGTCTCTCGTTTCTCCAACACCACATAACAACCAGATAATAAATAAATAGTCATGTTGTTTCTACATCTTACTGTTTTTCTATTTTATGAGTATTTTTATATATATAAATGTTAAGTTTATATTTATTCAGAGTTATAACTCGCTCTTTGTCAAAACAGTGTAGAGTTTCCACGTCTTGCTCTTTCTCATTTTTACGAGTATCTTTGTATATATAAATGTTAGGCATGTTAGGTCATGGAAACTTGACAAGCTCAGGTTTGAGTGAGCCGACACGAAGCATGATCGGCGTTTATCCCGCAACATCCAACTCACTCCCGCAAACCTCCGGCTCTTTCCAGCAACGTCCGGCTCACTCCCGCAGCTTCCAGCTCATTCCTGCAGCTTCCAGCTAATTCCCGCACTTCAACAACCTCCTACCGTCGACACCGACCGGAGCAACCACAATCATCAACCGTCAACCCGACTGGAGCATCCACACATCAACCCTCAACCGGAACGTCAGCACCTCAACGTCCAACTCAACATCGCAACGCCAGCCGCCTACTGCCATTGACGCCCAGCGCCAATCGATATCCCGATACACGACTTTCCTTCGTCTCACCATCTACCGCACGCTAAACAAATAAATAAAGACACGATACCCATCGTCTTCAACTGACCTTCCGTGTTTTGTCATCCTTATTTGCTATTGCCATTACCTATCCTTGTCTTTGTGTCCACTTTCTTATTTGTACAAGTGCTGACCCCGACGTGATACTTGGACACAGGCAAACGGCTAGCAGAGAAGATGGCGGAAAAGACCGAACCAGAAATCTACACATCAGCCCCCCTGATACAACTACCACCGTACAACTCGGTCAACACCAGGAGGCGATCTTTTCAGCCCGAAAGGTCATACGACAGAACACAAAATACGCCTCAGTGGTACAAGCTCTACCAGCATCAATAGTCGAAGAAGTGGAACACTTCTCAACACTCCAGACCATCTCCCATACACCTGCCTCAAAGAAGCCATCCTCAAACAAACGGGACGTTCGGACGAAGACCTCATCAGAGACCTATTCTCTAGTGTGTCTCTGGGTGATAGAACTCCATCGAATATAACGCGTCCTAGCCCTTGTACCGGTAGAAACGCCCCTTGAGTTGTACCTGATTTAGCCGACAAAATATACTCCCAGGCCCACCAAAATGTCCACCAGGTTGAAAAACCACGCTCAACGCCTCGAAGATGAGATGGCCCAGATACGTGCAGAGTTGAGAGACCTGAAACTTTCCCTATGCCGGAGGCAGCGAAGCCCAGCACCACGCACACGGAATCGAAGCCGTACCCACAGCTCAAGTCCAGGACGGAGAAACAACCCAGACGAATGCTGGTACCACCAACTCTTCGGTGACCGGGCCCGCAAGTGCTGCTCTTCCTGCAAACACAATAGGGAAACGAATAGACCGACAGGCAGCGACGACGATCCCTCTCGGTACACACTCACACAGTCGTCTCTTTTATGTGTGGGACCGTAACAACGGCCCCAAATTCTTAGTTGACACTGGCGAGCAGCAAACGGCTCCACCATAGAAACCTATGGGAACAAGGAACTTACCTTGAACATCAACCTCAGGCGCGACCAAGTGGTCATTCACCGTAGCAGACGTTAGAACACCCTTGCTTGGTGCCAATTTCCTGGCACATTACAACCTGGCTGTCCTTATGAAGACAAGGACCCTGATCGAGAACACGACATCCATCAAGATCACATGGACTCCTTCGAGCTTAAACACGACTAGGATCAGCGTGGCAACACAGCACGACCCACGCTACACAGAAATCCTGCGCCGGTACAGGGACCTTACGAAACTCATTAAACCTACTGACGCAGGCAAACATCAAACCCAACACCACATAAAGACCACCGGACAGCCAGCATATTCACGGCCGCGACGACTCCCTCCACATAAATTGGCATATGCCAAGAAAGCGTTTGAAGAAATGCTGGCAGATAACATCATCCGACCCTCAGAGAGTCCATATGCTTCACACTGCATCTGGTACCTAAATCCGACGGGGATTTCAGAATCTGCGTGGATTACCGGAAACTCAACGCATTTACAGTGCCCGACCGGTATCCTATTCCTCACATCCACGACTTTGCCTCAGGTCTGCAGGGGGCCTGCATTTTCTCGAAAATTGACCTGACCAAAGCATATTATCAAGTTCCAGTTGCCCCGGGGGACATCCCAAAGACAGCAGTCACAACCGCTTTTGGACTGTTTGAATTCATGAAAATGCCCTTCGGACTGTCGACCCGACTGGAGCATCGACACATCAACCTTCAACCGGAACGTCAGCACCTCAACGTCCAACTCAACATCGCAACGCCAGCCGCCTACTACCATTGACGCCCAGCTACCGACTCCAGCGCCCGTCGATATCCGGATCCCGATACACGACTTTCCTTCGTCTCACCATCTACCGCACGCTAAACAAATAAATAAAGACACGATACCCATCGTCTTCAACTGACCTTCCGTGTTTTGTCATCCTTATTTGCTATTGCCGTTACCTATCCTTGCCTTTGTGTCCACTTTCTTAGTTGTACGGTCGATTGGCACTCACACCTTTCGGCCCACTGCAACACACCCTCTTTTTTGCCTAGCGGCGCTGACAGGCATATTAATCCCTACCTATTGAAATCCAACAGGCGTCTTACTACTACTGGACATCGTTCACTCTCCTTAGCCCTTTCTTTCACCCTCTCCAAACAACGCGCTATATTCATACCACGTGAAACAAACTTTTAACGTTAAAAAGAAAAAACGTAATGGAACACGATGCAAATCTCACTGAAATGTCACTAACAACTTTAAATTTACCCGCTTATAACCCAAACAAGATAAAGTTGTGGTTTATACAAATGCAAACGAGTACGTTACTGCTAAGTCGTAGAGAAATTACCAGCTGAAGTAGTCGAAGAAGTTACGGACTTACTAGAAAGGATGTCGGAAGAAAACCTTTACGACACGTTTAAAACCGACATAATTAAACGGACCGGCAAGTCCAATGAAACTATGCTACATGACTTGATTAACAACGTGGAACTAGGCGACTGAACTCCTTCCCAATTACTTAGACATATGAAGAGTCTTTTAGGATCTACTAATGTTCTTCGTAGGTTGTGCCTAGAAAAACTGCCTAACAAAATGACGTAAATGTTTGCACCTATGACGGAAGACACAGAGCTTAGCAAACTGTCAAAGTCCGTTGGCTGCATTCATGTATGTCTGAAAGGCACATATATAAACGCCTTAAACACACACACACACACGGACTACTAACGAGAAGTTAAAGCCAGTTGCAAGTTTAGCTCGGTAAAAGCGGTCCCTTTATGAGTATACATTCAAACAAGCAGACCTAATTTCAGACAAAGGAGATCCAGTAGAGGTTTTAGCAGAGAGAAAGACGAAGACGCAGATACGATGTATACTACTATGACTATAAATCTAGTGCAGAAACAAGATGATGCCTGAATCCTTTTAAAGACAATAGTGCACATGAAAACTTCAATTCCAGTCAGTAGTGACGATGACTATTGCTCGACGTTCACAGAAAAGTCGTCTGTTCTATATTCGGGATAGGAATTACGGATATAACTTTTTAATAGACACCGGAGCAGAAATAAGTGTTTTACTACCAGACCCAAAACAAAAATGAAAACAAGGACCTTACAAACTACAGGCGGCTAGCAGTACTAAAATTGACACCTTTGGTGAAAAATCTGTGGCCATCAACCTGGGTATGAGGCGAGATTTCCTATGGATGTTCACCCAAGAAAATGTTAAAACATACATACAAGGTGCAAACTTCTTAGCTAATTTTAACTTATCAGTCAACGTGGATACTCAATCTCAGGACCACCGGTACAATCTACACCAAGAAGATTGAAACTTGACAAGTACAAGATTACCAAGGCAGAGTTTCAACTAATGATGCAGATGGGGATTATACATTCATCAAAGACTACATGGTCATCTCCATTGTACATGAGCCCTAAACCAAACGCAACAGCATAGCGTCCTTGAAGTGATTTCCATAGACTGAATTCTATCACAATACCAGACAGATATCCCGTATAAACGGTTTTGTCATCAGTTTTCAAGGTTCCCACATTTTCACACAATTAGCCCATCAAGTACCAGTGGCTGAAGAGGATATCCATAAAACGGCTATTACTACACCGTTTGGGTTATATGATTTTGTACCAAATTGCTCAACTGTACTTTCACCCTTGACAAATTTACTTGCGAGAAAGAACAAAAATATTACATTGCTAGGCGAGAGCCTAGCAATGTAATATTTTTGGAAGCATTCAAAAATGGTAAGACATCATTAGCCAACGTCACTAAGCCTCATCACATCAAGGATGATGATAAAATGAAACTTACCCTTACAACAGATGCTTCATCAACTGAAGTAGGTACAGTTATACACCAAGTATCAGAAGAACAAATCACACTCATATCTTCCTTTTCTTCTGAATAAAGCAAAGCACAAACCAAGTACAGTACCTTTTCAAGGAAATTGTTAGCAATCTACCTTCCGATTAAGCATTTTCAGCACCTCCTCAAGGTAGAGATTTCATTATAGACACAGACTACAAACCATCGATCTATGTATTGTATACACACACTGATAAATATAGCCCACGAGAAATTAGACTCCTGAATTATATATCCCAACTTTTTTCAGACATCTGGCATGTGTCAGGTCAAGAAAACATAGTGGCAGGCACACTGCCATGCACCACAATTTCATCTTTAGATTATAGTTCTTTGAACTACGAATTAATTGCAAAAAAGCAAACAATGGATGACTCACTAGAAGAAGTCAAACAAATCACGTCACTAAAGTTAGTTGAGTTAGCAGTAGTCCCATTCAGTGATATCAAATTTTATTGTGACATTTCACAAACACAACCACGGTCATACATACCGCCAAAGTTGAGATGAAAAATATTTAAACACTTCCATGAATATTCTCATTCAAGAAAACGTGCATCTGTAAAACCGACTACTGAACGCTTTGTCTGACCAAACATGTAAGTTTACATAAGAAATTGGACAAAAATTTATTTAGCATGCCAGAAAAACAAGATACGCAAGCATACAAAATCACTTTCAGGCAGATTCAGCACACCTGATGCAAGATTCACTAATATACATGTCGACATTATTGGATCTTTACCTTGTTCTCAGGGATACACATATATCCTGAATATCATTGATAGGTTTACCCGCTGGACTGCCGCAATAAGCATCAAAGATATTTCAACAATCTTCAGAACTATCCTTACTGATTGGATATCAGCTTTTGGAGTACCTTCAATGTTCACAACAGACAAAGGAACTCAGTTCTGTCTACCCTATTTAAAGAGTCCAATCAACTACTTGGAACTAAGTACATAAAAACTACAGCCTATCATCCTTGTGCAAATGGGATGGTGGAACGTTTCCACGGGCAGCTAAAAGCAGTACTGGATATGAGGCCAAACAAAACGGATTGAGCAGGAAAATTACCATTGGTATTTTTATCCATCAAGAGCATTGTAAAAGATGACTTGGGCTGTACACCAGCTGTTATGGTTTTTTGCACATCATTAAGCATACCTGGTCAATATTGTGAAGACAAGAGATTTTACCCACAACATTTGTACAGGACTTAAAAAAGCAGAATATCAACATTACCCTTTACACCCACATATACCTACCAAGTTATCGCTACACTTGCAAATATATATTTATAAGAAATGCCGATGGAAAAAAAACTCTTTCAGTCCAAACTACTTAGAGCCATACCAAATTATCAGCAAAATGGACAAGTAGGGTGAACCGGGGTAATTCCACCCCCAACTTTACAAAAATGGCTGCCAAAGACAAAATAATAGTTTTTACTAAAAGAAAACTTAACACACATATAGGTCAAAACAGTTTAATAATTAAAAAAAAATTGAACTCATGTAACAGGGTCAGTGAAAAAACATGTTTTAAATCAATTTCAATATTTACAAAAAAAGGGGCAATTCCACCCCCCATCTTCCGTCCATTCCCTTTGCCTCCTTTGAGCATCAAAAGTGTAAGTAACAATATAACTGGCCTACAGTGTCTTTTCAAAGGCACCTAACATGAACAATGCAAGCTCTACACCCCACACAAGGTAGCCTAGCCTATTGTTTGACGGAAAAGTTTTCGAAGAGGTTTCTTGACCGGGTTGACGGAGTTTGTTCATCATTATCGTCATCATCACCATGGGGTGACTGGTTTGACCAGCCCTCATCACTGTCCCTGATTTGTGAATCGTCATCAGAGATGGTAGCATGTTCTTTCTTTCCCTTTCTCTTTACTTTCTGCTTTCTTGCTGAGGAAGTTTCGTCTTCATCGTTGTTGCCAACTCGAGCTGACCGTTTTGGCTGCCAATCTTCATCACTTTCAGTGTCACAATTGAACTCTAGCTCGGACTCGTCATCAGCAGATATTTCCACTCTTGATTTCTTCCCCTTTCCTTTTCCCTTTCCTTTTCCCTTTCCTTTTCCCTTCCCTCTTCCCTTTCCCTCCCTCTTTTTAGCTGGCCCGAGTTTTGCTCTTTTAGGCTGCCTTTCTTCCTCTTCTTGTGCCATCCTCTGAATAAATTCAGCAGATGTCAGACTCTCCCCATATATCCTGGCAACTGTTTTTGTTTTTGTCTGCTGTCGCTTGGCTTCCAGCATCGGGGAGATCTTCTGCATGAAATAATCCTTGATGGTTTTTGAAGCTTGAGGTGTAGGCGTAGAGGAGGTGGAGGCTGTGGAACACTCTTCTGAAGTCTGGGATGATTCTGTAGAGGTGGCAGGCGAGTCTATCTGAGATCCAGTTTCTGGTGGTCCAAATGAAGTGGAGGGTATGACATCTTCAGTGTCTTGATGAAGCTGGGGTTCAGCACTTGAAGTGGAGGGGATCGCTTGTGGAGCCAGCTTGTCAAATACTTCAGACGACTCGTATAAGGATCTTGGGGTGGAATTTCCCCATGACAAAAAGCTATTTCAATGACCAAACAGCTGTATCTATCAAATCACTTAGGTTATAAAAGCAGCAAAAAAAAACCTTTTTGCTAGCATAATCCTTCAGGACTCCACAGGATGACTGTTGGGAAATTCCACCCACCTAGGGGGTGGATTTCCCCCAAGAGGCATAGATGATAAAACCCACCTGTTGACTATACTAGGCCTGAAATAGAAAGACTGAGTGTTTCAAAGTGAAGAAAAAAGGGTAACAAATTAGTCTAACCTGTGTCAGATTAAGAAAGCAACATCTTGACTCTATGATCTCATCATAAAAAGTGCGAAAGGTGTACTTACTTGATGGATGGAGTAGGATGATGTTTTCAAGCTTGAAGTAGTCAAATTTCCCACCAACATGCCTTCTGGAAAGGAAATGCTATTCAAGGGAAGCAACTCTATTAAATGGACAACTCAAGTTAGGGATGAAACAGCACACCTGACAGCAGTTATTTCCCATTATATGTAAAGGGGGTGGAATTCCCCCGTGGGTGGAATTACCTCGGTTCACCCTACTTCACTACTGAAAAAAAAGAAAAAAAGATATTACTATCGATAGGATTAAATCAGCTTATGTCGATAAGTAATTCTTACAACAAACTGAAAAGTGTTATCATTCACACTAAAAACCTGTATAAAAGGTGGATGAACAAACATCCAGTAAAGCAGATGACACTCCATCAGAAGCAACAACAAAGAAGATTATTACAACAAGGTCTGGAAGACAAGTACATTGGCCACAATATTACAAAACATACTTTAGATATTAAAGAATTATTTTTACATATCACCAGAAATAAATTTCTAATGATCTGGGAGGTTCTTTGTCGTGTCAATAAAAAAATAAAGATAAAAATTAATTATAGTGTCAAAAAATAAGTATAATAAAATAATTATATTAATAATTATTTTTAATTCACTTATTCTGAACCAATGAGACCCCCCCCCATTTTTCTCCTCCGCACACACAAACATGTGACATTCTTTTTATCGGACAAGCAGTTCACACAGGGGCGCGTTAATAAGTGAATCAACAGAAATTTCATCTTTTTCAGGTCATAATAGTGACATTTATCTTTTGCACTTAGTAAAAATACTAGGTGAGAAAATCCCAGATATTTCTTACATTCCCCAACTAAGTTATTCATTTCATACATCTACAAAAAAAAGTACTAGAAATATTGTATACATTTAGGTTATTATTTATCTTTCGGAATCCGATCTACATTTGACCCCAAAATCACTATTTTACTCAGTATTACTGACTCTTTTGTCATACCACATAACAACCAGATAGTAAATAAATAGTCATGTTGTAGTTTCTACGTCTTGCTGTTTCTCATTTTTATGAGTATTTTTATATATATAATGGTTAAGGAGTTTATAATTATTTATTCAAAGTTATAACTCGCTACAATGTGTTATTTGTCAAAACAGTGTAGAATTTGTGACTTGAAATATTTAGCTTCACTTTTCTCTAAAGTTTTCCTCTTTTTCAATTTTTTATCTTCAATCTTAAAATGCAATGTGAATTTATTTCTTGAAAAACAAATATTTTATGCTTTTATCACTCTATCCCCAGAAGAAACTGGTACTGCTTATAGAAAAAGATAAAGGCAAGGGAGGAATTATTAAAAAAGAAAAGAGGAACTATTTAAAATGCATTAATCGTCTAGAAACTTTTACTTCTGAATCTGGAGACGTTTAAAAATCTAAATAATGGTCAAATTCAAAGGATTTCACCACAAGCAATTCAATAGATACATCTTTGATACAAACATTTGATAAAGGTTTCAAGATGTTATTATGCATTTCACAGCTAAGTACACAGATAATAACAAGTGAAGGCAATGATTTTACTTTCATGGTCGCTATCTTAGGCTTATCAAAAATTAAAGAGGCATATAGGAGGCAAAACCATATGCCTTATACAGTTTCACATGAATTGAACTGACAAATGTACATCTGAGAAATTAAAAAAAAATGAACTGTACAAGCTCCTTAGATAAATTATTCCAGGTATTTTACTATTCTATCGGTATAATTTCATCCCAGAATAATTTTAATTTCCACGAGTCACTTAGAAATATTCTCCCTTCATTTAGCAGAGGCAAACACAAATTTAAACAGACTTTTGCGACAGTATTATTCTTCTTGTATTGGCAGATGAATCTAAAACTCCCATTGAAATTTCTAAAGTAGTTTTGATGGTACTGTATTTATATCCTAACTCACTACTAGGTTCTACAATTTTTTATCGTCTTTTAGATATTTCTTTAATTCCTTGCAATTTGAGTTACACGAACTCTACTCAAAACTTCCCTCTGTCATTCTTTTAATGGATTCTTTATAAATATATCAATTCTTTAGGAGAATCATTTGTCTTAATCAAATTATCAACATAAAAATTATCTCTTAACATAGCAGTACTTAGATCGTTAGGGCATCGTGTTGAATAACAAACTTCAATGTTGTCGCGGATGTGGAAATGGGTAATCTGGAAGAAAGAACCTTGTTGTTGTTATTATTATTATTATTATTGTTGTGGGGGTAAATTCCTTCTCTGCCTCGGCAAACGTAAATCCAAACATCAAACAAAAGGAGACACTGAGTAGGAGTAAATAAATGTATCATTTATTTGCACTTGTAGCTGAATATGCGTGGATAAAACGAAGAAATAAACGAATCCAACACGGCTTTACAAATAAGCAGTGAGCTGTCTTTGACGCTTGTAAACAAATTTAGTTTGTATGTTTTTTTGTGTGTCAATATTGCTAAGAATTTTTTGTAATATAACATACTCTAATAAATATACGAAAATGTGAGTTATTAAGTGAGATAATTTCAGTTTCGCATAACAAACGAACGACTACCCTGGTTAACTGAAAACTAACTAGCGAATTAAAAATGGATTACTTTGCGTGGAGCCAATGCGCAGAAAACGTATTTACGCAGTCTGCATTGGATCATCGAGCAGTCTTAAATTATCCTTATTCCACAGAAGTTCGATGTAGTAAGCATCATTATTAAAACTACTAGAGATTGTAAATTGTTTTATTTGTTCTTTATCAAAATCACATAAGGTATCTTCGTCTTCTAATCCCAAAGATTCTAAACTAAACATCTTATCGAGGTTTCTTTCAATCATACTGTCCTCAAACCTGTCACAAACAAATAGGGTCGAAATAAACCACTTTGGGAGACAAGACAAAATTCATGTGAGTGATCGAAAAGGAAGAATACCGCGATATGATTGTATAATAGTTATTATCACCATCCATCTTTATTTCTACCTCACGGTTTTGCTTTGGTAACAAGAAATAAGACGTATTTCCGAAAGTAATTATTATGCCAGTAGGAATTTCCCATGCAGCTACTTCCACACTAAACTTTCTATCACTGAGATGGAGATTTTAGGTATCAGCTCTAAATTTGCAACTGGAATGAGAAAAGAAGACATTCTAACCAACTTAACAGACAAAAAACAAAACATAGATTTGATCATACAGACTTCGACAAGGGTTTCACACAACACCCACCTTCATTTATAGTAAAGAAACAACACTACCCAGGAGATACCTACTGGCACTAAAAAACCTATGTATAAATAGAAATATAATTATATAACCTCATCTTATAAAGGAGGCGGAATAATCATCATGGACACCAAGAACTACAATGAAAAATCAGAATCCCTCTTAAATGACGATAACACTTACAAAAAACAACGAACAGGCAGTAAATACAGACAGAAAAATTTAACAAAATTGCCAGGAAATTGGACTAGACTAACAGAATACCACCCTACGACACCCACACTATATGCCGTACAGCTTACCCCCACCCCCCAAAAAACCAAAACCCAACATACCCATTGTGCCCGGTATCAACAATTCCCCCCTGTTGTATTAATTATAGGTAACTCGATATAAGTTGTCCCTCTTAGACCAACCTTGTTCTGGTCGGAAACCCTAAGTCAACACAACAAAGCAAGCCGGCTAAGATTGTACGACATGAGAATAAAAACTCCTTGCATATATTAAACGTTGCAGTTGTCTTGCTGATTCAGAATCAGCACGGTTTGGCATCTGAGACGCAACGCATAACATGGTGCCAGACTAAAGTGAACCCTACACGACAAACACAGAGGAACCTCTTTCGGTAAACGCTACTACTACTATTACAAGTTATTGTAATATGGCGGAAATTACAGGATTATCTACACTGCACATGGATTGGGAAAACAGCAACCTGTCAATCAACGGTACAACTGATGTTCCGAGGACCCCTAAGAGACAAGGAGGAAGAAATACAAGTGACATATCTCCTTCTCTTGGTAGGCGAAAAGGGAAGAGAAATCTACGAAACCAGGACTATTCAACACTTCAAAAATTCACGATCATAACGATATAAACCCGATATTCGTACGGTACAAATTACGGGACGGTAAACAAAGGACGCATACGATAAAGCAAATGCGCTATCGTATGCGTCCTTTGTTTACGGTCCTAACGAGAATAAAAATGCTAATGAAAGACTGCCAATAGTGTTTGGCATCAACTCAGAGAAGGCACGTGAGTGACTCCTCAACGAAGACAGAGAATTGACCTTGGATAAGGCTATTCAAGTCGTCCAAACACACGAATATAACCAACACCAACTAAAAACAATGAAAGACGAACATGTTTCAGATAACCGCGCCCACCAATTCAAATGGAGGATACGACCAGCAACACTACCCAAAGTCATCGGAACGCAAAGACAAAAAATGGGGCACCGCAAAACATAAACTGACAAAACCTCGGTATACTCGTAGTTATTCACACAGTGAACAGTCAGACTGTCCTACAAGATGAAAACGGTGTTCGACATGTGAGAAATATAACTACTTCGCAAATATGTGTAAATCTATACATGCCTTAAAACTTCGGGAAGGGAGCGATCCCAAATGAAATGAAGACAACAGCTCGGACGACCAGTGCATTGGGTACCACCTGTCAAAAAATGTAACAAAGACGACCAAGCTTTCTTCACCCTACGCATGAAAGTGGGTTCGGAAACGAAAGCAATAAAATTCAAAATTGACACTGGCTTCTAGGCAAAAAAAACTACCGAAACGAGTATATGACGCACACCACCTGAGCGTCACATTCGTTTGCAATATTAGTCTTGCGGCAGACCCTGGACTAATCAACCTAATATATGAATGTCAATTTAAAATCAAACCACATACCAGAATCATGCGCCAAACCGATTAGTCCCCACTCCAGAGAAGCCTAAGAGCAAGATCCTGCTAGAGTACAAAGATTTCTTTGATGGAATAGGGAAGTTCCAAGGGAAGTGCTCGATTCACGTTGTCCCAAATGTACCTCGTTGTACACCTCTCCTCGGAAAATGCCCTTAGCATTACATCAAACGTTTTCAGAAGAGCTGACACGAATGGAAAAAAGTCATCATTAAGAAGGCCACAGGTGAATTTCCCGGTACTTTTAGAAAAAGGAGTTGGCAAGCTTAGAATTTGTCTGCATCCGCGAGACCTGAACAGAGCTATTCAAAAGCCATATTACCCCATGAGAACTCTAGAAGTTGCCCTCCCCGAGCTCTCCTGAGCAAAGATCTTCACTAAACTTGATATACAGTGTGGATACAGTGTGGATACTGGAATAAATAGTGGGTCTTTATACCTCACAACATTTAATATTTAATTAGGGGGGTACAAGTACTTCCGTTTGCCATTTGGATTGAAGTTGTGCCAGGATAATTCCATAGGAAAATAGATTAATGTTTTGAAATCTTCCCAGCCATTGTTACTCTGGTAGATGACAAACTAATGTATGGCAACACTCACATTGAACATCACAAGTCCCTCACAAAGGTCCTAGAACGAGGAAGCCAAGTAGGGAATAAGTTAAAAAAAGAAAAACTACAGGTCGCAGTTCCTAGAGTCATGTACTTTGGCCATATACTAACCTTTGATGGGATTGAACCAGACCCTGAAAAAATATCAGTGATACAAGATATGCCGGCGTGTAAAGTAGAATTAGAAACCATATTTGAGATAATTAACTATTTATCGAAATTTTCTCCCAATCTGAGGTCATAAGCCCCATTGCGCTAACTATTAAGCAAGAACACACACTTCCTTTAAAAGGATGAAAGATATATTGACCTCCCAACCAGAGCCAATCTCTTAAATATTTTGACCCTTCAGAGTCTTCTAAACAGGGCTTCAGTGCTACACTCCTACAAGAGGACAAGCCGATTGCCTACGAATCAAAGTCCCTCAAGCAAAGTGTAAAAAACTATGCACAGATTGAAAAGGAACTATATACCATCCTGTTCGGGTGTAGAAGATTCAACCATTACATTTACGGTTGCATCTTAGTTCCTATGTTGCTCTAGGCACAAATGTTGAAGCGCCTATATATTTAACATCCCTGCATGTAGTGCGAGCTCTTTCCAGGAATCCTAAAAAGAGTGCTGACTACTCTGTTTTGGCCAGGGATCTCAGATGACAGATGCACATTCGTGTTGAAGTGCCCTGAATGCCTGACGCTACAGAATTCTAACCCAAAACCCCTTCTACCACACAGGTATCTGACTATCACTGGCAAGCAGTAGCCACTGACCTATTCCAGTGGAACAAAAAAAATCCTAGTAGTCGTCGATACTACAGCCGGTAGCTAAAGTACACTCCACCATCAGTAAAGACATTATCAAATAATTGGTATGAACCTTCTCCTGTATGGTATAGCAGGAAAAGTGGTCTCTGACAATTCAGTTCTAGTGAATTTGTTAAATTCTAAGAAAAACATGATTTTGTGCATTCAACATCCAGCCTAAGACATCCCCAGTCCAATGGCCTTGCTGATCAGATTTCAAACGGCCAAAAGAATTTTCCAGAAGGCGAAATGCAATGACCCTCACCTAAGCGTACTTTAGTACCTGAACATCCAAATCAGCAACTCTGGGTACTCTCCTGCTGAGCTTCAAGAGAGTCGCCAGCTGAAATCAGTATTACCAATACTACTTAGCAAGCTAAAGCCCAAAGCTATGGATCATGAAGGAACAAAGATACAAATGCACGCACCGAAACATCCAAACTATTTAATCGTTCGAGCCGGCCACAAACCCCAGTACGAGAAGGAGAATATGTCCGTTTCCAATAAGAGAGCAAACTCTGAAAACCTGGCCATATAATGAGTAAAATTGATGATCGCACTTTCATAGTTATGCCCCCAAATGACAACACCTTTAAACGAAATAGACACCATCTTAGAAGGACTAGGGAAAGCTTTGACCCAGATACGTCTCCAGACACAAACGTTTCCCACTACATGGAAACTAGGAAGGACCTTCCCAAAAACAACATTACACACCCAGATTCCTTCAACCACCATCATGCCTAACATAGACGAGGAGATGCCTCTCAAACTAATTATCACTACGCCTACCCCATAACCACACGTAATGGATATGCAGACCGAAACAAATAAGGTACATGTAACCCCAGCAAAAATAAATCCTAAATGAATCAAATCCTACATCAAGTATACATCCTAATTTCAGAGACTAGACTTAAACAGACACCACTCATTTCATAGACAGCAAACCATGAATATACCGCATATTACCCACGAATAAGATGTAACAAATTCTGTTAACTTAATTAAGAAGGAAGATGTATTATACGTCTCAACATGAACTGTGACCCTTGGACCAGCCCCGTTCTGGCCCCTGTGAACGACACCCATGTGGGAACCCTAAGTCAATACGGCAAAGCAAGCCACCTAAGATTGTCCAACATGAGAATGAAAGCTTCTTGTATACGTTAAATGTTGGAGTCATCATGTTAATTCAGTATCAGCCCGGGTTGGTATCTCAGACGAAACACATAACACACTAGCTACAGCAATTGCAAAAGCCCTGTTGTGCGGTTGTACTGATGTTGGCCTTTTCTGAATGTACTTCTTTTTTTATATATGTAATTTTGTTTCGGAGTTAAAAAGACATCATCAGTCCCACATCGGAAATATATAAATTACAAACAAATCATATACAAGATACAACACAATAAGCATAAACAAAAACGATAAAAGGCTTTCGCATGCATTTAAGAGAAAATAGTATATTTGAAAGAAGATATACGCATACAGAGATAAACAGTTTTGGCTTATCTGGTGGGAGCAGCATGGTCAATCAGAGCGCTGTCCTCGGACATCTGCTTCGTTTGGACGTCGAAAGTGAAAGGAGAGAAAATTTAATTTCTGTTTCAATTGGCGGTAAAAACGTCTGTTCCGGTGCATGTTGGGAGTTTTCCTATTTATTTAACTATTTTTTATGTCACTTTCTCTTTATTTATTTTTAATTATCATTCTTATCTATATCTTAAATTAATTTCATTACTTAAATTTTAATTTTTCCTTTATTATTAATTTTTTATTATTTTGGTTTCATATTAGACTATGTAGGAACATAATCTAGTATTAAGGTTTAGAGGTTATTTAATGATTTGTTTCGTTGTTACATCGTAACTCCGTACTTAGGTGTCATTAAACACATTAAATACTCTGGTGACTTAGTCCAGAGGATAAGAAATATAGAAAACAAGATTATGGTTAGCTTAGATATCAAATCATTATACATAAATATACCTTCAACAAAATGCCACAACATATTAAGAAACCACCTCAAAAATCAAAGGAAAAACTTCCTCTACCTCTCTATAAAATTATACAACTGTGCAAACTAAGTACTAACCACTGTTTCTTCTCTTTCAATAAAATATTTTATAAGCAAAAATTTGGTTTACCTATGGGATCGCCAATAAGTGGTGTTCTAAAATCTTTAGAGTGCGTTCTATTCAAACGCATCATACCTAAAAAAATCCACTTACCTCAGATACAAAGATGATGTTCTTCTTTTTTATCCACACAAAAAAATCTACTAGACATCATACAGAAACTTAATAACGCAGAAACTACTATCGAATTCACACATAAACATGAAATAGGCAAATCTCTACCTTTCCTTGATATCTTATTAATACGTAACAATAACAAATTAAATTTTAAAGTTTATCACAAACCCATTTAATCAATTTCTATTCCTACTTTAGCAAAATGTAAAACCAGGACTAGTCATAGATTTTACTTCAGAGCCCTTAAAATATGTAGCCCAGAATACCTAGATGAAGAGAAATACATTAAAAAATGTTTAGAGTTCTTCATTATCTACAATATTTCATACTCAGCGTTAGAAAACAAGCATACAAAGTCCTAAAGTCAAAAAAGGTTGACACCACCGACAGCAGTTCTGACATCAAACACACAAAATTCATAATCTTACCCCCCAACAAAATTTGAAAATAAAATTAGTTATCCCCAAAACTAGAGTCTTTTCCACCATCACAAGACTGTCGGAGATATAGTCAGGAAGAAAAATAAATCCAACACCATATCAGATGTCGGAATTTATTAAATAAAATGACTGTAATACTGTATATAGTTACATTGGCGAAACATCCAGGAATCTAAAAGTCCGCATCCACGAAAATAAGAGAGACCTACGTTGTGACAACACTTTAAACTCGCTCATAATACACAGGAACAAAACTGGCCATAACTTTGATTTTATAAATGTCACCCTAATTAAAAAAAGAACATATTTCTTTATGCAGGAAATACGTCGAGAGAGTTCTGATAAATATTTTGTCATCTATAAACACACGTCAAACACACTTACATTACCAACTTTTATAAAATCCTAACTTAAAGAATATAAGATATGTCTACCTACTACTATTGCAAAAGGTGTTACATAAATGCCTTGACTTTCACAAAAAGCCACTTAGAGATCAACATGCCGACAACCACCAAACATAAATAAGAATGCCTACATACATACATATAAATACACCACACACACACACAAACACACACACGCACACACACATACACGGACGAATATACATAATCATCCGAATCCTTCATAGACAAACTATAATTGTGTTACACTTACACACAATAATTATGATACACTTACACGCATGATACACGGATTCTGCATGACAGATGCGCATGAAGTCTGCTTAACCAGTGGAATACAGGCAGTACAGGAATTAAAAATACCATATTTTTTCTTTCTTTTCTTCTCCGTATTTGATTTGGGACGATGCCTTCCGCATGTCCGTCCCTGTACAACTGTGATGACATTCAAGATCGGCTATATGCGCATATACGCCCGATTTGCAATGTTCACAGGTTTGTCCCACTGGCCGTAATCCAATTCAACAAAGAATAACAATTGTTTTTCAAGGCACTGATTGGGAAATAGAAAACAACACGATTTCTTATTAAATCGGTAATGTCTTCCTTCGGCTTCGAGAAGATGAACTGCTATCTTACTAACTTCCAGCCACGGAAAGAAGACCCTTACATTCACTGACAGTCTTGGCGACTTCTGACTCCACACTGCTCACTAGTCCCTACTCAGTGACTGCTCATGACTGACTGCCCATTATATAGACACCAGCTTTTTCTCACTACCCTATCTCTCCACTTATGCTCCGGAAAAGGAGACCACCCATTCAGTTTTTGGATGGTTAGTTTTTCAAAGGAGTTTACATTTATGATTATCTGAATTCCCTAACAAAATTTTATGTTTCCTAGTTCAAAGGCTGGCTGGTGGCAGGGCTCCTGAAAACTCTGATCATTAAATTGACTTAAAAGATTAACTTGAGACGAGATTCCTAAGAAACTCTGGTAATTAAATTGGCTTCAAAGGAAAAAGAATGTATCTATTTATCTCCTGAAGACATATTCTTACACATTCTCTGACGAAGCTATAATAAAAAAACATGTTAGATATATAAACGTTTCCTATGTGTTTCTCATCATTCTCTCGGATTTCGATCCATAATTGATCAATATATGATCACAATTCATATTTTTCTCTAACAAGATTTCTCAAATATTCAGGTCGATCGATGAAAATAAATAAATGTACTGTTTAATAAATAAACGGATTAATAAATAAACGGAGATTATACTCAAATACGAGTATCCAATAAAAATAACGTTTAAGTAATAAATATCTGTTGTATAAATAAATAAAAAATCCAGCCCTTTCTTCATATATATATATATATATATATATATATATATATATATATATATATATATATATAGAGAGAGAGAGAGAGAGAGAGAGAGAGATATTATAATATTTTTTTAAAAATATGATTCCTTCGCTACATAAGAGTTCTCATGTTTCAAAAGCGAGAGCTGAGACCCCTAATATAATTTTTGAAATTAAGCTGAATTAAGGTGTCTGGTCACGCTTCCTCGTCAAGCGAGAATTTGGGAATAAGCTATCTTGTGGTTAGCGCGTGTTTATAAGTATGGTCTCTTGCAACATTAGTTACTATGGAAACGGCTAGGGTCGTCTATATTGGTTAGGTGGTCTAAGAGTTAAGAATTAATTTTTATCCTTTTTGTATATATATATATATATATATATATATATATATATATATATATATATATACAAAAAGTTCACCCTTCACAAAGTTCACATGTGAAATTATAATTTGGATCCCTTACAAATATAAAAAAGAAGCCTAACGCTTCTTGGGGTTCAAACCAATTTAGGAGGCCAGTTTGATCAACACATACGTACACACACACACGAACACATTGGAAGATACGACAGCCAGCAACCGCCGACGATGGCCTTTATCCACGCACACAATGAAAGGGATTAACCAGCAACTGCTGACTAAGCCGTTCGTCTACGAACTCACAGACACATTAGGCTGACCGCCATAAAGTAAGTCTATCCACGCATTTCACACCGTGCTAACACTTAATTACTTTATAAAACAAACATCACTGCAAAGAAAATCGAACATTATATTGCTATTGCATGTTTACATCTTATGCTAGGTAAATTAATGAAGTGGAGAATCTGTCGTACATTTTCAACAAATACAGTGGAGATTGCTATTTTTCAAAATTGAAATGGATAAAAGTTAACTCAGGAATTAAATAAACTCGCATTAATAAGCAGTGCGCCTGAAATTCTTCAAGAGATGAATATTTTCGGTATTATTAACAAATTTATTCCAGCTAAATTTAAAAAATATAACTTTTAAATTAAAGCTATTTAAAGTAGATTTTGTGACAACATGTTGGAGTTAAAGATTGCTGGGGTTGTAAACACATAAGAAATTCTTTTTATAAGCAATGAAATTAAGTAACAAGTGATTTTAACACTATATAAAATAAATTTTTCATATTTATTATTTATTTATGTTTTATATATGTTTATATAATACAAAATATTTTTGTTACACTTAATGGGTATAAACTTCTACATATTACGGCTAATAAGTGAAGAGCAAACACGTAAGAGACGCCGACAAATCTTACTAAATACAGAAGATACGAAAATTTTTTAACAATTTCGTATAGTCTCCAAATTAAATAAGTGGTTTCTGGAAACTGACTAGATTAGACAAGTCGCATGATGTGCTTTCTCCGACGTTGACCTCCAAATGATTTGGAAAAGAGTAGAGGTTCGAGTTACTGAGTACATTTCCGCGCAAAACTCAGATAGTTATTCGGAGCTGAATCATGGCGATAAAAACGGCTCACCAAAACAGTCAGCAGCTAGAACCGCGACGGATAGTCAGCGAACCAGGACCTGCCTCGATATGATACACACATTACCATGACAACGCGTCAGTCAGCGATGATTTTTCTACACTGTAAAACACACAATGTCGTGACGAAAGTAAGTTCTGTCTCCTCTCCCTTTGTTTTGTCGTGTTTAAAATTACTTCTACAGCAGACATCAGTCAACAATCATGTTTCATTAGCGTGTTCTTAACACACACACACACACACACACACACACACACACACACACACACACACACACACACATGTTGGCTTACCATACCGCTTGTTTTAGTCACTTGCGACAACAAAAACTTCTTTTCTTTTTATGTGCCGTGTCCTTTCAAGGCGTAGGCGATCATGGCCCTCCACTTCCCCCTATCCCTTGTGGCTCATAACAGGTTTTGTGTTTCTGCCAAGACCTTGTGTTTCCCCCAGACCACGCTCCGCCATCCACCTGCCCAAGTCCGCCACGTTTGTCATACACTGCTTTCTCCTGTCTCCTTTTCCCTTTATTCGTTCCGTTGAGCATCAGACTTTCTAGACCCGCCTTTCTCATCACGTGTCCCAGAAATTTCATCTGCTTTTCCTTATGTTAAGCATAAGCTTCCTTCTTTGCAACCTCTCCAAGACATCATCGTTGCTCACATGCTCGGTCCATGATATCCTCAGCATCCTCCTGTATAACCATATCGCTGCCGTCTCGAGTCTTTTCTTTATCCTTAAGGATACCGTCTAACATTCGCTGTCGTATAGGAGGACATATGTCACGTAGCAGCTCAGTACTCTTTTCTTTGTCCTCCTGTTTTGCAGTACTTTGTCCAGCTTCTGGAATGCATCCTTGGCCATCCCAATCCGTCTTTGGATCTCAGCGTCGCACCTACCGTCCTCCGTCACTTATCAGATACTTAAACTTCCGCACATGCTTGATTTTAGTGTCCCCAACCTGCAAATTGCATTTAAAAGCTTTTATTTTTATTTTTTCAAAATTAATGTCTATCATACAGAAAAAAAAACACACTAAAATTTTATATATTACTTAGTATTTCCGCTGGGCACGAAGAGAAACAAGGTTTTTCAATCAAAATTTAGAATGTTCTAAAAAGAGGGAAGAATTTTCAAAAATAATTTTAAAAAAATACTTTGTTCTTTCCTTTTAATAATAACATAAATATTTAGACGCTAAAATTTTGTTTTCGTCAAGTTTGGCGTATTTTTCATCATGCTATGCTCTGTTTGTAGCGATCTCATGAAGGCACCTAGGTTATTTATTATAAGGTTGACAAAGGGCTTCGTTTGTGAAACATTTCATAACTGTATTTTATTTATTATTTTGTCTATCACTTCCTAGCTGGTGAAATTGTTTAACTTCTGCACAAAGGTGTATTCCAAGTAATAGTCAACAATGAGGATAAAATTTGATCCATCAATGTGGAACAAGTCAGTTGCTACTACTTGCCATGGTCTTACTGGGATTTCATGAGGCATCAAGGTCTCAGCTCTCGGGATTTTTTGGTGTTCCTGGCACGCATCACAGCCGGATTAACCTGTCAATGTTTTGGTTGATGTTGCACTTTTCGATTCCCTGATGGCCATAGTGAATTTTGTGAAGTACCTCTTTTGCATAAATTTTGGGATAATGATTCGCTCACCTTTGAGTAAGATTCCATTTTCTATGGCTAGCTCATCCCGATAGGGCCAGCATGGTCCCATATCCTTGCTAACAGCTTTGAATGCGTCGGGCCAACCTCGCAGGATATTGTTTGGGTCAGCATTAATTGCCTGTTGAATCTGTGCTAACTTTTGCGCGGAAAATTGAACAAAATAGACCTTTATGTCCAGGTCAATTGCCTCTTTCAATCTCTTGTTAGGGAGCCTGGAAAAAACATCCGCTAGTGACATTTCTTTGCCTGGGCGATAAGCAATGATCATGTCATACCCTCCTGTAGATGTAATAACATTCGCTGGAGGCGAGACGGGCTGCAAACATTTTTTCTGATTGATCATCTCTAGAGGCTTATGATCGACTTCTACTTGAAAGGCACACCCATAGATGTACGTTCGGAAGCGTTCACATCCCAAAACAACAGCTAGGAGTTCCCGCTCAATGTTAGCATATCGTTGCTCTGTTTCCGTCAGAGATTTCGACGAAAAAGCTATGGGTTTTCCATGCTGCAGTAAAGCTGTGCCGAGGCTTCTATTGGATGCGTCTACCTAGATCACAGTTTCTTTTTCAAGATCAAAGTACGTCAGCAGTATTTCTTTACAAATCAGGTGGTCTTTGATTGCATGCAAGTACTTCTGGTGACTTTCAGTCCACCTGTACTCTGATTGTTGTTTATCTACTAAAATCTACTCTCTCATTAGTGATGTCAGATCAGGGAGATGCGGAATGAAAGGTACCATGTAGATGATGATTTCTAGTCTGTGATGCTTTTCGGGCTGGGTAACATTTTAATTTCCTCCACCTTTTTGGGGTCAGGGCATACTCTGTTTTTGTCATATATGGCCCCAAAGAAATGTATCTGCTTTTGGTCGATTTTGCATTTCTCACTGTTAAACCTGGGCCCTTCATTTTGCGATATCTTCATCAGATTGTGGTTTAGGTCCTGTTCTTCTTTGATTTTGCCATAAACTATGACGTCGTCTGTTAGTTCTAATATTTTCCAGAATCGTATCCATTTTCTGCTAGAATACATCCTGGGACATGACTAGGCCAAAAGGCATTCTCTGGAAGCAATACCTTCGAAAAGAAGAGTTGAAGGTGGTCAGTAGTTGTGATTCAGGATCGAGCTTGATCGACCAATATCCATTCTTAGCATCCAGTTTGGAAAAGTACTTGGCATCAGAGAGTTTGTACGCGAGTTCCTCCATTGTGGGAGTCTTGTGTGACATCGCACGATTACTCTGTTTAGATCCAAGCACAGACGATGTTTGCCATTACTCTTGCGAACATACACTAGGCTGTTAAACCATTTTGTGTCTGTGGGCGTCTTCCTTTATTTTCTTGTCTGTTGTTACAGACTTTAGCCCAGTGATTTTTTCGTCCACATGCTGAGCATGTAGTATCCCACGCGGGACACTTTTCTTTCTGGCGGGAATGCATGATGCCGCATCGTTTGCAACTGCTATATTTGATTGAGTCAATTTCCTGGCACTTGGATTTCTGCCAGTTGCTTCTTGTGGATACTATTGAAGCTTCGTGGACTCTACCTATATTCAGGGATTTCTCAAGTGTTACACCTCCTTTTGCCAATAGCTTATTTTGCAGTTCTGCGTGTTTAGTTCAGGAGATGACCTGTTCTAATAACCGTTCCTTTATGGCATCTCGGAACTTGCACTTGTTCGCCTGCACCTTGTTATAAAATCATCGATACTTTCTGTATCTCTTTGTGTGTATAGACAAAGGCAAAAACGAGCGATGTGAAAGTTTATTTGAGGCTCTAATCGTTCCTCGAATTTCCACCAAATAACTTGTGGATTATTTTTATCGGCTTCGTTGGGGAAAACCAAGAGTCTAACCTTCTTAGGCTTTCTTCTCCAAATAACAAACAGAATGTAGTCAACCTGTTTGTCGACTGGAATGTTTTTCACAGAGAAATAGCGCTCACAACGCCGTTTGAAAAATCTGAATGAATCAACCAGATTTGTTAAAGTCCAGCACATTGTTGACTCGCATACGTTATTAACCATTTCGAAAAACAACAAAAACAATTCAAATAAGTGGAATACAGTACAATAAGATGTTTAAGACACTTACTTGTTTGTTCCAGTGAACAATTGTTTACTGTAAACACTTTTCTTTTTCTTTTCTTTTTAGTTTTTAAAAATTTGCACGTGGCAGTTAGAAGTTTTAATTTCTTAATTCGGAGTTAGAAGTTTTAAAAAGTTAGAAGTTTTTAAAAGTTAGAAGTCCAAAGACCTTTTTCTTGTTATTATTGTTCGGTAGTGTATTCCTTTTTTGCTGTGAATATTTTCATTTTACCGCTGCAACGATGGAGCAATATTTAAAGAAGACAGGAGACACTTGTATAGGTTTCAAGGGTAGGACGCCATGTTTTATTCAGGGTATGGTTGTATGCCCTAGACTAAGAGCAATAAGTCTTAAGGGAGTTATTATTATTACAGTAGTTAGATAAAATTTTGCGTAAATATTTCTTTTCAGAAAGTTTTTTGTGATTTTGTAAAATATGGCAACAAAAAGAGAAACTATATTATTGTGCGATCAGAAAAATAAGCTGAAAGATTAATTAAGTTGTTTTATTTCAAATTTTAATTAAGTTTGTTTTGAAATTCTTGATTTTTTATCTCTGTCTCCTGTGACATTGTTGTTTAGTAATAATTAACTAAAATCAGTTTTAATGTATGTTTACTTACTGTTGTGGATTCCGGGATGAATCCGATA
Organism: Acanthosepion esculentum; assembly: GCA_964036315.1. Lineage (NCBI taxonomy): Eukaryota > Metazoa > Mollusca > Cephalopoda > Sepiida > Sepiidae > Acanthosepion > Acanthosepion esculentum. Next base: position 32,188,174 of record OZ038520.1, read on the forward strand.
TCAATAAATAACAAACGCCAGGAATGGATGAGGAAAATAAATGTATTAACGTAATAATACAAACTGGTAATACGGGTTAGTAGATCCAGGATTGCGGGTTAGTAGCAATAATATATATACAGTCTTGGTATTGAAGTATCGCGGTATGATTCCTTACCGAGTCTACGTGCTCGCTAACTGTGATTCTTGTGCTACCCTCCTCTATTACGGACGGTATTTAGCCACCCACCCACGAGAACTGCATGTGGAACAAGGCCGGTTTTAAAGTGGGTTTCCCGTAGTTCCGGGTTCCTCTCTGCTCAGATGAAGAGAGTTCGACCGTCTGGCCGAGAAGGTGCCTCCGTCTCCTCTATTACAGACAGTAGTTACTGTCACCCCCCCCCCACGAGGGATAGATGTAGCACAAGGCCGAATTTAACGTGGGTATTCCCGAGGACGTAGGCTCGGCCAAAAAATGCCCGTACAAACTGTAAAAACAGAATCGGATTGGTCAAACTGCCCGAACGAGACTCTGCCCTTCGGCGGAGCCACGTCCGGGTTCCTCTCTGCTCAGATGAAGAGATTTTGACCGTCTGACCGAGAAGGCGTCTCCGTCTCCTCTATTACAGACAGTAGTTACTGCCCCCCACGAGGGATAGATGTGGCACAAGGCTGAGATTAACGTGGTTATCCCCGAGCCCGTAGGATCGGCCAAAAAATGCTCGTAGAACCCGTATAAACGGTATCGGGTTGGTCAACCTCCCCGAACGAGATTCTGACCTTCAGCGGAGCGTCGTCGGTGCTCCTCTCTGCTCAGAGGCAGAGAGTACGCCCGTCTAACAGAGAAGACCTCGTCGTCTACTCTGTTGCAGTGAGTATTTACTGTCCGCCCCTATGAGGGATAGATGTGGCACAAGGCTGGGTTTAAAGTGTGGTATTCCCGAGCCCGTAGGCTCGGCCAAAAAAGCCCGTAGAAACCCCCATAAACGGGATCGGGCTGGTCAATCTCTCCGAACGAGACTACGTACATCGGTGGAGCCTCGTCCGGTCTCCTCTCTGCTCAGAGGAAGAGAGTTCGACCGTCTAACAGAGAAGAAGTCGCTGTTGCAGACAGTATTTACTGAAAACGAGGGATAGATGTGGTTGAAGGCCGGGTTTAAAGTGGGGTATTCCCGAGCCCATGGGCTCGGTCAAAAAATGCCCGTAGATCCCGTATAAACGGGATCGGGTTGGTCAAACTCCACGAACGAGACACTGCCCTTCGACGGTGCCTCTTCCGGGTTCCTCTCGGTACAGTGGCAGATAGTTCGACCGTCTAACAGAGAAGACGTCGCTGTTTACTCTGTTGCAGACAGTATTTACTGCCCCCTCACGAGGGATTGATGTGGTTGAAGGCCGGGTTTAAAGTGGGGTGTTCCCGAGCCCATAGGCTCGGCCAAAAAATGCCCGTAGATCCCGTATAAACGGGATCGGGTTGGTCAACCTCCCCGAACGAGACTCTACCCTTCGGCGGAGCCTCGTCCGGCTTCCTCTCTGCTCAGAGGCAGAGAGTTCAACCGTCCAACAGAGAAGACGTCGCCGGTAGTAGTGTAAAAAGGGGAGACCCTCAATACTTACTATTAATAATAAATAGTAAAATAGACGATTTGGACCTTGCATAGTATAGAATGCGCAGAAGATTAATGTCCAAAAATCAAATATTTTCTACTAAAAGTTTTTATACATTAATGTATAAACAAATAAATAAAGTTTACTTATTTTAGTGGCGTATATTGCCTTACAGATATTATGAAATCTTGTTTATTGTTTTCCTTTGTATGATGTTACGAATTTTATCTTTCAACAAAATTCAAACCTATGGCAACATTTCATTTTTTCTTAAAATAAGAGTTAACAAAAAGAAAAGAAAAATACACTTACATTTATGTTGAAGTCAAATTTTCTTTGGTTTTTCAGTTTTTAGTCTGAAAGAAGTTGACTCTAAGAGAATGAAAATGTAACTGTTTCAATAATAACCAAAAATCCTTTTTTTTAAGTAGTCTTTGATTTTATGACATTCTATCTCTGCATCTCCTCTTTATATCTTCTGAAATTTCTTTTCGCTACCAGCTCACAGACATGAAAAATCAAAATGAAAAAACTGACACCAAAGTCTTGGACTTCTCACATAGGTGTGAAAAACTTTGGAATCAAGTAGGTGCTCACAAAAAACTAAGTGGGAGAGGGTAACTCATAATATACTCAATGATCAGCCCAAATTGATCACCATATGTAAGTGGGGTCCATCCCTTGCACCAGACTGTGCTTTTTTGAGATATTTTTAAAAACATGCTGGTGTTATTTGAACCCTAGCTAAAATTTTCTTCACAGGTTTAGCCAAATTACCAGCAGCCAAATATAAACATTTTAAAACTAAAATTAAAAGCTATTTTATTTATTTTTAATATCTAATTTTAGGTGTATTTGCTAAATAAAAACAAAAAGCTGTTTCTTCCTCATTATCGCTGCTTTTGTCACAACAAAAATAATATACTCCATCGGATGTGCCGTCCCTGGAGAGTGCCACCCCTAGCCAGAGAATTCCACCCAGAGTGTCGCTCCCCATTGAGTGCACCCCGAGAGTGTCGACCGGGGCCTCACCCTATCCCCCCCTGCACGTCAATGCGAGCAAAAGATCTGAGTGATTTAATTAGCATATTTTTAATTTTAAAAGGCTCCTAATAGCATACGCTTCATTGGCCCTGAATTAGTTTAATCTAGCTCTGATTCGAATAAGTACCATTATCTATTAGACCAAGCATGGGCAACCTTTTTTGAGCAGTGAGCCGTATAAGCTGTGGCAGAACGCACTACTAAAAAGATTCAAGGTAATTTTTCGTAGTAGGTACCTCGGCTATTTTCACTACAGAAAACCATATGACTATGACTTAGAAATGTTTGGAAGTTTTATTTTTTTTTAAATATTTTTTATAATTATAAAATTGAAGTGTTGGTATACACTGATGACCGTGTGATTATCACATGTCGCTGCGTTTGATTTTATTTATTTGAAAATGAAAACATTTCTTCTTTAGAGAAAAATTCTTATGAACGTTTCTCTTACATAGCCACATAATAAACAATGATTAAGTTCAATCTCTTGAATTTTGAAAACTTTCGGGGTAAGTAACGTTGTCAGCCATTTTCATTAAGATTGTACGTGTTTTGCTTTTCTGTTTGTTAAGCAAAACATGTTCACAGTCCACACGTATGATCTAACATATGTACCTCCATGAAATCGCTAAAAAAAGAGCATAGCATGATGAAAAAAACACCAAATTTGACGAAAACAAAATTTTATCGTTTAAATGTTTATGTTATTATTAAGAGGAAAGATCAAAGTTTATTTTAATTATTTAAAAAAAAATTTTCCTTCTTTTTAGAACATTCTGAATTTTGATTTAAAAATCCTTTTTTCTCTTTGTATCACCGGAACTAGTAAAATAACATATACAATTTTTAGCACGTTTTTTTTTTTTGTATGACACATATTGATTTGGAAAATCTTGCAAAAATAGAAATAATTGTCGGATGTTAATGAAACTTTCAGAAACTATTCACACATGATCAAAATTATTATACACATGTTTTTTTTAAGTCATGGCAGAAATATTTTTTTATATTTATTACCAAAACTAATTTTACGAAAACTCTAGAAATTCAATCGAGTCCACTTTAGTAATTACAATAGATAAAAGCACAAGGCTTTTTTAGGAATGCAAATCATGCTTTTTTTTGTTTTTAATTGACCCCCCCCCACTACCTGAAAATCAGCTCTGAATTGTAACATACAAAACTCAATAAAACAAAGATATTATTTAATTTCAAATACTTTTATTTGATTTTTGTTGTTTTTATGAATATGGACAATATTTTCTAAAAGCAATAAATTTTTTCGGTGAAAAATGAATTTTTAATACAATTATTTGTTATTTTATAATTATAATAGATTTTTACATTTGTTGTTAAAATATTATAAAATTAGTTAAAAACCACATCCACTTTCGTAAGTGTCCTTATGAGATAAAGCTTTTTATAGCGCGTTGTAAATTGTATGGTTTTGACTAATCAGAAGATCCGCAGTAATTAAGAAATGTAATTTTGTATTTATAATCGGGTTGTAATTATAAAGTACGGAAGACCAACCAGAATACAATTAAGTTGCGTTATTTGAGTTAAGCATTGTTCTCCGCTGTTAAGGCTTTTACTTTTGCGAAACACGTGTGGAGAAATAGATTTGATTTTTCAATTTCAACTAAGAAGGGTACCTACAAGTATCAGTATCATCTTATGAAATTTATATGATCTTATTTTTATATTAATCTCAGTTATGACATTTTTCCATAAATTAAATATCAAAATTAATTATAAAATGAATGGAAATACAAACAACACAGTAAAATGTAGTAAATGTACATAAAATTATAGTATTTTATGTACACTTCTGATAAAATTTCATAAGAAAGGTTAAATTAAATTAATTAGATACCTTTCTTATGAAATTTAATCTCACTCTTAACAGTCTTATTTTAATTTCTTTATAATATATTTTCCATAAAGCATCGTAAGCATAAAGGTGAAAGCTAAGTACAAAAAACAAAAAAAATTAGAGCGCTGAAAGTTTTCCTTAAAAATAACGAGGTAAATAATTTGTTCACTTAAATCTAAATAATTTCACTTTTCTCCAAATTATCCTCACGTAATCCGTCAATATGTCATTCATCACCTGTCAAGTGAAGCGAAAGGTTATGAGCTGCTTTGTTTTATTTTCAAATTCGGTACTCTTCGGTACAGAACCTAAGTTAAGCTTGGTTCAAAATATTTTAAATAAACATTATAATTTCTGATTTTATTAAAATAAGTTTTGAAAAAATGATAATTGATTTCTAAAAGAATTTCAAAGTGAGATTTTCATCTTTTTATAAAATGGAAAAAAATGATTGATTATCTGTCAGTTTTGATGACAAAAAAAACAAGATTTTTAACGAGAATTTCGGACGTGCTAGGAACGATTAAAAAATGTAAAAAAATACCCCCAAAATACTTTGATCTTTCCACTTTAATAATAACATGAACATAGACGATAAAATTTTGTTTTAGGTAGACTAAATTCACTTCAATTAAAACGAAACATTTTGAAATTATGAACACTAAAAAGAATTAGTAACAGCAAACAAAAAAAAAGAAAAAAGAATAGGTACATAAAAGCGTTCGACAAAGTGCGCTACAAAGAGCTGTGTAACTACTCAGCAACCTTGATATATCTAGGGAAAGATATTTATAGGTACCTCCAAAAAGTTGGTATACCTAAGGTTTAAGGTATTTTACATAAAGGAAAAATCCTTTTAGAAGCTTTCCCCCAGCTTCTATTGAAAGCTAAATGATTATATTTTCTAATTTCAGAAAAAAATACTGTGGAGTATTTGAGTATTCGAATGATTTTATTCGATTCTTCCAAAAACCAATCGTAACGGCCATTTTTAACTTTTTTAGAGAAATGTAAACTAAACTTATTTTTTCATTTTTGAAAATCCTGCTAAAATAAGATATACATTTCTAAAACGTTATTTTCATAAAATTAGCAAATGTAAAGTTAAATGAATCTGTTCTGAAACAAATATCACTTACTTATAGCATAAAACTTTCTAGAACATTTCTTGACCTCGGTGTCTTGTTAGTTTCATGTCTCCGATAATTTGATGGCTGAATGTGTTGACAGGTTTAGTATGATGCACCAGAAATGACATAATTTTATGAATTCCAAGTAAGAACCTTTTTTTTTATTCTTATAATAATTTAAAATACTATAAAATTGTTTTTTACATTATTGAGTTACCTCTATAATGGTATTTCATTATTTAATAGCTAAGATAATGATAAATAATGTTATTAATTAATAATATTACATTAAGTTATTACATTTTTAATTTAATAACTGAGATAATAATTAATAAAATTATTATTATATTAATAATTAAATTATCTCATTCAGTTATTAATTGTTTAAATTGATAATGAGATAATTTTATTATTTCAATTTAACTTTTAATTTAATAACTGAGAGTGAGATAACTTAATAACTATCTCACTCTCAATTATTAAATTTTTAAATTGATAACTGAGATAATATAATTTTAATTATATTATCTCAGTTATTAAAATTAAAAATCAAATTATTAACTAACTCTCAGTTATTAAATTTTTAACTGAGATAATATATTTATATTCTTTATTATTAATTACTGTACTTTGATGATTATGAATTGTTAAAGTTATTTTATTTAACTCGTAAAAAAGGAAAGAAACTTAAAATAAACTAAAAACAAATTAAATTATTTTTCTTAACTTAAAAAAATAATAAATAAAACAAATTATGCATGACACACACACACTATCAAATGTATACACACTATAAAGTAAGATGAATAAATAGCAAAATTAAAAAATATTTAGTGAAATAGAAAAAAAAACTTTAGAAATCATCTCTTCAAGATTTAAAAAGAAGCCTGCTGTAACATAGGGACGATGAAAAAAGGGAAGTGAAATGAAAGTATTGTTCGCAGCCGAAAACCTTTATGTCAAGGAGTTTTCTCTAAGGGGGGCAAACCTTGAGACACGCGACCTTTTAACCATAATATCACTTATGATACATCATACTAAAAAAATATAACATATATCGCACAAAAAATATCTTTAATTATGATAAATTGTTTTGGGAGTATGATTTGTCTTAAGATTTTAGTTTTCGCTTAGTATATATAGTCTTCAATTGATAACTTAACCTAACTTGTACTCTGGAAGAATTTTAAGACATTTTTTAAACTAAAAGAAAAGTGAAAACAATTCTTGAAAAATTAAAGAAAATGCAAACAATTCTTGAAAAATTTCATCGAAAACTTTTTCTTCAGACAATAATGTCCTTGTTGTATGAGGAACTAAGTCAGGGTCTTCACCGGCAGTGTGTGAGCAACGATGAGGTTTTGGGGAGGATGGAAACAAGGAGGAAGCTTATACTTAACATCAGAAAGAGACAGCTGAAATTTCTGGGACACGTAATGAGAAAGGAGGGCTTGGAGAATCTGATACTCACAGTTCGAATAGAGGGGAAAATAGACAAGGGAAAACAAGGCATTAGCGGGATTTAAGCAAGTGGATGATAGAACACGGCCTGGGGGAAGTAGCAAAGTGAAAAAAAACTCATTGAGAGCTACAAGGGATAGGGAGAAGTGAAGAGCCATGATCGCATACGTCTTGAAGTGACACGGCACATAAAAAGTTTAAATTCGCCAAAATTGTAATGGATCCATTTCAAGTTATCTTAAGACATTAAGTTATTTCATTAGTTTACATTTAATAATGTACTGACCAAATGTAATTCTTAATGTTCATTCCATTTTAAAGAATTTATTGAGTTTACAACTTTGTCGACTCTATGCAGGTCGAACTGGCGTAATAAAGTTTTTATGGTATTTGTATTGTAACGGCAATATTTTACATTTATGAACGTCACCTGGCGTTCACAGAAAATTCTCAAAATCTAAACTGAATAAAAATAGTCCGATTAATCGACCATCACCTCTTAAGTATTGGATAGCTTAAACGCTTCAAAAAATTCATTGATATCAATAAAACCATCTTTATCTAAATCAATCAATTCTCCTAAATCTTCTATATCATCTGCTAGTATATCAAGATCAGAATGTTTTTGTAGGACAGACATCGCATCTGTAAATTCTGCCATTGTAATAAATCCCGAATTATCCTTGTCGATTGCACGGAAAATGGTTTCTAATATATCCAGGTTATTGTAGAGAACATCCGAAGCACTTTCTTCCTGTATTTTTTGCGTATAATCAAAACTCGATTCATAAATTATGAGGTTATCTTTATCCTTTTTTGAAATTTTTGGCTGTACCAATCTCCACGGAAGACTCATACCAAGTACCTCACTCAAAGTATTTCCATAATCTTCAATTGAAATCTTTCCTGTTTTATTCACATCTTTCTCGTTGAATTTTTTAAGAAGTTGATTACGATTTGTACATAACATTCGCTTCAAATCATTTATAGCCTTTTCTTCCATCGACACAACTTTATCTTTAAATTTGATATCTTTTAGTGCCTCATCATTGCTAAGAAATTGAATATGGCGTAACTTATTTACATCACCCGTGTAAACGATATAAGCGCCTTTGTTGCTACCTGGATGGTAATAATTCGATGAAGAGAATACAGTCAGCATTTTACCAGAATGGTAATACTCGTAACCTTCTGGCTTGCACTCATGAGATCTTATCAAAAGTTCAAAATTGTGTTTTCGTAAAAATGCTTCCGTTACGTCAGGTCCAAAACATTTACCACCACCACGAATTTCATTTTCTTCACAGCCATTTTCAGAAACAGGATCGCTCCATAGAATGTCCATCACTTGTTCCCATTCACCTTTATATTTCTGAACAATAAATAATGGCGGTTTGATTATCGAAGTATAATTCGTTCGTTGAATATCTCCAAGAATATTCAAATCTGTTGCACTGGAAATTCCACCGTGAACGACAAATATGTTTTGATCAATTATTGTACCAAGTGGTAACGCTCTGTAAAAAGTTTTGAAAACATTAGTTATTTTCCTATGAGAATGTCGATATTTCGTCATAATTTCTTTTATGAAGCCATATTTTTCATTCAAGTTAGGATCTTCATGATTTCCTCGATTCAGGTGAACGTGGTTAGGAAATAGTAAAAAGCTATAACACAAAATCATTGCTACTTCTATAGACTTGGGACCTCTATCTACGAAATCACCGTTGAAGATGTATGGGTTATTGAGTGAGGGCAAATTATTTTTATAAAATATCGTTAACAAATCATCTAGACTTCCATGCAAATCACCACATATTGTAACCTTATTTGTTACAGATGTATTTACTTCATTAAAATTACTTTTGGTTTTCATTTTTTCTGTCGTCAAAATTAGCAAATTATTAACACAGGCCATATTTAAGTTTTTCCCCGTCTTCAAAAAATTTATCAACTCATTTAATTTTTCTATCGAAAATGGTGGAGATATATTGACTTCCACATCTGATGGGATTTCCATGATTTCTGTCTCAGACAACATGACTAGATTCTCTTTCCTCTGCTGGTCAAATAATGCCACTTTACTTTTTGAAGTTTTATCGGAAAATTCCTGAATTAAGCTACGGAAAAATCGATTAAGTCTCATCTGGTTTCGCTCATCATAATATTCGACTTTTTGAAATATGCGCCATGCAAGTTTTCTTCTCGCTTGGAGTTTACTTAACCAAAGTCTAAACCATTTTTGAATTAAAAGTGCTGCTTTCATTTCTGTCGATTTTTCGGTTTCTTTTTGTAAATTCCTTTCTGCTTTCGAATTTTTATGGAAATTTGTATTTCTTGAATCATTCATTCCACTTTGTTTTTCATTAGTTACCTTTTTCCTTTTTCCTAAAATGTTATTTGAGAAACAAATGCCCATCTTAACACCGATAAAACGGAACGTATTATTCAATATCTCATAACAGTAGAATAAACAAAAGTTTTAGTTTCATGACGTCATATTAGATTGACTGTATTTCCACTTCGTCACTTATTATATACAATATATAAATTCTTACATCTTTTACGAAAACAACAACACAATCTCTAACAAAGCCTTCATCTGATGATAAATCTGGAGTCAAACCTGGTTTCGAAGTTGAACCATCATTATTATTAACCCAGAGCATCCCAGACGTATTTTATGATACCACAAGACTCTCTTGGTTTTCCTTCATTATATATTTCTAGTATTCACAATTTTCCAATTCATGAGTCCAAAAATGAAACGTTAATTTACTGATCGAAATTTGAATCAACTAACCGGTATTTATTTCGTAAATATTTACAAAATGTGACACAAAGGTAGACTGGTGGATTTGTTAATTTTATGTTGACCATCCCAACCCTGACGATATTCTTTCGTGACAAACGCGTACAGTAATTTTTTCGCATCAAAAAATTCATCTGTCGCTCACATTCTTTCTTGGTCACTATATTACTGCCCATGGGAAAATATACAATTCCCGTTATTTATATCCAACCAATGAAGATGTAAGTGAAAAAGCTGCAAAAATAAAAATGTAAATAAAAGTGTAAAGGTAATTTGTATGGGACCCATCTTTTCTGCAGATTTAGGGAGAGAAAGCTATTTTCCGAAAGACGATACTTTTTGCACTTATCTGCCCAATTCGTTTTACCAGAAATAAGCGGGGATTTACTCTAACAAAGGAGAAAATTGGAAAAGTGGAAGAGATATAATAATATGAGTTTCAGAGAAGTCAAATTCACCTAAAAAGCGGATGTGGAGACTTAAAGGAAATAGACATGGCTATCTACGAAAATCTAAAAAAAACTGCGTCCAGTATTGCTCTAATTCTAATAAATAAGAAACAAATGTGGGTTCTGGAAGAAATTCTACCTCTCTCCGTCGCATAGTTTCTAAAGAAAAATCTCTACTTTTGGGCCTTTAACACACTCCAAACTCGGTACTTTTTCGCCGAAATCAACGAGATCAATCCTTTCTTAATAACATTTTCACTTATTATATTAAAAGTAAGAAATCTGACTGTTGTGAGCACAAAAATTAATTCTTGTGGGATGCCGTCAAATACATGTTCCACGCCATTATTATAGAGAGAGCGTGCAGCGTGAGAAAAACATTCATTTCACACTAATTCACGAGGGAAATGTGTTGTCATGCCCGTACATGATATACACTTACAGAAACTCGACTGACACAAAGAATCCCCAAATAGGCCTATCGCTTGATAGTGGTAGAAAATATACTCTGACGTTTCTTTTCAGACCTCGCTATAGCGATTACAGACTTTTTGAATAGCATCTCGCTCCGGAACAGTGTCCAGATGTTTGAAAATTCAGAATATGAGTGAACTAAAATAAACTTACCTCCAGACAGATCTGACACAATCACTTCTACTTTTTCTCATCTTTCTAGGCTGTAAAGTTCACCTAATCGAGTAAACTTGGGAAACACATGTTGACACTTACGATAAAACGGTTTCCCGAGCAACAATCAGTGTTGATGTTAGGAAAAGCCACCCTAACATACAACTAGCAAACTATTTATTCAGTTACAAAAAGGTCGGGAAATGCCAATCTCAAGATGTGTACATATCTCATAAGTTCCATATTTCCATATTTAAGTTGCAGATTTTGCTACGAACCATTGGGTTTGCCTTCCATCAAAGTAAGAAAAAAAAACTTCAATTGTCTCCATAGCTTGTCAAGAACGGCAAAGCACCACGAACATCATCAGCGTACGCAGTTATCTTTTCTCGAACTCTCACTAAGAAGACTTATTTCATGTAGCATCGATCTGTTTATATCCCTTCTAAGTTTGCGTAAGAAAGATTCCAGAGTCAAGGCACAGAGTAAAAGCGAAAGAAAACATCCTGACGAATCGACTGCGTCATCTCAAAAGTTTCCCATGACTTTTCGTTCACTTGTAACACATCATTTACAAAAGAGTAAGTAATTTGTTGAATACTGATTCGAATCCGGTGGCCTCCATGAAAGCGTCATTCGTCGTCTCCTTGAATCCTGTCATTTTTTTTGTCCTTTCTTCTAACTAACGTTTTCTTTGTTTCCGTTACTCTCAGTTACCACTTGCATCTCAGAAGTCCACTTAGTTATCTGAGTTTCGTAAGAATTTCTTCACTAGTCCTTTGAGTCAATTTAAGTGTCAGTGTTTAGGGATTTATATCTACAGCTGCCTTTGCATTCGGAAACATAAAAATTTGTTAATGATTTTAGAATCATAATCATAAATGTAGAATCTTTTTAAGAAATTAACCACAAAAAAAACAGAATGGGTGGTCTCAAGCCTTCCAGAACACAAGTGGATGGATAGGGAGTGGGATCCCCGCCATTATCCATATAAGCAGAGAGAGGCAGGAAGTCAAGGAGAAAGGGGTCCAGTGATCAGAGAAGTAGGTAGGCGACCAGTGAGTGAATAACTGCCCAGCGGCCAGGGAATGAGGAATCACATGCAGTGAATGTAAAGGTCCTTTTTCCATGGTCGGAAGTTAGTAAGATAGCAGTCCACTTCTTCAAGCTGAAGGAAGAAACCCACGGTTAAGTGAGAAATAGTATTGTTGCTAATTTCCAACCAGTGTCTTTAAAAGCAATTGTCATTATTATTTATTGTTGAATGCGATCACAGCTAAGGAGACAAACCTGTGAACATAGCGAGACAATTATGAAGTAGCAGTAAGACTGTTAACGAAATAATTTTTGGATATTCCTTTTCTAATTCATGAGATCTTCAAAAAATTAATAACCAGTTCTCCTAAATAAGATTCCGATTTTGTGTCTGTTAAATAATATCTTGCTGAAGTGAGGGCTGATTTGTCCGACTTAAGAACCTCGCATAGTATGGCGTTTTTTTTAGGAAGATTCCCCTGGATTCAAACTAGTAAGCCAAATCATATTTGATAAACTACCCCATAACTTAAGAAGGGGAAATCATTCACAGAGTAGATTTGCAGTTACCCTATGGTGATGGGGTGTAGAGTTCTCGTTGTTAATTGTTGCTTGTATCAGAAGGTAGATAAATAGTAGCAGTCTTTCGGGACAGCCGCTAGTTTGGCCTAAAGGTTCAACAAGCGATCAAATTGAGGTCACCATAACATAAACAAAATAACATACGAAAGAGAAGGGTATATCAAAAACACTTTGTATTTAAATGCAACATCAATGAATAGTACAATGTTTCTTGATTTACACGCACAAAGTCCGTTACAAAATGTTCATTCATAGAAGAGAAATCCGATTATTAAAAGAATATAAGTGTCTTTTGTTAATACTTAAGTTCATGACGTGCTGGTCACAGGAGATGAAAGGTGAGGTCAATGGGTTGGTAGGAGTCCTTTGATATCTCCGTTGGTGAAGGAAGGCTGAAGGCATCGGGTTTGATGGGTGAGAAAAGCGTAGCGACATTCACTGACGGTACTTCAAAGCTTTCTGTCTTAGAAGTGAATTTATCGCTCTATTTATGTGTGCCCTTCGGATCAGAGTCAGTCTGCTGAAACAAACTGTTGGGTATGGCGCGGAGCTGTTTAATTGGTGGAAAATTGTTTATCATTCTTTTTATTTCTTTTTAGTTTTCCACCGGAAATTCTGCGTGGAGCCGGGTGCGCAGAGACCAGTATTGGTCATTTGCTGTCTAAACCTCTGAGGGTTAATATCCGGTCCTTCGCTTGCTCCGTGCCACCACAACCCTTCCTTAAGGGAAGTATTTGGGAATTATAATAAAGCTATCCGTACGCTGTCAAAGAATAACAGGCTCTTCTGTGTATATGTAAATGTAAAAAAAAATAATAATTCCGATGAAAAAGAAAATAATGGTGCGGTGTTACAGAATTTCGTCATTAGTTCTAATGGAGTGCCTTTTAAATTTTGTGCATCACGTGGTCACCCTATGTGGAAGTGTACTTAATATCCTATGACTCTAGATTAGTGAGATACAATATTTGAATTTATGCATAGATGCTCCAGTGAAAGACGTCATGTTGAAGATTGCCCTAGACTTCAGAATAAATTATTCATTTCCTGTAAACAATGTTCATCTAAGGGACATATAACGCTACTATGCGATAATCGTAAGAAGAGAATATCTCTTTTTACTCATATAGACCCTAATATAAATGAAGAAAACAACTTGATGCTACCTATTAGTGGAAGTCACATTATATTGGGGCGCAAAGAAAGTCTCTCTCTATAAACCGCTTATTGGACACAGATTATTTCTCTAACGGAATATTAAAAAGTTAAATGTCCTGGCGACTTCCAAGTAAAAGCGTATACAAGTGTTTCCAATAAGAAATTACATCAAGTCGTATTGGAAGTAAATGTGGGCAAAGGGAAAGCACTTCCTATTCCCGTTTTGTTAGACGACAAATTTAATATTCAATTCATGTTCGATGACTTCAGTCAAGTGATAACCAATTTGACTAAATTGAATTACAAATTATCCTTTTCTCATAATAACGAGAGTAATCAAATAGACATTCAAGGGATTCTAGGAGTGGACATTTTCCAACATATGGAAGATACCAAAACTGTTAAATGTATGAATGACCTCGCGTGGAAAATGCCGAATGGAATTGCTCCTTTCAGGAATAGTCTAAATTTTCTATATAGACATCGAGCTACCCCAGAACATTAGAAGCTTCAAGTCAGCTACCATACTATAATTTCTGAACATTCTTCGTGTCCCAAACAGCAAGTAAAATTCGTATTGGAACCAAAGTCCACTCTCATTGAAACATTCCCAGATACCTTCGAATTATCTAACATCGAACTGAACTTAGGCAAAATGTTTACCGTGGATTCATGCACATCTTCTTTCGATGAAGTTGAACATATCAGTCGTTACGACAAAAACAAAATAGATAAATTCGAAAAAAACAAAAAACAATAGAGTTCAAAGACAATTTATATTTCGTAATTAAAAATCCTGCAAAAGCCAACCCATTCTTGAAACTTGGAACAGTGACTGAACTTTTTGCGGAAAGGATGAAAATGTACGTTTCGTACGCATAGCTAGAGAAGATGCATCTTATGAAAATCATAATATAAATAATCTGTTTCCAATGGAACTTTCTTTGACACATAATGTTAAATACAGTTCTGGGTAAGACTTAAAATCCATCCATCCATACATCCATAGATACTTCAATCTAGTCTTGGGTAAGACTTTAAACTGCATCCTCTTAATGGTTAAGACCAATCCAGTCCCAGTTTAGGCTTTAAACTATATCCATCCATACTTCAATCTAGTTCTGGATAAGACTTTAAACTGCATCCATTTAATGATCACTTATTGCCACCTTAGTCCTGGGTAATACTTTAAATCGCATCCATTTATTGGTCACTTTGACCAATCTAGTCCTGGGTAAGACTTTAAACTGCACCCACTTAATGCTCATTTATGATCAATCCTAGGCCTGGATAAGACTTTAAACTGTATCCATTAGATCATTGCTTTTTATCCGAACTACATATTTATTCCTTATATATTTGGCGATGAAGTGATAGAAAAACAGTTTCAGTGGCAGTGTACTGCCGTTTGGAAGCGTTTGACTGTTCAAGTGAGTCATGGGAACAATATTGTAAAAGAATTAATCATATTTTTTAGGCAAATAAAATACCGAAACTGGACTCCGAAAACGAAGGAACATCGTCAGTGCTTCTGGTAGCGAGGTCTACAAATGTCGACCCTTTTATCTCCAAGACATATGTTGCGGGGCCGATAAGGATGTCGCCCCCGCAAGCGAAGAAAAAGCTGAGAAAACAGCCAAGACAATGAGAGGACAAAGGCAGAGGTATGATAAACAATGACGTTGAATTTATTTGGTTCAAAGTGTACAAGAGTGTACTCTTGAGAAATGTACTGGATTCAGTGTCGGGTCCCAATGTGACCGGTTTCCTTCAACGGAAGTTGGTTCGGTTGAGACGAGTGTAGGGTTTGGTCGACGGCGATAGCAGGTCGACTGCCGGATCAAATAGTTGACAAAAGCTGGTTGGTCGAAATCGCACGTAGATTCGGTTAGGACGAAATCCCTAAACAGGGAAGACGGGGTCGCGCCGATGTGTATCACTTGACGAAAGCGATAGTCCCTAAACAGGGCCGAGTCAGAGTTGTGATACGACTTCAGGGGCGGATCGACCGCGGAGACGGGATCACGCCGAAGAGTATTCTCTCGACAAATCACTGGAAGCTCACAAAGCGAACCACACTTTGATCCAGGTATTTACTTGACCTCCACTGAGTCAGGTTGTGACACAAGGTCGTTTTTTAACGTGGGGATGGACTTTGCTTGTCAGAGCTGTTTTTAGCTTGTCCAAGCTGGTCGGAGCTAGTCTTGGCTTGTCCTAGCTGGCCCAAGCTAGTCGCAGCCATGATACCACCAGCACAGGGACGAATCCCTGCATCAGGCAAATATCGAGTGAAGCTCTCAGCCAGACCAAGCGAGCGATCTGCGCCAGGCCATCTGGCCGTGCAGCTCCGATTTGGACGAAAAAAAGGGGCTAATGATATGTGAAACGATTTGTTCAAGTACTCCCTGGCTAGAGGGAGTAGAAACCGTAGATATTTAATTAATCCCTTGTTGTTTGATGTTTGAAAAAGGCGCTGCCTAATCCGATGCTTATTAGGTACGGTTTGGAGTTAACTATATTGGCCAGTTGTCCAGTATTTGCATGCTGCATGACTTAAATCGGTGAGATTAGGGGTTTGTGAAGGTCAAGGTCGTTTTACTAGGAAGCGGTTAATGGCGGCCGCGACACATATGCGGAATTGGAGAGCCTAGTGGGATAGCATCACAACCCTAAACCGTTTGTTATTGTACAATGGTCTAAGTTTTACTGGGGAAATCAAAAGAAGAGAGGATTTTGTCGCAGAGCTCCGTATAATAACCGAAGACTGTAGTTACGGTACCTTCTTGGGCAATATATTGAGAGACGAACGAAGACAGAATACAGAGATTACTGGATAAAAAAGACACAATGATGTTTCAAGAAGCCTTTGATATTGCTGTTGGTATGGAGTCGACATCAAAAGATTTGTAGAACATCCATCTAAAAAGGAAACAGCGGTCAATAAAATGTATGTTAGGCGAGCACGTCCAAAACAAAATTGAGTGTCACACAACACAAGTAAGTGTAAATTTCGTTTTTCTACATGCCATTATTGTAAATGCTGGAGTCATATTTCTGAAAAATGTTTTCACTTAAAAAGCCAGGAAATATACCACAGAGGAGGAGAAAAGAAAAAAGAATCTCTCCTGTCTGCCAAGTAGTAATTCTACTTGGCGGAACGGATAATGATTCTGACATTTCAGAAGTCTCTACATTGTACACAAAATTAGTATAGTAGGGGAAGTTCATCCTTATTACTTTGATGTGGAAATAAACAATGCGGATGTATTCATGGAAAGAGATACAGCAACGTCAGTTTCATTTGTGGATTTGCAAATATGGAACCAGATTAAGAAAAAAGTCTTTGGAGCCTAAGATAAGACAGAAATCATATACAGGGAATGACATTCCAGTGAATAGACAAATTAAAGTGCCAGTTCAGTTGTGGGGCAAAATAGAACATTAAAGAAGAACTTGAAAAACTACAGGAAGAAGAAACAATTTCATCAGTAGAATTTTCAGAATGGGCTAAAACCATTGTACCCATCCTTAAGCCTGATAAAATAATCTTTATCCGTAGAGATTACAAGGTAATCCCCAATCCTATAACTGAACTGGGTAATTACTCCATACCCAAGACGAAATTCCCCTATGCAACGTTAGGAGGCGGTGAATCTTACACAAAGTTAAATCTAAGTCACGCCTACCAAGAGTTACTACTGGATAAGGAATCCCGGAAATTTACGATCATCAACACCCATAAACTTATAATTTTTATGCTATAGTTTAAAATCAGTACCAGGGATATTCCAAAGAACAATGGAAAATATTTTGCAAGGCATTCCAAATGCCATTGTCAGAATAGATGACATTTTTGACAGGGTCAGCCAGGAAAGCACAGATACCATCTTAATATTAAGTTAAATATTGGACATGTATGAAAGAGTGAAAAAAATTAATTTTTGGTCCCAGAGGTGATCTACTTAGGTTACAGAGATTGCATTCAACCAGCAGAAGAAATCGTACAGGCTACCAAAAAGGCGCCACGCACTACCAATATTAAGGAAGTTTTGGGAATGTATGCACGATACATTCCCAAAATTTTCGATATTTTAGCACCCATTGGATCGACTGCTTGGAAAATAAGCATAATGGAAATGGTCTTTACAACAGGAATGAGCTTGGAAAAAAACAAGACTCCTTGAATTCCGACAAATTGTTAGTCCATTTCGATCCAAACAAGGAGGTTACTGTCACTTATGATGCTTTTCCATATGGACTAGGAGCAGTGCTGTCCCGCATCATGGAAGATGGATTGGAGAGACCCATTGCCTTCGTTTCACTGCTACTTCCTCCTGCTGAAAAAAATTGACAAAGAGGCAGCAACTTTAGTTTTTGGTGTTAAAAAATTTCATCAATATTTACATGGTCGGCCGTTTAAATTATATACCAATCATAATCCCCTGTTGGGAGATTTTAAGGGAAATAAAAGAATCGCTGAAATCAGTTCTGCAAGGATTTAGAGGTGGAATGTAATCTTAGCAGCATGCACCTTTCAGCTTGTGTATCGTGAAAATAAACAAAAAAATGGGAATGACGATAGCTTAAGTCGCTTGATTTTGCCGACCAACATCAAGGAAGTTCCGATGCCAGAGGAATACTTCATGTTGTTGGAATACCTGGATCAAACCCTAATAACTTATGATGAAATAGCACGGTGGACAAGAAAGGATACTGTTCTCACGCATGCAGTTTTATATTCAACTTGGATGGCCTGACAAATGTCCTGATTCAGATGAATGGCGTCCCTATATTACAACGAAGCATGAACTTGGAGTGGTGGAAAATTACATTTTGTGGGAAAAAAATATTGTTCTACCCCTGCAATGACGTAAACAAGAATCACTCTATGAAGGAAATTCAGGAATGATTAAAATGAAATACTTAAGCAGAAAGTATTTTTGGTGGCCAAATCTGGACATGGACATAGAATTCAAAGTAAGGAACTGTTATAAATGTCAAATGATCAGTTCCATGCTTACAACTGCTCCTTTACAACCTTGGGAGATGCCACAGAAAGAATGATCTAGATTGCATATTAAATATGCCAGTACATTCAAAAGAAATGTTCCTTGTGATAGTCGATGCATATGTAAATGGATAGATGTCTATATTATTCATTCAGCCATTGCAACCTCAATCATTGAAAATCTACAAGGATGCCTCGCAACACATGGGATTCTAGATACAATGGTGTCAGACAATGTTTCTTCTTTTATCAACGAAGAGTTTCAGAGTTATACATCAAGACATGGTATAGAGCATGTTGCAACAGTTCCGCCCATCATCTAATAGGTTAACTGAAAAATATGTGTGCATCTTCAAGGAAGGAATGAAGAAAATACACCAAGATCTTGAGTTTTAAGCTGAGTCGATTCTTGCTGTTCTACAATTCAACTCCACAAACAGCTACAGGAATTTCACCTGTTGAATTACTGATAAACAGGAAAATAAAGGCTATTTTGGACTTTGGGATTCCACATCAAATATCAGTTACGGAACGCATGAAGCGACAGCAAGGAATTAACAATCACCATAAATTAAGTTCAATCCTTGAATTCCAAGAAAGCGATTTAGTGTTAACAAAAAACTTCTACACCAGGCCTAAATGGTTGTGTGGATCCTTTATTTTATCTAATTCAGTTGGGCTCAGGAATGTGGCGTCACACCTCTGACACTATAAAGGGTTACTGGTAGCAGTTGAAAGGAAAGTGATACGATCGTGACACTGGTGGTGTGAGATTAGGATTTAACGGGTTTATGCGAAATCCCTGTATAGAACTGGAGCATTGGAAGGGTTGAAAAAGCGTTAAACAATAAAACGTTAAAGTGAGAAAGAGGCATTGGAATATGAAGCGAAGGAAAAAAAAGAGGAATTTGTTCTTGATAAACTGATGGGCGAATCAGTTATGTTATGAATACGAAATATGAATATGAATATATTGTTTGGTGTGTGCTTTGGAAATAAACAAAAGAATTGTTTGAGGTCAGGATTTGGTACATCGACAAACAGAAGAAATTGCTGATTTAAGATGAAATTTATTGACGAGAAATTATTGTTTGGGAAAAAAAGGAACTATCAAGCTTGAAAGGGGGTTACTGTTAAAGATAGTTTCGGCAGCTACACTAAAATAAAACTATCAGTAGCAGCTCTAAATAAAACTTATCAGCAGCAGCTCTGGAATATAAAAATACGTGAACCCTAAAATAACTTTCTCTTTTCCGGGTTTTCTCAGTTTACCCGTATACTGTTTGGAGTAATTAAAGGGGTTGCTACTTTTCAACGAGCAAATTTGTCGATGAAGAGAACATTATGAATACATTTACTTATCTCGACAACATAACCATCGCAGGAAGAGGCCAAGCAGGACATGACAAATGCGTAAAGACTAAAGATGTTGCTTGAAAGTGCTGAGTGCCAGCAAATCACACTGAACAAATCCAAATCCACACTCTCTGCAACCATGTTTTCGGTACATGATGATAGATTAATTCAGCCTAATACATCGAGGCTACGGCAACTTCTAGACCTGGAAATATCTACTAAAAAGGCATCACTTAAGCGAGTCTTAGGCATGTTTGTATACCATGAAAAATGGATTCCCAAATTTTCAGACTGCATTCAGCCCCTTATCAAGGCAAAACATTTTCCGCTTGATGCAGAAGTGTATGATGCATTCCATAGCTGCTTATGTAGGCTGCCCTACACTGCCCCGATAACACCAAACCATACGTGATAGAATGTGATGCATTAGATGTTGCGGTATGCTGTGAGAGGAAGATGTAGTAGAAGATAACAAGACTTAATCATTTGTACAGGTTTTAATTGCAAATACACACTTAACATTCAAATGAATATGGCGTTTTCTTTACAGGAAAGGGGAGGTAACTTTGTATCCTTATGATACCGGGGTACAGCTAATCTAGAGGAGGTCACGATTTAGACTACAACACTTTCTCCTTCAAAAAATATTATGCTGGGAGGAAGTTATTAGTTATCCATCCAGTTACAAAGTTTCTTCGTATTTTGGAAGATTTTCGCACAGATTCAAAGGGATCTTCCCCTCAGTATTAATTACACAAGGTGTGTTGGTTCCTTTAGGTTCAGACGGTGGATTCTCCTCGTTTTCGCTGGCAGAACTTTCATGAAAACTAATAAATGATTTGCAGGCATCTACAGGGTTTGCAGAGTTGTCATTAGTGCAAGTGTCCACTGCATTAGTAGATTTGGGAACTATGTCTTGCACATTGACTGTAGTTTCAACACCGGAAGATAGATGTATATGTGCATAGGGAGGATTGATTTCCAAAAGTGTAGCAGGGCTAACAGGATGGTCAAGCTTACTTGACTTGGTGTGGTTTCTGACGTATATCGGTCCTGGTTTTGCCCAAGAAGGAATCAAGGTTCCGGATGTAGATTTCAGGCTATATTTAAATAATCTGTCATAGGGGTAACATTAATTTGTGTGCAGAATAAGGATCTAATTGAATGGAATGCATTAGGTAGGACGTTTTCTTAATAAGATTGTTTCATGTTACGAGAATGTAAGGTTACCTGAATAGCCTTCTATAGGGTGCCTCTAAGTTTCCTTTAACTTGTGCAATGCTTTCTGGGTGGAATCTACTTGTTTTCTATGTAACAAGGCCTTTTTCATGCAGGTAGGTTTTGGTTTCCTTCTGAGAGGAAGTCAGAGGCCTTATCGGTATGTATCATATCAGGAATACCAAAAATTGAAAATAGGTGGTTCATGATAGTTCTGTTTAGTCATGTCTTTGCAGGGAAAAGCAAACGGAAAACGGTAGAAAATCGTCGATTACAGTAAGTACATATTTGTTAGCGTTTACAAACGATAGTAAGGGTCCATTAAAATCGATATTTAATCGTTGGAATGGTAGTAATACTTTTATGAGTGTCCTACTGACACTGGTGGTTATGACTTTTGGTTTCAGATATTGAGAGAATATGAAGTAGTTGGTTACACTTTTTATTTGGTCTAAAGAGAATGAGAGGTTTCTTACTCTGGTAAAATGGAAAAGGCGTGTTATACTAGGGTGACATAATTGAAGATGCAAATCACGAAGGCAGAGAAAAAGGTATCGGCAACAGTATTGTCAGTACCTGGACGATAAATAATACTGAATTTAAATGCGCCAACTGCATATCTTATTACTTTTTATCTTGGATTTTCTAGCGTTATCGAACATGAAGCTAATACGTTTTTGGTCTGTTATGTCTCTGAAATGTCTGCCACGTAGAAAATGACGCTACTTCCGTAGAGCTTCGATTATGGCAGCAGCCTCTTTTTCAACAGCATGATGTTTGATTTTAACAGGATTTAGGGTACGAGAAAATAATGCAACAGGTCCGGCCCTGTTGATTTAAAGTTGCCGCTATGCAGTAATTGATAGCATCTATTTCTACTTTAAATTCTTTATTCGGGTCAACAGTTACTAAGGTAACATTTTAAATCGTTTTTCAGCATTTGAAAGGAGTGTAATACTGATGCTGGCAGCGGAAGCTGTTTGTTGTGATTCAGTAGTATTATTTTGTCTAAAAAGTTCTGAATAAATTTACTGTAATATGAGAACATCCCAACCATTCGTTTTTCAGATTTTTTATTTAGAGGGGAAACAGGATATTTTCAATGTTGTTTCGAAAGGAAAAACATATCTGTTACCTTGCTATTTGTGAAAATTCGGGCACCTATTGCTGGGTTTAGAAACTTGAATTGATGTCAGCAACATATGCCAACTTCACGTAGTGAACACCTTCTTCGAATCAGCTTCTCATAAAATATGTCGCATTCTCCTCTGGAGAAGCTACAAAATAAGCAGTGATATTTTTATTTAGTCTGAGACTAAATAAATTTGGGATAAAAAAATTCCTTGTTATTATCTCACAATAGCATAAATAATGAAATGGTTTTTAACTCAGAATTCAGTTTTTGGTTTTCAAAAACTTTCTTCCTTTTCAAAATATTCAACATCAAAAAATATCCGTCGTTCAAAGCCAGAGAATTTTCTTGGGCACCCAGCTTCTACGAGGTCTCAATACTTTTTGTCTAAAAACGCGCGTATTTCCCCAGACACCCAAGGTCAAAAAACCAGTATCTTTCAAATTTAACCAATAAGATGATGACATGATAAGATAATAACAGAAAATAACCGTTACTATTTAATTTTACAAAGAACATTTATTGACGTTTTTTTTAAAGGAACTCCAATTTACACAAATTATTAAAAATAAAATATCAATCTGTTTTCAGCATATTTTTCTTCAATTAACGGAAAATATAAAAAGGAATTTGACCATCATTGCCCTGACCATGGTGTCATAAATCGTTAATGCTCACAACTTGTCGGACACTTGCTTCCAAAACCCAGCTCGCAAACCTTTGATTCTTATCAGAGATAAGAACATATTTCCTGACGAATGAGAGGACCAGGAAAGGGCATAGCAATTTTGGAGGGAAAAATTCCCGATATTTCTAAGCCTTCTAATCTCGATAAATACGGAGAATACGCCTCTTTGACAGTGAATACTTGGCATTGTCTATGATGACATCAAATCGACAACAGAACACCAGTCTCTTCGGAACCTGTTTCAAGGAACAAATCTAAATGCTGGACTCTAAAGACAGAACTTCGGCCATCTACTAAAAACTAATTGAGATCTGCTTCCATGGACCTTGAAATTCCTGTCGTCAGCCTACGAACTCACTCTATCTTAAACTACATATCTTCCGATTGTTTCCCTCTCAACAAGAGCTCTTAAAAATTCTATGTGAGTGTTAACACTTTAAGAAAAATTTACTTGCTTAAAGAACTTTTAGACGATCAGAGAAATATTTTGAGTAAGCCTTCATATTAACACTTTTTCTTCCTTTAAGTTAAAGGAATTTTCTTCTCCCTTTTTTTCTCTCATATTTCTATATATCTCTTTACCTTTTTTGTGTATGTAAATAAATGTTTTCTTTTTCTATTGTTACACGCTGAGCATGAGTTTGAGTCTTTATTCTTACGCCTAAAAGAGAGAACTGTCCTTTCTAAACTTGTCCATGTCAGGCTTGGACTCAGTGAGTCCAAGCTTGACACGGATTCCGATTTTGTTGGGGTGAAGCAGTTTCTTACTAAAATACGAGCTGGTCTGTTTGAGTTGAAAACTTCCTTCAATTTGAATTTCCTTCAAGAGAATTCTCCTGAAAATAAATATTTGAGTTTCGTTGTATTTCCAAAACTCCCGGTATCTTTTAAAAGGAACTAAATTTTTGCTAAATATAGTAAAGTTATCAAGTCCCTAGTGATTACAAAAAATAAGTCATTTAATAGTAATAGCAATAATAGCAATAGTATAAATAACTCTAGAAAAATTAAGATTCACGACTGGACTCCAAAAGTCCTTAATTCTAGACAGAACAAAAACCGTACGTTGGAAAACTTTAATATCAACACAAGGAGTAGTAGTAATCTTTCGAAATGTAGATTCTGTAATGAAGAAAATCATTCAAGTATTAAATGTTACAAATCTAGATTTGATAGGTGTGTAGGTATATCCAATACTTCGCTAAAAAAGAGCATACCATTATGAAAAATGGCCCCAAACTTGATAAACAATTTTTCTTGTCTAAATGTTTATGTTATTATTAAGAGGAAAGACCAAAGTATTTTTGATTATTTTTTTAATTTTTTAATCCTTCATAGCACATCCAAAATTTTACTTAAAATCTTGTTTTTTTTTTAGTCAGAAAAAGTGACATAAAATTGATCATGTCAGCTATTTTTGACAACTTTGAAAAACAAAATTGAAATTCTCCGTTTAAAAATCTTGTAAAATTCAATTATACTTTTATGAAAAATTATTTTATGAAAATTTGAAAATTTAAAGTTAATGGAACTGGAAACAAGTTGGAAATAAGAGAAGCATGTCTCACCGCAGTGATTGGTTTTAGAGGTGTGCATTGACGTTTACGTCAATGTATCGACAACTAACATCAGGGCAATTTATCGGGTGGAAGGATAGAAGTGAGACTATTTTCGGATTTTAAGTGAACCAGCTTATTTAACTATAAAGGAATTCTTAAAATTAAATACTTTCAAAAGTTTAATATTTTATTGATTTTCAGGTCCTTTTCTTTTTTAACGAAGATATGTCCAAAGCCTGCACTCTTTCCGTCCTTAAAATTGAATCTAAAAAGAAAAAACTGATTATATTTAAAAAATGAAAAGAAAATATTTAGTGAAATATGTAAAAAAAGAAAATTAATTTTTTTTTTTAAATGCGACAGTGATGGTCGGTCAGTCAAAGAATTTGACACGTGCTAGCCAGAACGAAAGCAACGTAATTTATGAAGCTGGATTCTCGCTAGCAGGAGAAACAACTCTTAAAACACGTGGTATTATTTCTGAATTGTGTCTCCGTAGTTTTGCCAGAAACGTTTTTAATACATTTTTGGCATATTAGAAAAAATATTTTAAAAATACAAACGCTTCGCAGATTGTAATAAGCTTTCAAATTTAAGATCTGTAAAAATAGATCTTTTAATAAGAGCATTTCCAGAGATGCTCATATTCAAACTTAATTCTAAGATATTTAACAACTTTATCACATTTTGTATTTAAAATTGAAAAAAAAAAGAAAAGAATTCTGGTAAAAATTCATTTTTCATCGGAAAAATATTTTGTCTTCAGAAAATAATGTCCTTAATATATATTATTCATGAAAGCCTTTAAGAGGTTTTCTAATTAAATAATGTCTTAGTTTTATTGGGTTTTTTATTTTACAATTCAGGGCTAAATTTGGGATAGAAACGCTTCTCTATTTACAAAAAAAATCGATGATTTATATTCTTCAAAATCTTCTGCAATTAATTAAAATAATCACAAAAGTACCTACAGTGGAGTTTTCAAAGTACCTATAGTGGAATTTTTCATAACATTAAGTAAGGCGGGGTTAACAGATGTAAAGAAATATTTTTATCATGACTTTCTAAAAAATAAATATTTCTAAAATAAATTCATTGATTTTTTTAAATAAGTTGTGAAGTTTCATTAAAATTTGACAATTATTTGATTTTTGCGAAGAAATTCCAAATTAATGTTTTCCGACTGAAAAAAGAGCTAAAAAAACTAATGCTAAATATTATGTGACCGCCGACGGTATTTTTACCCCACAAAAACAAGATTTTTAACGAAAATTTCGAACCTGCCAAAAAGAATTAAAAAATGTTAAAGTATAATTAAAAAATACTTTGATCTTTCCTCTTAATAATTAACATAAACATTTTGACGATAAAACTTTGTTTTTACTAAGTTTGGTGCCTATGCTGTTTTTCGGCAAATTATTGACTATTCCTAGGTGTAAGGAATTAAAATTACCCTACTATGTATGAGTAGGAAACCTTACAAGGATGAATGTAGTGAAAGGAACAATAAATTAAACATCACTTTCTCACACACGTGATGTGACTTCTCTCTGTCTTTTCTACAAATATTTTCATGGCAACTGCTCTGACAAGCTATTTTCACTTGTGCCCCAACTGCATGAATTTAAGCGTGCTACGAGGTTGGCATCTTGGCCCCACCCTTTCACTGTCGAAACAGTTATATGTAACGGCCTCTTCTATTCTAACAGTTTCTTCTCTCGCACTTCCTGACAGTGAAACTCCTTTCCTCTTGCTTGCTTTCCTGATAGTTATAATCAAATGTAATGTAAATAGACATCTTCTGATGTCTTGATCTTGATCTCCGTCCTTCTCTTTATCCTTTCTTCAAACACCCCTCTTTACTCTTACTTTCAGTCCCAGTAACCCCTTGCATGTTAGTGGAATTCCTGTCTTGCTTAGCATGAAATGCTTAAAAAATGTAAGTTCTGTAACTCGAGGAGCCATGTATGCGTGTTATGCCCCCTTAAGTTTAAACATAAACCCTTGACGACTAATATGTGCCTTAATACACAGGCAGGGCAGCCTAATTTCTTTATGCCAATAGTCTGCCTATCTGTTGGCGGTGGTGGCAGAGTACATAAATTCAACTGTCTTTTGGATACGGGAAGCCAGCTGTCTTATTTCTCTGAATTCGTTCTAAGGCAGCTAAAGGGTGAGAACTACTACATTTCCGCTGCTGATTATGAAGTAAGGAGTGATAATAGGATTTTTCAGTAGTACTTGTTCCTTACCAATTTTAATTGATAACCAATTTAATATCAGATTTGATGTTGATTTTTCCATCTGATTACTAAAAACCTTATAAGAGATGTAATCTATCTTCGTTATTTCTACTCTTGCGTTCGTGTGGTTCTTCCTTAGTCCTAACCTGGACCATAAAGGTGGCGACGAGGATATTGACGAAACGAATTCTACGCGGATAATCTAAAAAAAAAAAAAAATCATTTTTGCTATCGATCGTCCATAACAGAGGCGACGGGGGTATAGAGAAAAGAAACAAGTTCTACGCGAAGATAAAAAAAGAAAAAATTTTTTTGGACACCAACCTTAAGAGTGCTAACGAAGACACGAATTTTACCTGTTAGCCAGAACAAAATCGAATTCTACGCAGGAAATGTTTTCGTACAACAGGCGACAAAGACCTGAAGTCTACACTGAGAAAAAAGGAAAAATAGTTACACAAAATTACGGTGTAAACATGGAGGACTTTAAGGCAACCATATTGGAACTAATGAAAATGCAATTTGAGCAGCAGCAAAAAAAAAAAAAAAATGAGGAAAGACAGACTAGGCTCGAAGAAAAACAATTGGAAATTCAACAGAAAAACGAAGAGAAGCAACTCGTACTACAAGAATTACTACTACGGGCAGTAACAAATAAAGGACAAAATTCTGGAAATGAAGCAACATTCTCGCAAAATGCTATATGGAGCCCTATCAAAGACTTCACTTATGCACTGGACGAAGACAAAACCTTAACCGCGGCTTACTTCAGAAGATATGAAGATTCATATGCGTTTGATTGCGGGAATTGGTCAGACGCGAAAAAAGTACGTCTACTACTGAGGAAACTAGGGTCAAGCGAATACACTAAATTCGTAGACTACATCCTACCGAGGAAAACGAACGAGTTGACTTTCAGGAAGCCGTGAAACTTTTAACGGAATTATTTAGTCCGAACACTTCACTATTCCACAAAAGGTGGAAATGTTTAAATTTAACAAAAAAGGATAGCGAAGACTATATAACATTCGCTTCCGTAGTAAACAAACACTGCGATGACTTTAAGTTATTTGAACTCAGCAGTGACAATTTTAAATGTTTGATATTCGTCCAAGGCCTGGTTTCGACTAAAGACGGAGAATTCTAACAAAACTTGAGAGTGAATCAGAATTGACGCTACAAAAATTGGCTAAGGACTGTCAGAGATGTATAAGCGTAAAAAAGGACTCGAAATATATCGAAGAGTCTTGCGTCGCTCACATACGAAAAGTACAACGACAAACACGTTTTTCTCCTTCCTCAAAAACAAACCTGTTGAGTCTTGACTCATTGTTGAAACTCGCCTATTGCATGGAATAATAATGCAACACAAAATGTACTTAGAACAAGAATGTATTATAACAAGAAAGTGTACACAATAAGTACATATAGTATTTCTGTATATTTCTGGGAAGACGTTCCTGGAGAATGTGTTGACTAGTCGCAGTCGATCAGAGTCTCTAGTTGGATCTCGTGATTCCCCCCCCCTCGTCTTCCGGTACCAACCACTATTTATATAGTTGGTAGTCACCTATGCAGATTAGGTGGATCCTACCACAACACCCCCTCCCAAGCCTTGGAATCCTTTTGGATTTCAAACTGGCTTCTATATGGGATGATGATTATGGTTATTTCTTTGTAGATCCCCTTTGCATAGTTCATATGTATATCTGTTTTTTTTTTCAATATCTTTTTCGTTTTGAATTCACGTCCAATGGGTCCGTGAACTTTCGTTTCCTACCGGATCTTCTCGGTTCAGGAGCACTCTGCGGAGGTTCTACTTGAAAAGTATCATACATTACATCAATGGGATCTTCCTCCTCATCCGGTATACTCTCTTCATGCTCTAGCACGTAGCATTTTTTGAGTTGGTTCTGGTGCCTTTTATGAGTATTCTTCGGCCCTTTTATTATGTAAATCAGGTCACCGATTCTGTTGTCCACTATGCCTCGCTCCCAGAACTCAATGTTTTTTCTATAGCACTTGAAAATCACCTTCTCTCCGGGGGTGTATCTTTTTCTAGCTGTATACATAGTGTTCTTTATTCTATTTCTTCCTGGCAAAAGCTTGTCAAACACTGACTTAAGGAAGGAAAAAGTTTGGGAATGGTCATATGAATGTCAGAAAACTTTCGACAAAATCATTAAGACTCTAACAGCAGATTTATTTTTAGCGCATTATGATCCAAAATTGGAAATAATAGTCGCGAGTGACGCGTGTGCCTATGATGTTGGGGCATGTATACTTCATAAAATGCCGGCTGGGACGCTAAAACCCATCGGGCATGCGTCCAGAACATTGCTACTAGCCGAACAAAATTACTCGCAAATCGAAAAAGAAGAGCTGGGGATTATTCTTGCGGTTACAAGAATCTACAAATATATTTACGGTAGATTTTTCACCTTACAGACCGACCACAAGCCGTTATTGACAATATTTGGATCAAATATTTGGTCTACACTGCTAATAGATTGCTAAGATGGGGGACGATTTTATTAAACTATAACTTTAAATTGGAGTATCTTCCATCAAACAAAATCGGGCATGCAGATCGTCTTTCGAGACTAATACCAAAGAAAACGGAGCCATTAGAAGATTCCGTAATTGCAGTTCTACGATATGAGGAAGTTATTAGAACATCATTATGTAGTACAATTCGAGACCTCCCCGTCACATTACACGAAATAAGAAACGAAGCAGTGAATGACGAATTTATAAAGGAAACGAAAACAAAAGTTGGAGGAAAAGATAAGCATATATCAGACAGTTTTTCGTTTTGTGATAATGTTCTGCTATATAATGAAAGAGTAATAACCCCGAAAACGCTACAAAGGCGAATCCTCAATTATTTTCACATGGGCCATCCAGGAAAGAACAAGATGAAATCCTTAATGCGAAGTTACGTGTACTGGCCAAACATGGATCAAGATATTATACATATGGTGGACAAATGCAAGGGCTGTTCCTTAGCAGCTAAGGCACCTCCGATCACTCATAAGCCATGTTCTAAGACAGATCGACCGTGGTCGAGAATCCATGTAGATTTCGCGGGTCCATTAGACGGTTTCTACTACTTGATTGTAGTAGACAGTTACAGCAAATGGCCAGAAGTATTTCGTTGTAAAAAACCTACTTCTGAGACTACAATAAATTGCCTTCATGAGCTGTTTGATCGTTTCGGAGTGGTTGATTATTTAGGCACCGATAATTGGACACAATTTACATCTGCGGATTTTCAAGAATTTTGTGAAACTTTTCAGGTGAAACACATCAAATCCCCACCATATCACCCAAGATCAAACGGGCAAGCGGAGAGGTTTGTAGATACATTTAAAAGAGCACTAAGGAAAGCTTATGACGTACCAACAGAAAAGGCTTTACAACAATTCTTGCAAGTGTATAGAATTACACCGAACAGTACTACGCCAACGGCATTATCGCCGGCGGAAGTAATGTTCGCCCGAAAAATTAGATTGGTATTCGACAAATTACTGCCAAAACAGACAAAGCAATCACCAACGTCGTTTGTACCAAAAAGAAAATTTAACCCAGAGGAGAAAGTTTTTTTAAATGTTCAAAAACAACACATCCTATTGGGAGCCAGGTACAATAGAGAAACGAATCGGGAACGTGATTTACATAATTCAGGGTAGGAAGTTCTCGCATAAAAGGCACTTAAATCAGATCAGAAAGAGGCTGTTAGAGGATTCTAACGGTCAACCTCAGGAAGAGGAGGAAGTAATAGACACAATATTTAACACATTCAATATGCAAAGGCCTCAAGCAATTTCAGAACCGCGGAAATCAAGCAGAAAAAGAAAATTTACAGAGCCTTTGATGATTAATCCGAAGAGGAAAAAATATTAAAGACCCCTGCGAGGTAAAAGCTTGGGAGGGGGTTGTTATGAGTCCTTACCTATAACTACAGAATGAACTCTTCCTAACACTATGTATACTACGCCTCTCAAGGGAGAGGGACGAATCGAGTCGAGCCGATAGTAGTTCATTCCAAACCAAACTGACAGTCATACTAACACCTTCCACATCTTGTATTATTATTCCGTGTAATATATCTTCGTTATTTCTACTCTTGTGTTCGTGTTGTTCTTCCTTGGTCCTAACCTGGACGATAACACATGGATAAAGAGCGATTCATTCGTTCTAATGGGAGAATTGCCAAAGCAGCTATGTATCAGTTTGAAGTTATTTATCCTATATTGCTATCTAGAAGTCACCCTTTAACCAATCTCATTATCTTTGATTGCCACGAAAAATGCAAACATCTGGGTTCTGTTGCCACTCTGAACTGAGATTATCCGAGTTTGGGGTAGCTAAGGCTCGACAGACTATTAAAAAATGCATCTTGCCTTTAAGTAACCCTAAGATTACTAACCTAGCACAGGGTTTACTTGGTTCAACCCTACTTGCACACTGGAATAGACTTTATTGGACATACATGGGTTGGTAGTGGCGACGGAGCGAAAAAGCTGTACATATTGGTTTTTACTTGTATGAACATCCAGGCAGTTCATATAGAATTAGTGAAGGAACTGAGCACTCATGCCTTAGTGCTTACCTTCATTCGATTAACTAACATCCACGGTATTCCTGCTCATGTTTATAGTGATAATTCTCGGTCATTCGTTGTTGGTTTCAATTTTGTGAATGAATTCCTGACTTCCAGTGAGTTTGTAGATAGTTTTGGTGTATTTAACATCGAACACCTTACAATTCCCTTGTAATCTGCTTGGATGGGCAGTGTGTGGGAACGTACGATTAAAACCATCAAGTTATGTCTATATAAGACCATTGGTAGATCTCAGGTCGACTCTTTCGATCTACTTACTACTCTTACTGACATACAAAGAGCAATAAATTCCAGACCCCTTACTTGACCTTGCTCCTCTGATTCTGATCTGTAGACACTTGCTCCAAACTCCTTCTTTTGTTCTGATGCTGTCATATACTGAAGCATATATACCCGTTGTATTTATCCATCATCCATAGCCACTATCCAAAAGCACCACCTAATGATAGGAGAGAGTCTCCTCTCCAGACGAGTCTGTTATTACCACTACTGATCAAAAACCTTCTCCAGCTAAGCGGGTTAAGTGCGTTTCCAATAGACCTAAAAGATTATTGTAAAAAAAACAAAGTGATCTAATCGTAATGATCCCTATGTGTGGTACTAAAGTCTCAATAGGCGTCTTGGGCATGATGTTAAACTGCAACCAAGTGTGTCCTGACATGAAATTAAACCTCAACCAAGCAGAATCCTGGAAATCACATTAAACAGCACCAGTGTCCTGGGTACGATGTTAAACTGTAACCAATGGCGTCTTGTGCATGATGTTAAACTGCAAGCGCGTCCTGGCGTGAAATTAAACTTCAAACAAGTAGACCTAGATATCACATTAAACGGCACCAGCATCCTGGGAACGACGTTAAAGTTCAACCAAGGGCATCCTGGGCATGACGCTAAACTGCAACCAAGTGCATCCTGGCATGAAATTAAACTGCAACCAAGCAGAGTCCTGGGTACATTATGTGTTGCATAGATATGTTGTAGTATTTAAAATTTGTGATTTTATACTTTCATAGGGTCTAATCACAAATTTTGTAGCTGTGTAAATTGTTTTTTGCTATAAGTTTATAGTGTCCGCCGTGCATGGTAGGATAGTGTTATGGGAACTTACCTATAACGATAATGGACTCTTCCTGACTCTATAAATACTGCGCCTCTCTGAAAGAAAGGAGAGGAACGAATCGAGCCGCAGTCTCTGACTGTGCGCGACTCCTGTCGAACTCTCTGCTTTGGCAGAGAGGAACCCGGACGAGGCTTGCCGAAGGGCAAAGTTTCGTCCGGGGTGGTAGAAAAGCCCTTAACCCGTTTATACGGTTTCTTAAGGGATTATTTTTGGCCGAGCTTACGGGCTCGGAGAAACCCACGTTAAACTCGGCTTTGTGCCACATAATTTCTTCGTGGGGGGACTGTTAAATATCAGAACGAGTCGAGACCTAACGAGTCAAGACAATATTAGTTCACTCTAAACCAGACTGACATTTAATACTAACATCTTCAACTTCTTGTATTATATTTCTGTTTTAATATATCTTTGTTATTTTCTACTTTTGTGTTCGTGTTGTTCTTCCTTGGTCCTAACCTTAGACCATAACCGTGGTGCGAGGATATTGGACCATAACAGTGGCGACGAGGACTGAAGAAACAAACTCTACGCGGAGAAATCTAAAAGTATATTGAAGAAACGAAACTCTACGCGGAGAAATCCTAAAAAAGAATATTGAAAAAAAAAAAACAAGTTCTACGTGGAGAATCTACAAAAAATCTTTTACTAGCGGTCGTCCATAACGGAGGCGAAGTTAGTAGTGAGAAAATACAAAATTAAAAAAATGGGTCATAAAAGTTCTCATTGTTGGACTAGGAAAGAAAGCAAAAGCAGAGTAAGAGTCACTAGGACTGACCAAGCGGACGAGACAAATATACGAAAATACGCGCAAGTTAAACAGAAAAATCAGACTACAATTGGATTCCGGATTGGATTTAACTATTTTTAACGTACAAACATGGAGAAAATTGAACAAACCGACCATGTTGAGAACCGATAAAATTGCTAGGTCGGTAACTGGGAGAAAAATAAAATTTGAGGAAGAAGTTGTGTGACATTCAATGGAATGATCAAAAGATTAAAAATGTATGTGCTAAGAAATACAGAAAATTTATTTGGAACAGACTGGATGCAGAAATTTGACCTCTGGAATTTACCAATAAGTACGTACTGCCAAAAAGTGAAAAGTTTATCGACCGAGGCAGATAAATTAAAGGAAAAACTAAAATAGAGTTTCCCCGAAAAATAAAATTTGAGGGAGAAGTTGTGTGACATTCAATGGAATGACCAAAAGATTAAAAATGTATGTGCTAAGAAATTCAGAAAATTTATTTGGAACAGACTGGATGCAGAAATTTGACCTCTGGAATTTACTAATAAGTACGTACTGCCAAAAAGTGAAAAGTTTATCGACCGAGGCAGATAAATTAAAGGAAAAACTAAAATAGAGTTTCCCCGAAGTATGCCGGCCTCGGGAGGTGTAAAAAATGGCAGCAAATATAGATATAAAAGAAAATGTACAACCTATCTTCAAGAAGAAAAGGAACGTACCTTTTGCTTCAATAGAAAAAATAGATCAAGAGTTGGATAGACTCGAAAAAATCGGTATATTGACAAAAGTGGAATATGGTCAATGGCCCGCACCTACGGTTTACGTCAAAAAGAAATCGGGTGAGATACGAGTATGCGCTGATTTCTCAACGGGATTGAACGCAGCGATTAAGGATTACCACTATCTTCTACCCAGTCCAGAAGAAGTTTTCACAAAATTAAACGGAGGAAAATTTTTCTCAAAAATAGACTTGAGCGAAGCGTACCTACAAATACCAGTAGATGAGGAAAGCTCGAGATTATTGTGCATAAACACACATAAAAGATTATACAAGTTCCAAAGATTACCATTCGGGATTAAGGTGGCGCCGGCAATATTTCAACAAATAATGGATACTATGTTAGGCGGACTTGATTTCACGATTGCATACCTGGATGACATACTGATAAATAGCAAAAGCATTGAACAACACTGGGAACACGTTCATGAGGTTTTCAGGAGAATACAAAACTATGGTTTCAAGGTAAAAGAAAACAAATGCGATTTCTTTATGAAGGAAATAAAATATCTAGGCCATATCATCGATGAAGAAGGAAGACGACCAGACCCAGAAAGGGCAACAACAATAAAAAAAAATGTCAGCTCCAAAAAACGTAGCCGAATTACAAAGCTTCTTAGGCTTAGTGAATTACTGCTTACGAAGAATTCATTTCAAACATGCATAAATTACGCGAACCCCCAAACGAACTGTTGAAGAAGGAAAAAGTTTGGAAATTGACAGATGAATGCCAGAAAACGTTTGACAAAATAATTAAGACGCTAACCGCGGATCTATTTTTAGCTCACTATGACCCAAAATTAAAAATAACAGTCGCAAGTGACGCGAATGCCTATGGAGTCGGGGCATGTATACTGCATAAAATGCCGGATGGGACACTAAAACCCATCGCGCATGCTTCAAGAACCTTTCTACCAACAGAAAAAATTACTCACAACTCGAAAAAGAAGCGCTGGAGATTATTATTGCAGTTACAAGATTTCATAGATCTATTTACGGTAGATTTTTTTTACCTTACAGACAGATCACAAGCCGTTATTAACAATATTTGGATCGAAGAAAGGTCTACCTGTTTATACTGCTAATAGGTTGCTATAATGGGGTACAATTTTACTGAACTACAACTTCAAATTGAAATATCTTCCAACGAACAGAATTGGGCATGCAGATGGTCTCTCGAGACTAATACCTAATAAACGGAGCCATTGGAAGATTCCGTAATTGCAACCCTACGACATGAAGAAGCTATCAGGACATCACTATGTAGTACAGTTCGAAACCTCCCCGTCACACTACAAGAGATAAGAAATGAAGCAGTAAATGATGAATTCATAAAAGAAACAAAAACAAAAATTACAGAAAAAATAAAAATGTAGCAGATAGTTTTTCGTCATGTGACGATGTTCTACTATATA
Source organism: Acanthosepion esculentum (assembly GCA_964036315.1). NCBI lineage: Eukaryota > Metazoa > Mollusca > Cephalopoda > Sepiida > Sepiidae > Acanthosepion > Acanthosepion esculentum. The sequence goes on from OZ038520.1 coordinate 32,223,830, forward strand.
ACGAAAGGGTAGTAATTCCGAAAACACTACAAAGGCGAATCCTAAAGGACTTCCACATGGGCCATCCAGGAAAGAACAGAATTAAATCGTTAATGCGAAGTTACGTATATTGGCAAAACATGGATCAAGACATTACACATATGGTGGGAAAATGCAAGGGTTGTTCCTTAGCAGCCAAAGCACCGCCGATCATCCATAAGGCATGACCAGAGACAGATCGACCGTGGTCAAGAATCCATGTAGACTTCGCAGGTCCAATAGATGGTTTCTACTATTTGATCATAGTAGACAGTTATAGCAAATGGCCAGAAGTGTTTCGTTGCAGAAAAACTACTTCTGAAACTACCATAAATTGCCTCCACGAGCTGTTTGCTCGTTTCGGTGTGGTTGATTGTCTAGTCACCGATAATGGGACATAATTCACATCTGTGGACTTTCAAGAATTTTGTGAAACTTTTCAAGTTAAACATATCAAATCCCCGCCATATCACCCAACATCAAATGGGCAAGCGGAGAGATTTGTAGACACACTGAAAAGAGCGTTAAGGAAAGCATATGACGTGCCAACAGAAAAGGCGTTGCAACAATTTTTACAATATATCGAATTACACCAAACAGTGTTACGTCATCGGCATTATCACACACGGAAGTGATCTTCGCCCGAAAAATCAGATCAGTATTTGACAAATTGCTACCAAAACAAATAAAGAAAATACCAATGTCGTGTGTACTAAAAACAAAATTCTACCAAGGATAGAAAGTTTTTTTCAAAAGGTATAAAAACAATACATCCTACTGGGAGCAAGGTACAATTGAAAAAAGAATCGGGAACATGGATTACATAATACAGGGCCCGAAATTCTCACATAAAAGACATGTGAATCAAGTAAGAAAGAGGCTGTTAGATGATTCTAACGGTCCACCTCAGGAAGAAGAAGTGATGGATACAATATTCGACACATTTGATATGCAAAGGCCGCAAACAATGTCTGAACCATGAAAATCAACCAGGAAAAGAAAAGTCACAGAGCCTTTGATAATAAATCCAAAGAGAAAAAAATACTAAAGACCCCTGCGACGCAAAAGCTTTGGAATGGGGGGCTGTTATGGGAACTTACCTATAATGATAATGGACTCTTCCTGACTCTATAAATACTGCGCCTTTCTGAAAGAGAGGGGAGAGGAATGAGTTCAGACCTAACGAGTCAAGACAATATTAGTTCACTCTAAACCAGACTGACAGTTAATACTCACACCTTCAACTTGTATTATATTTCTGTTTTAATATATCTTTGTTATTTTCTACTTTTGTGTTCGTGTTGTTCTTCCTTGGTCCTAACCTTGGACCATACCCGTGGTGCGAGGATATTGGACCATAACAGATAGGAAGAGAAGTTTGTCGGTGTTTTTCTTCACTGGCTCTCTGTTTGAAAATGGTGTGTAAATGTATATTTGAGTCTGTACATATATAGCCCAGTTGTTTTTTCTTGTTATCAAATTGGAGTCACCAATTTGTTGTGGGACGGTGTATGCATTCAGCGATAAACACGTATGTCTCCTGGAATGCCCACAACAAACATGGCAAACTCAGGATATGAGTCCACGTAAATAACAAAGGAACCAATATATATGTACAAACAAATGATAATGTATTAAAAACAAAGATGTGCAAGCGACAAAGACAAAATGTGTGTCAAATGAATGTGAAAACCTTTTTGGTCCAAAATACGTGTAGTGAGTGAATGTGTGTACGTTCGTACGTACGTGTGTGTGTGTGTGTGTGTGTGTGTGTGTGTGTGTGTGTGTGTGTGTGTGTGTATTGTTCTTGCATTTCCCCGAAAGATTTGCGAATAATGTAAGAAGTGAACAAGAAAAATATCCCAGAATATTTATAGTCTTGAGAGCGTCCTCTAGTAGCAATTTCGAAAATTAGGAGGCCATAACCGACATACTGAAAATTCTGCCACTCAACTTGTCAAAAACAATTTTTAAATATTATTTTAGAATTGGTGCTTGCATAATTTAATAAAACTCGTTCATCTTTCAGATTCTACACAAAAAAAGTCTATAATATTCATTTTTAAAACATACTTGTAATTTTTCATTGCAATTTTGAGATTAATCCTGCCATAAGAGTTTAAGTAAAGAAATGTTTGAAGATTTACAGATTTTAAAATTTAATGACATTTTCTAGTGTGAATCTTTTTTAAAAGAATTTTATTTTATTTTTTCCTTTTAGCAACTCTTAGATTATTTATGGTATGGATGTACAAAAAGGAAATAATTTTGATATTTAGTCTTGACTAACTACTATCCAATATTGGATGAGAACTATGGTACTAATCTATTTTCATATCACCCGCTCAATTAATATAAAAAATAAAATTATTAATTATACTAAATTTAATAAAAGCGTATAGAATCAAAAATTATATTCTTAATCTATTACTTATATAATGTTAAAAAATGGTTTTAAACATAACAAATTCTTGATTATTTCACTATGCCAGTAAGATGGATCGTCTTATGTCTAATTTAATTAATTACAAACACTAGAATATCAACTTGTACAGACAAGTGACTCTCAAGGAGAAAGAAAAACGACTAACCTTAATGGAGATTAAAAATGAGCGAAAGGAACGCGCTTTATCACAGAAAAAACGAACACAGGAAACGGGAAAAACGAGAGGACAATAAAAATAACAATAAAGGAACGGAACACGTCATGGCGCTGGTGGTCTTCTTTATGTTTTATTTTCTTTTTTACTTTTTCCCACACTTTTTCGGAGAGAGGTAGAATTGAAGTATTTATTTGTAATAATTTAATTTTTTAAATTATTTAAAAAAGTACAAACCCTCCTCAAACGACTTCTGGTTTTTGCCACCAAACATGTTTCACTGGTGGTTCATAATCAGTATCTAGAATAAAATTCTTAAAATTCTGTGGTTAAACTTACTGTTTTTGATATCAACCAATTGATTTCAAGGTTCACAATCTCACGAACATACCATGAAATATCGAGCAAATGTTTTTAAAGAAGTAAAGACTGAATCAATATGATTTCAAAAAACACTAATAAAAATTTGAACTGAAAATCTTTTAGCATTGCAATGAATCCCCTTGCCTGTGCTAATTCTGAAGCACTCTAATCCTAAGGATTTCCGAGAATGGTTGAAAAAAGCTTATAAAAGTCAGCAATATTGTCAAAATGAATAATTCCAAGATGAATAATTCCTACTTGTCTCGGATAACTCCATAAATCGCATTCCACTGATTTTATTCACTATTATTATTCTAGTTGTCGATTTGGAGTAAAAAGCTGAAACTCCTTTCAAAGTTTGAAAGAAAAATTCAACATTTCTGAATACGGTTGCGGTAATTAACACTTTTGATACGAGTGCGTTATAACAACAGCAATAATGATGATTATGATGATTATTGTAAGCTGCAGGGAAATTTGTCCCGGCTTTCCTGTATCCAAGGGTTGAGATAAAAAATTATGTTGAGGTTAAAAAATTGCGACAAAACGCGAGTAAAAACAGCAATATTAGAGCGGACAAACTCTTTTAGGCGCGGACGAATAAAGAAAAAGAATTCCTGCTCGGTGTGTAATAATAAAAGAAGAAAGTGTTTATTTACATATACAGAAAAAAAGGTAAAGGAATAATGACAATTAGGAGTGAAAGAAAGGAAAAAGAAAATGTCCTTTAAGGGAAGAGAAAATGTTCATAACAGAAAAAAGACTTGCTCAAAATTGTTGGTAGATATAGGAATTCTGCAGTTGAGTGAGTTCGTAGATTGACGAGAAAGTCTTTTAGGTGAAAGGAAGGCAGCTTTCAACTGGTCTTGAATTGTGGGCCTACGTTCTTCTTTGGTTGAAATTGGTTCAGAAGTTGACTGGAGCTCCCTATAGCCGACCTTACAGACGGTGGGCCAAATTCTCACAGCCAAATAGGCGTAGATTCTCCAAATTTATAGAGATTTGGGAGGCTCAGAAGGATCGGGGACTTTTCCCTCCAAAATCATTATACATATTTCCTGGCCCCTCCATTGGTCAGAAAACAAATTTTTATCTCTGATAAGAATCAAGTCTTTGGGAGCCGATTTTGCAAGTAATGAAAACAGGTTGGAGTGAGCAAGCCGTGAGGTTTCTCCAAGACTTTATGGCATCATGAAAAGAATAATGGTTGTGAAATCCCTTTTTATATTTTTCAGCTCTCTCGTTAGCCAGATATATTCTTATCTTTGATAAGAATCAAGGCTTTGGGAGCCGGTTTTGAAAGTAAAAAGAGAGGTTGGAGTGAGGATAGAAAAATGGCTAGAATTAAACTCCAACAAAGCACTTCTGATCCTGCTAGGAAATGCTGGGAGTAAGACAGATCAAATCGGGAGTGTAATAATAAAGTTTACCATGTCTCGTGTCGTCTTGGTGTTATTTCGACTTTTCAGCAGTCAGTCTCATATAATTTATCTTTCTACCCTAAGCCCAGTGGATCAGAGTGTGTAGACGTTTTATAATAAATATTTATGGGCTCTTGGAGCATTTGTCCTGCAAACAACATTGACGGATTCATGTGAATCAGAGTAAAAAAAGGGACACAAAACATGGGATTTAAAACAAACGACAATCAATGCACGTTGTTAACAAAAAAGAATTACGTGTGAACACAATGGAAATCAAAGGAAAATACATTAAAACTAGCTATAAGAATTGGGAGAATTTAATTTTGTCAATATGTCTATAAAGTATGTTCTATTCTGTCCTTCATAGACCTGAAAAGAAAAATGTCGACTTTTTAAAGTACTGTATCATCAGGGCGCTGTAGAATGTCTCACTAGAAATGTAGTACTTTCTGGAAAATATATCATTAATGTGTTTTTCACATTGAAAAACAAGATAGAAAAATCAGCGTTTTGCATGGGTGTTAAAAATTTGTGGTTGTTTTTCAATGGTCCATCTTCATTTTTCTTTGGAAGGCCCGTTTGTTTTGCTGTGTGTGGATTTATCTTAGTGACATAAAAAATTAGTAGTTAGAAAATGCTTTGATTTGGAAAGTTGTTGAGCATGATGATGGTGAAATTGATACTAAGTGTCGAAGCATGTTTCGTAAGAACTTATGAAGAAATCTGGTATGTTTTTCGATCTTCCCGATGTTTAGCTATCTCCGGCATTATTAAATCATACTTGCAGATACCTTTTCATCTTTGCTAATCTCTGAAGCGTCAGGGAGTCGACGTAAGTTGAGTTATTTCACATTTATTAAGCCTGGGAGAGTGTGAGGTTTAAAGTTTTTGCTGTATAGGATGAGAAAGGAGTTTACTTCTTCGGTGTTTGTGTGATCCGCGTAAGTTTCTTTGTGAATTCTTCTTCCTATCTTAGTAATGTGTAAGAACACTTTTCTTAGAAAGTTGTAAGTGAATTTTGAGAGAATAACGTTGGTGTTTGAGTCAGAATAGTGACACGAGTGGATTCGTGTGGCATCTCTCTGAAGCTAAGTGACTGACTGGTGAATTGGGTCGAAATGGTTCTTTTTATTTGTTTTGGGAATCCAAAGTAGGCTCCAGTGAACTTGGCGAGAAAATAGGTTTTTCGACAATTGTTACATTTTGGTGTCGTCTAGACCAATAAAAAGTCGAGATTTTCAATGTGAGGGGTTGATTGATTGGTTAAAACTGATTTAGATGGAAGAGTGTATTTTATCACGGGGGTGAGTAGAAAATATGGACGATTCTATCAGCTTCGTGTAGCAAATAGTTTGAAATCACAATGCTCACTGGCAAGATGAGTTAGTGTTCTGTATTTATTTACTTAGATAGGCCCCAGAGAAATTGGCACTAAAAAATTTAACTTGATCACGCGATGAAAAAAAAAAACTTGTGCGTGGGTGGATAGCAACGCCCACTTGTATGTTTGTTAACCAATTAGAACTCAAATATTCAAAACAATATGTGCAAAGTTGGATCAGTGATCCACCTTTTGCACAGAAATTGAACAAGCTATTTTTAGTAATTTGTAAAGATGTAGAATTAGGATTCTACAACACTTGATATAAACACATCAACAGTGTAGGCATTCAATCTAAATAAGCCTTTATTTCAGTGTCAGCGATGACCGGCAAGTTGCAGATGCCTACAAATACTGTGTATGCTGTTCTTGAGAGGCAGTCCGTGATAATATTTTCCTCGCCACGAATCTACAGAATATCTACAATTGACTCTTATCGAGGATAAGTGTCTTTGTTGTTTGTCAGATTTTAGTGATGTTGTATTGTGAAAGTTTATGTGAATAAGGTGGAAATTCTATTGCGGGCCGATAAGGATGTCACCCCGCAAGCTTTTGTTTTCGAAGAAAGGTGTGAACAGCCAAGACAATGAGGGGACAAAGGCGGATGTTTATAAACGAACGTCGATTTTTATTTTTACAAAAATAAATGTGTGCTATGTACAAGTATGTACAGTCAGGAATCGGTATCGGGTCCGGGATGACTGGTTTGTTCAGGAGAACTGATCGGTTATCCCGGCGGCAGCTGGTCGGTTGCCGGGTGTAGTGTTGTCGGCGACGGTAACTGGTCGATTGCCGGGTCGATGGTGAGATGATATATCCTCCAAGGCGGATTGGACGCGGAAGCGGGATCGCGCCGAAGGGTATTTCTAGACGAAGCTGGAGCCCCTAAACGGTGGCGAGTCAGTGAGACGATACGTCTTCCAAGGTGGATCAACCGCGGAGGCGGGATCGCGCCGAAGTGTATATCTCGAGGGAGCTGGAATCTCGAAACAGGGGTGAGTCAGTGAGACGATACGTCTTCCGGGGCGGATCAACCGCGGAAGAGAGATCACACCGAGGAGTATCTCTCGACGAAGCACCGGGAAAATCGAAAAGGCAGTGTACGGATACTCTATACTTAGGGGCTAAGATTATATCGAACCGATTGTTTAAGTACTCCCTGGCTAATGGGAGTAGAAAACAGTAGATATAAAATTACTCCTGTATTCCAACACTGCCTTATCGGATACACTCAAGGCACGGTTTAAGCTTCAACCATATTGCGTTAGTTGTCCAGTTACTCGCCCGCTGCTGACCTTAATTCTGAGAGTAAAAGGGGTTGTGAAGGTCAAGGTTGTCTTGTGTGTTAGTTTTCTAAGGAGCGGTCAATGGTGGCCTCGACAATTCCTCTTCAAGTTGCGGTTTGGAATATCACACTGATAAATATGCTGCAAAAAGTCCTCAACCAAATGTGGAACTTTTCATATTATTCTCTGACATTTTCTTCGAAAAGAAACGTATAGAGACAAGTTTGTTGTCAATCATCTAATGCAGTGCTACCCCGACAGCATAACTAGAATTATCTGACACCAAATAAATAACATTTGCCTTTGAGTCAGGATAAGGACGTGCAATCAATCTGGTCAGGATATTTTTAATGTTTGAGAAGGTGTTGGGATTGAGTGAAGATGTTAAAAGATATCAGAAGGTTTGAATGATCAGAAGGCTTAAAATTGTGAGTGTTCAACGATCTTCCATCCACAACAATCAATAAAAGACAAAAACAATGATTCGAAACATTGTAGAGGATGAATTGAATGTGTTAAGTGATATCAGAAGGTTTAGGTTGTTAGATCGATGTGTTCTTTACATTCATCCTCAACAATATTAAAGTTCAAAAATATGAAACAAACAAATCAAAGAATAAATTGAAATAATACAAACATTTATATACAACTGAAGAATATTTACAATAGTGTTTTTTTATGTTGCCGGATGTTCAATATTAGAAGTAGTGTTGTATTGATTTAAGTCAAGAAAAGTTGCGTACCCTTAACTTGGTATATTTGTACCTAAGCTCATATTAGAAGTAGATTGTAGATTGTACTTGCGTAAGTGTCGTAAAGTTCTTTACTTATTTAGTAGTGAATGTTCTGTTCACTTTGGGTAAGCAAAGTTGTTTTATATTCGAAAGTTCTTTAACGTCTGACTGCGTTAGTCAAAGACGGGAGTTCCTTGAGGGTTACATTTTGGTAATGTGTTGAGCGGTCGAAATTGGTTTGCTCGGGTCTGCTCTGCTCTGCTCTGCTCTGCTCTGCTCGAATCTGGATTGCTCAGGTCTGCTCGGGACTACTCTGGAATGCTCAGTGTGACACGTGTTTCCCGGTCTTTTTATACCGTCAAAGAGGCTCCAGGAAGAATGGCGCGTAACATGATCGTGCGCGTGAGAGCGATCTGATTGGTCGAAGCTGACCAATCAGCAAGCCGGATTTAGGGTGATCGACCAATGGATGTAAGAAGAGTGCATTTCCAGCGGAGGGTAGACTGGCTGTCGTCCACAACATAACAATTGAATTTATTAAGTATTTGATGTATATGCATATAAACTGAAAGGTTTGACAGAGTTGTGTCTCTTTGATTAGGAAATATGTTTACTTGAGCTCATAAGATTAGATTAATTATTAAACTGTAGTTTAGAGGAATGAGTATGTTGCATGTTAGAGATTGTCTATTGGACAAGTTGGTAAGAGTTCAGAGATTGTACTTGCGTGAAATGTTGTAAAGTTCTTTTACGTCTGACTGCATTAGTCAAGACGGGAGTTCTTTAAGGGTCACATTTTGGCAGCAGAGGTGAGACTCACGAGTGAGTAAAAAAAGAGGGCGAGAATTACTCGTGTTTGGTTTTTATAATCTGTTGTACCACGTGACAGGCTCAGATTAGTTGGCGCGAAAACAGACCTGTCGCGTGTAGGTGATTTGATTGGTTGAAACTGACCAATCGGCGAGCTAGATTAAAGGTGATTGACCAATGAATGCACGTTGTATATTTTGTAAGTATGATGAAAGTTACAACAGGAAGAGTGCATTTCCCATCGGGGGTTAACTGGTTGTCGTGGAAGATTCCACAAAGGCTTCCTTTACAGCTGCTAGTTAGAGGCACAAACAGAATAATAAAAAATCAACTCTCATGGGGCGTGGGGTCAAAAATTAGAAAATGCAACCACGCCTTTACAATTGATGATTTTTTAAGATCATCAAATTGGCGTTTCTCAGTGTTTTTCAATGTATTGTAAGTAATTTTTTCTTCGCGTTGTTTATTTTATAGATATATAATAAACCGACTGCCTTCATTGATGTGTTTTAAGAAACCATGTTTGTAACTTTCTGTGTTACTAATCTAATTTTAATTATTTTCCGTTTTTCCTTACATAATTTTTTCTATTCATTTTTTAATAATTTTATTTTTATACAATTTTAATATTTTTATAATTATTATAATTTTTATAGATGTAAAATTAATTCGGTTCTTGTGATTGATTTGAATTTAAAGTAAAAAAAAAAAGCTACTCTGCATACTTTTCTGTTGAGTCATAATTTCCACTTTTGTTTATAAAATTAATTCTTCAAAATATTACAATTTATTCCCCAAAACGGTCATTACTTTATGACTCACTCAACCTAATAAGACGCTGTTTTCCGAAAACTATTGCAAACTAAAAAAATATTTAAAGTACATGTTCCATCTTAAAAACATTTTTAAAGTCAGTAAATTTACTGCTTCGTAGTTCCATGTCATTTTTAGCAAATTAAAAAAAAATGAATACACCAATGCTTTATTGAAATAGAATTGTGAAAGCATCTAAAAAATACAATCTTTCAAATGTAAAATATTAATTAAAACACTATTTGTTTATTCATTAGGTTAGTAAATGAGAAATTAAAACGAGTAACTTCGTAAATTTGGCGAACCGGAAGTAATGAACTGTTGGAGAAGAAAATATAGCATTGAGACTTTTTTGATCTTCAAAAACGGAAGATCGACTCTACAATGGCCGCTCAAACAGCAACAAAGACTTTTGGTGAAAAACCCAAATCCTTTCAACTTGATGATGGCGGAGAATATTATTACATCGGATCAGAGGTAAGAATTATTTTATGACAAAAAGAAAATCAAAGAAAGATTAAATATCTATATAATTGTGACCCCTTAAAGTTGATTTACACCATATGTTTCTTTATTATCCCTGACTTCTGTAATTGATAACTAAACAATCTTGTCAAGTAAATCAATTTCTACTGTCTCAGAGTGTGTTCGATCCACATTGAGTGCCCCATAACTGGCCTTGTGATAATTCTAAGCTACTCTTAGTAAATTACTATTTACTTTTATCAGCTAAGAGAAATTAGGAATTATTCTCTTAAGTTGGTATTTTTTTATAGATTTTTTTTTTTTTTTTCGTGAAAAATTATTTCTTTTCAAACAAAATTAAGTTTTTTTTCTCAGAAGAAAGAAAGGAGACATGTTTTTTGCATGTGCTTGTATGACTACGTAAAAATGCTCTTTGAATATTCATTTTGCGGCTTATTGTTTCAGAATTAATTTTGTCCCATGGATTACATATTTATTTTAATTAATTTATTATTAAAAAATTCATTGTTTTTTCGGGGTTTTTTCTCGTCATTCGTGAGTTTCACTTTCTGTTAAAAATAGTTTTGGCCTGCTCGTATATTGAAAAATAAAATGAAAATAATTACTGAATATTCGTAATTCAAAATATGCTTTTATTCCCTATTTCTCAACTTCGTGACATATAGCACTTCTAGTACTTCCCAAAATTGCCTCATCATTTTTTTTTTTAATTTATAAATTGATAATTTGTCTTTAATTAGTTTTTCATTTTTTTTTTTTATTAGTACTTCCATTTCAAAACATTTCAGCATTTTTTTTTTTTTAAGTATTTTTATACCCTTGGCACATTTCGATGTTACTGTTTTTAGCAAGAATTAAGTAGAAATTGAATGCTGTTTTTAGCAGTCAATCGGTTTCCTTCCGGTGCTCTCTGGTTTTCAAAGTACACATACATGTGTGAGTGTGCTATATGTTTCTTTGTAATTATCTCATTTTTATTTTATTAAATAAAAATAGATAGTTAATTAGAAAATTAAAGTTAATTGTGGTATTTTGTAAGTACTAGATTGTTGTACGTAGAGTTTTGGTTCACCCGTAAAAAATAGAGAAAATATTTTTGGGGGAAACAATTCGTGTTTTTTTTGTACATTTTTTTTTTTTTTTTTTAAACTAAGAATTTTCCTTAGGCCGTGACACTTTTCAGAATCGAAAAATATCGTTTTTTTTATCGATACAGTGACTTACTATTTTTTGCGTATGAAAATGATTTTTTTATGGTGGGAGTGGGGTACCAAAAATTTCAATGGTCCCAAAAAAGAAATAGGCAAAATTTGGGGTGGGAAATAATTTTCGTACATTTTCTTTAGGCGGAGACACTTGAAAAATATTGATTTGTTATCGATTTAGGAGTTCCTGTTTACTTTATAATATCGACAGAGTTATTGGCCTTAACAGTGTTAAAAACGGACTTTTTTGAGTAGGCGTTACAAAAATTTTTAATTTTTAAATAACTTAAAAGAACAAGCATTTATTTTTAAATAAATAAAAAAAAAAAAATGCATAAATTACTAGATTTATGTATATATGTTTATTCATTTAAGATAAATTATGGACCTCAAATGTTTGTGCATGTGCTTTTCCAAAAATCCTATGCAAAAAAAATTCTGAAGTTTTTAAAAATAAAAACCATTTTTAGAATTTTCTTTAGAAATTTCTTTTTTTTTAAATCAGAAAATCATAAAAATCTACAGATATCAGTGATGTTAAACACAATTTCAAAATTGATACTGGTAAATAAAGCTAAATCCAATAACACTGTAAAAGTCAGACAATGATTTTTATTTTATCGATATTATGAGTAGCTCCCTGCTTCTAAAATGAAAAATAAAAAACAGTATTTTATTTTATCAAGTGTCACAGCTTAAAGATGGTATAAAGAATGCTAATGTACAAAATTATTTCCAAAAATGTTTTTCCATATTTTTTATAAATTGATCAGTCTATTTAAGTAGTATCAGTTTTTCATTGATTTAAGTAGAAATTGCTCTAATGATAAAATTTATTCATTTTGGTTAAATATGATTAAAAGTTTTCAGTCAAGTCACAGATTTTCACTTGCTGTAATTACTCATCAAATTTCTTGGAAATCCTGAAAATTTTTCAGTATTGTGATTGGCATATTTTCCTCCAGTGTTAGTGATCATTTCTAAGGCCAAAATTTTAAATGCTGATTTTTCTAAGCAAGCATGTCCTTTCACACTTGGAAAATTGTTGTAATACAATCATCCCCTCTATATGTGAATTTCACTGTACTAAGTTTAGTATTATTGGAAAATTTATAATATACTTGGTTATTTTGTATTACTAAACCATATTTTAAGGGCACTAAAGTAACTAGTAAGTGACTGAAGAGTGGTTTTTATTCCTTTGTAAATTAGTGTTCACAAATCTTGCCATTTTCTCAAGGGTTATAAATTCTCGGCAATCATAACAACCAGTATGTGTTTTACAAAAAGTTTTCTTTTTTTTCTTTTTTGCTATTCCCATAGAATTGAAGCACATTTATGTTTTTATTATGAGTACCTTGCATGTGTCTGAATAGTAAATATTGCAGATTGTAAAATCTCTTATGCTGTTTATTAATAAATGCAATAAACAAATTAAAAATATAAAAAAAAATTGAAGCATATTTTTAACATAAGTATATTACATTCAAGTAAATATAAATACATATTTTTCAATTGCAAATTTACTTTTAATTTTTCTTCCTACATAAATTCAATGATCTTTTTTTTCAAAAAGCTTATACTTTACCAAAGAAGGTAATAAAAAAAAAATGACACCCGATTTCTAAAGAATTAACAGATTTATTCTTAATCCAAAGTTTTTATTATTTGAAATGTTATAGTGAATACTTCATAAGGGACATCTATTTCAAATATAAAGTATCCACTATAATAATGTTTGAAGCAATCAAAATTATATATATTTTGATTTGTAAATTATTACTTTACTTAATGAAATGCTTTCATAAACTGAAAATATTTTTACTGTTGTTTTTTTTTTTTTTTTTGTTAGGTTGGCAACTATTTGCGCCTTTTTAGAGGTTCTTTATATAAAAAATATCCTTCTATGTGGCGTCGTCTTGTAACTGTGGAAGAACGAAAGAAAATAGCATCAATGGGTATGTCAGTTTAATTTTATTTTTATATTTTAATGTGAAGAATGCCTGATATATTGCAAAAATAAATTATCAATATATTTTTCTATAACTTGTCATGTTTTCTGTTTTGTTTTGTTTGTTTTGAGTCATTTCATGGCAAATCATCAAGGATCTGACCATCACCAACATGGATTTTTTTTTCAAATTTGGTACACTTTATAGAGTTTCATGATAGAAATTGGATGGTACCTATTTTACATCTCTAGCTCAACGGATTCCCAATAGATGGCCCTTAGCAGAAAGGTGAATTTTGGAAAATAGTCACAAAATTTAAATATCAATATCTCAGTTGTTTTTCACTCACAAAGCTAAATTATATACCATTATAAAGTATTTTCATGGATCAAAAAGGTGATCTTTTTTTGTTTAAAGGTCAAATAAGATAGTTGGATCTTAACCTTAACATTTGACCTTTAATTTCTTAAATGGTTCTTTCTTTTTCAAATTTGCCTGCTTTATGGCAAGATATGTACAAAATTTTGTGGTGGACATATGACTGTGGCCTGACTTACAAAGGTTTTATTGGGTTAGGCCAATTTCAAAATGGCAGATTTTGGTATTTGCCACTATATGCTAAGATTTTTAAAAATATTTTCCCAATAGCTGTATGTCTTTAGAAAGCTCTTTGAATGCTGATTATTGTTCACATAAGAACTATGATCATAAAATGAACAGAATTTGTTGTTTGTAGTTAAATGTTGACCAATTCGGTGGAAAATAAACAACTTTATTTTTGGTTTTCTTTACATTTTTATTATGCAACAAATGGATTTTTATATGAAAAAGTGACACAATGAAAATTATTTAAAGTGTCATAAATTAATGTTAAGATAACATAAAATAATATGAAAATATGCAACAAATGATGTTAATGGCTAATGTTGTATATTTGTATATGTGAGTTTGTGTATGTATATGTATGAATGTGTGTAAGGTTTTATGTATGTGTTTGTTTGCACATATGTGTATATCTGTGTGTGTGTGTATATGTATAGATATGTTGCTGTGTATATGTGTATATATGTATGTGTTTTGGAGCATATAAATAGTAGGTCTTTACTAGATTAAATATTCTTAAATATTTTTATGTTTATGTTAAATTTGTTAATATGCTTCAATGGTTCATTCATTTGTTGAAGAATACTAAATATTTCTGGCATAATCAAACAACTGCCTTGGTGTCATTATTTATTCATTATAGGGTTACTGCAGGCTTGATTTTTCTGCTAATCTCTTAATAGTGCCACCTAAACCATCACATGGTCCTTTCCCATGAGATGTAGCAAAAATGTGCCACTCTGTATCAATACCAAAGTCAACCTTATACTGCACAAATTGATAAAATTTTTATAATATGAAGTGGCACCATCAGAGGAATAGATCAGATTTTTCATTTTAAAAAGTTTTAAGTTTTTTTGGTTTTTTTCGGTACTTCTATAAGTTTTCTTTGAAACAAATGGACATCAACTATGTTATCCTTGAGACAATCTGATAGACTTGGGTGGAAATTTTGTTTTTGTTTTGTTTTTTTTTCTTGATACCTTGGATTTAGTTTTTAATTGAGTATTTTTTCTTTGTAAGGAAGTCAATCATTCTCTTGTATGATGATGATTACTTAATATTCAATGTTGAATAATTGTGCCACTATTTCAATAATGAGGGGGTCAACTTTGTGACTCTTTCTCTATGATGCTATGAATCATAGCAGTCTTAAGGAGTTGCCTAAAATCAGACTTTTATGATTTGTTTGAAACGGTTAACTTTTTAAAACAGTAACCAGAGATTCATGGAAAATTTCTGAAGAATAAAACTTTGAATCTCCATTCTGTCTAAACTTTAACCCCTCAAACTAAATACAACTCAGAAGTGCAAGAAATTACCAACCGTAAATTTATTTGGCCAAACAATAATTTAACAAACAAAATTCAATAAACACTCAGCATGAGATGAAAATGAAATATTGTCAAAATTATTCAGCAGATAAAAAATTTAATATTATAAAGAAAATGTTTCTCCTCGTTGTCTTATGTTGTGATTAAGAAAAACCAGTTTCTCAGTACAAGTAAAGGATGGGTAAAAAAGTAGGGATGATTCACCTAAAGTCATTTTTAGGCTTTAAAGGTAATTTAGTCATAGAGTTCATAGCTTAAACTAAAGTTTAATCATTAAACTTTCAAATAAATTGTTAGCTATAAATAAATACGATATTTATTAACAATTTAGTAAAATACAAAATTCATCACATAAATATCCATGTTTGTTTAGTTTGTTTGGATAACACATTTGGGAGAGAAAACAGTATAGCTGAGACAACTCTCCAGAAATGGCAGTGGCTTTTCAAAAGTCAAAAACTGAAAATAATAATTTACAAAATCCAACTTCATAATATTTAAGCTTAAGGCTAAACAAGTGCAGGCAACTACTTTTAAATTTTTACTTCCTACTGTATCATTTTACTGACTTCATTTATTTATTTTTACCACAAGTATTTTTTTAGACATTTCATTTTGATAACTTTTTTTTTTTTTTAATATTTTATGCTAAAAATGTAAAATAGATTTCTGACATACAAAGTCATATTGTCTGCTGTATTCCCTTTTTTTTTTTTTTTTTTTTTTTTTTCTCCAATTGGAAATATTCAGTGCTAAAAATGTAAAATAGATTTCTTCCTACATTTATTTTCTACAGGTCAATTAAATGTTTTTATCATATTTTTGTTCAATCTTTTTTACTAATAGTACAAATACTAATAAAAATTAATTTTATTCAAACCTGAAAGTCTTTTAACCATGTTTCATAAAAAAATTTCTGTGCAGCTTCTGGTGTATATATGAAACCAGAAAAAATTAGTTTTTCAGTTAAACTGCTCATCTGTACAATCTGATATAATAACAATATTAATATGACCCAACTCTTTGTCATTTCTGTAATAACAAACAAATGAATATAATGAGACTTGAGAATTATTCCAGTGGAATCCTTGTGCAGTATCCTGCAAAATAAATGAATAATTCTTAGCAAAATTTTCAATAAATGACTTCACTGTCCATCAAAGAATTTTTCTTAATAGAACAGAATTTTGATTGTTCTTTGCTAAATAACTTCTGCTTTTTCAAAGTTTGAAAGCCTACACAAAAAATTTTAATAAATTCTTTTGTAAATTGTGATGCAGTTTGCAATGTGTTTCTATCAGTTGATAGTCACTGTTTGTAGATCAAATCATCTATTAAATTTTTAGAATTTCTTTTATATATTGTTACAATTTGAGCAGACACCCAAGTAGCAGTTAGGTTACGTCATACCATGTAACAGCAGCTATGCATTGGTGGTAATCTGTTAAATGATATTGTTCATCTTGAGTCAAAATATGAATGATGATTGTATCCTACAATATTATAATTCATATTTTGATGTTTGTACAAATACAGACACAGTGTGTTCCAGCACCACCTGCTAGGATACATTGTTTTGGTCCAAGCTTAGCAAATTTTGAAAAACTAATTCTGTTTGGATTTTTTGATTTTAAATAATTGATACTACTCTTTCAGGTTACAGAGTACAATATAATTTTTCTTCCTGAACTCTCTTGCCATTCTTTAAGGTTGTCTTATATTCATTTTTTCCAGGAATTGCTCTGCTGATTTCTTCACTCTTATAAAACAGCACAACTTCAATTGTCTTTTTTGGGAATCTACATTTTTGCATATTTGGTAGAGATAATATTCCATGTTTACAAGTTTTTGGGCTTGTCTTGCCATGTATCTTGTGGTACCAAATTCCATCTGAATTTTTTGGATACTCCAGCTTTTTGGAAGTATTATCAAAATTTATATTTTTTGGGGACCTCTTTTCACAAGCTGAAAATTTGTCTTTTAATTGTGTAATAATTTCATATTCATCAGATCTTTTGTGCTCTTCTATACTAGTAGATTCTTGATGAGAAATGTTAGTCAAAATCAGTTTCATTTTCTTTCATACTGCTTTAATTTTTCCTACTTTTTATTTCTCATAACTAGTTTGTTTTTTAAGTTTTTGATGCTTGATTGGCAATTCATCAATCATTGAAAGGGACTCATTAAGAAGTTGCAATTAACTTTCAATATCTACAAAAATGCTAGAAGACTGTAACTGGTCTTCAGCTGATGTTGAAGTACATTCAGAAAACTCAGGTAATGTTAATTTTATTAGACAACACGTTTGTTTGCTAATCATTTTGTAAATGTTAGGAAGCTTTTTTTTTTAAATATTTGTTTTAATGTATTACTTTTCAGATCAAAACTTAATTTTTTAAATATATATAAAAAAACTGAAAATTTGATTTTGTGCATTTAGTGTAACATGTCAACAAAAGTTTGTTAGCCATTAACATCATTTGTTGCATATTTTCATATTATTTTATGTTATCTTAGCATTAATTTATGACACTTTAAATAATTTTCATTGTGTCACTTTTTCATATAAAAATCCATTTGTTGCATAATAAAAATGTAAAGAATACCAAAAATAAAGTTGTTTATTTTCCACCGAATTGGTCAACATTTAACTACAAACAACAAATTCTGTTCATTTTATGATCATAGTTCTTATGTGAATATTAATCAGCATTCAAAGAGCTTTCTAAAGACATACAGCTATTGGGAAAATATTTTTTAAAAATGTTAGCATATATTGGCAAATACCAAAATCTGCCGTTTTGAATTTTGCCTAACTCAATAAAACCTTTGTAAGTCATATGTCCACCATAAAATTTTGTACCTATCTTGCCATAAAGCTGTCAAATTTGAAAAAGAACTAAAGAACTGTTTTTTAAGAAAAACGAAAAATATATAGATCACCCTTTAATACAATGCAAATACTTTAAAATGTTATATAAATTTAGCTTTGTAAGTGAAAAAAAAAACAACTGATATTTAAATTTTGTGAATATTTTTCAAAAATCCAACTTTCTGGTAAGGGTCAAAGGGTTGTATTCTGGGAACCCTTTGACCTAGAGATGTAAAATAGGTACCATTCAATTTCTATCATGAAGCTCTATAAGTGTACCAAGTTTGTCAAATTTGAAAAAAAATAAAAAATTAAAGAACTGCTTAAATAAATAGATCACCTTTGAGATTTATCCAAGCACCTTAAAATGGTATATAATTTAGCTTTGTGGCGGGGAAAACAACTGAGATATTGATATTTAAAGTTTGCGACTATTTTCCAAAATCCAACCTTTTTGGCAAGGGCCATATTTTTGGGAACCCTTTGCCCTAGAGATGTAAAATAGATATCATTCAGTTTATATCATGAAGCCCTATAAATAAGTGTACCAAATTTGAAAAAAAATCCATGACAGACCCTTGTTGATTTGACACTGAATGACTTCTTTTTTTTTTTATCCAACAGACACATACACACAACACATTTCATGTCTCTGTATTTACAGTATCTTCTTCTTTCTGTTTTCTTTAATGTGACAAAACCAGTAACAGACAAAAAAGTAACAATAAATTTTAAATAAAATAAACATTTTTATGCACTAGTGTATCTAGTAACACTTACTGAAGATCAAATGACTTCTCAAACCTTCGCCTCAGGATTCTTGCTCATTTCCATCAAGCCATATCTGGAAAAATTCAATTCTTCTGATTTTTTTAAAGAGATTCTGAAGGCTATTCCATATTCTTCAGTAATAAGTATGATTTGATTATCACTTTCATATTACATAATTTTTGTTAGTTATCTAGTAAGGTTCAAAATTTTCCAATTTTTCACTTTCCTTTAGCAACATCAATTTATTATGTACAGTTTTCTTTTTGCCCATATAACATTTTTTTTTCTAGTCATTTGTAAAAAAAAAAAAAAAAAATTTTCTTACAAGGTTTTGGTCAGCATACTTTAGCAACAAATATTACCTTACTGAAAGCACCAGAAGTAGATGAAATATTTGAAGGAAATGATGACAAATATAAAGCTGTTTCTCTATCAAGTGATCCATTCCCTTCAAGGTGAGTTTTCTAAAAGCTGTTTCCTTTAAAAATTACCAATGAAAAATATAGTTAAAATAAAACTATTTACAAATAAGAAAGTTTGAAAATTTCTTCTGTAGCAAGAATAATTCTTATACCATACAGACTCAACTCAGTTTTACAAATCTTTATATATAAAGATAGATTTTCCTCATACAATTAAGAATTTTCCCTTAATTAGTAAATTTCAAATCTCAACATTCCCAGCATGTTGAAAATTGCAATTATTTTTAAATGTAAAAATATCTTTAAAAAGTCATAGTATATTTATGATCAGAAAAATTAATAACATTAGAAAATAACTGTTTCTGCTATAAAATGAATATGTAGTTATATATGAATTTGACTGGTATCAGAAATATATATTTTTTAATCACTAAAAAATTGTTTTTTAACCTTTATAATTATTAGCTGTCCAGAAAACAGATGCGTTTCCAGAGAGTCTTACAAATTTATTTGCATTATTATATTGTTTTTGTTTATCTTTTTAACTTGTATGTCTTTACATATTAATTACAAAAATTACCTATTGCACATTTATTCTTTAAATTATTTAAACTTTGATTTTAAAAGATGCATAAAAATTATTTTAAGTTTTATTTTTGGTCATGTATTTTTTTCCCCTTTTTCACTGTGGCTAATTTCTTCATATTTTAGTTACTTTTATCATAGCATTGTTAGCTGATATTGTTTGCAGCAATTAAAAATAACATTAACAAGGAAATTGCTTCCAACAATCTTGCATCTTAATGGAAGTTCTTTCCTTAAAAAATTTATTACTCTCATTTTTTGGTTTATTACATTTGTATAATTTTCTTTCAAAAGATAGTTTGCTTTTCATTATTAATAATAAAATCATTATTTTTATCTTTTTCTACTGGTAATTCAATATATGAAGTTATTTTTATAAATCCTCAGAGAAAACAAGTCCAAGCGGAACAATTGGGTACCAGCTCTTCCTAGCAGTTCTCACCACCTTGATGCAGTGCCATGTTCTACTCCTATCAACCGAAACCGACTTGGGAAAAATAAAATGAGAACATTTCCACTATGGTATTTTTTAAAATTCTTTAAGTTGTAGCAAATAGCATGTTTTTATTGTTTTTGTAATCTGACCTATATTTAACAATGCATCTTTCATGTTATGACCAATTTTCACTGCTTAAACTTGTGATTTTTTTTTTTTTTTAGTATTGTTCATTTAATTGCTCACCTCACCTCAGATTTTTGCAAACATTAGTCAGTCTAAAATAACAAACAGTACTATATACTGTGGGTAGAAGGCATATGCTAATCTTGTAATTTATGAGAATAATAGTTTAAATAATTTTTATAAAAGAAATAACAGAACAGAAGACATGTACTCAACAGGTTGCATAAAATCTAAATAATGGAAGAGAAAAAATAGTAAAAGATACTACAAATGTGCAATAAATACATTCATAATAACAAATGAGAAACTTACAATGCTTAAAAACATGGAATAAACTACCATATTAAAATTTAAGGAACTAGCCAAGATGAACAGAAATAATTAAAAAAAATGCAGAGCTTGATGGGATTGTGATAGAAATGCTCGACAGCCTTAGACAATTTCAGGATCAAAAAGAATTTATAAATATATAATAGTGGCAAAATACTGGAAGATTTCAGTGAATCTAAAGAATGCAGACTCCATAGGGAAATTAGGTTAATGAGACACATAATTAAGCTTATAATTATGATTCTAATGAACAGAGCTTATAGAAGAATTAGATTGAAAATAGGACAAGAAATGTGTAGCTTTGTTCAATGTACCAGTATAAAAAATGCTGTTTTATAATCAGAATGTTATCAGATCAAACAATTCAAATATAAGATATCTTATACAAAAAAGGGCATTTGATAATTTGTCATGGAAAACTTGAATTTCAAATGACACTGTATTGATAGCAAGCTAGACAAAATAGAAAAGAAAAGACTGTAAGAAGCCAGAATGTATGGCTGTTAGTAAATGTGTGAAAATTGGGGATATCAGAATTAATTGGGTACAGAAATTGATCCATCTTAATAGTGTAGTAACAGACAACAGAAGATGTGTCACAGAAATCCAAAGATGCATTGGAATAGCCAAAGATGTTTTCCAGAAAGTATTAAAAATTATAAAATTTCATTATAAATAGTATGGTAGTAAATGCTAGGCAATTTCCTTACAGATGAAGAGAGGACTCAAGGCAAAAGAGATGTTGTTCTACAGACACATACCAAGGACAGAACATGAGAATAACAAAGTTTTGAGGAAAATTGGAACTAAAAGGACATTTATACTTAGAATCAAAGCTATAGTTGAAATTTCTGGGACAAATGGGGCTGGAGCTTGGCAGATTTAACTCGTAGGACAGGTTGAAATTAAGAGGGGCAGAGAAAAATAGCAAGCAATATATTTAATGATTTTGCTTTAATGGATAAAAGAACTGGATCAAAGAGAAGAGATAAAGGTTAAAAACATTATTAAAAGTTTCAAAGGATATGAAGTTGTGGTGAGCCATGATCATCCAAATCCTGAAAGGACATGTCACATAGAAGAAATCTAAATAACTCTTGGAAAAACAGTGATAACTCCTCTAAAAAAAAAATTCAGGTGGGAATCTTTTTTTTTTTTTTATTCGTGAGCAACTAGCAAAAATGCTGCGGCTAAGCTTATAGAGCAGGAAGTGACATTCTCTCTCTTTCATATACATTTTTCCTCACCAGTAGCACAATTCTGAGATATATGTGTGTGTGTGAGACTGTAGGTCTATGGTTCTACCACTAACCTGGTAGTAGTTGTTCAGTCATACACCAACAAGTTTTTATCACATTTGTTTCCATGGTTTTCTTAGGGCCAATATACCAAGTTGCTAGTTTTTGTCTCTTGCTGAAAATCAAGATAGATATCTTTGACCAGGAGAGAGGATCCTTCTAATGGTATTAGACACAACACATATAGTCAACTGACTACTTTTATTGCATTTAGTAGAAAAATTTTACCAACAACTGGAGAAATAGAAATGTAGTGAATGAAAAACAGACGTCCAAATTCCTAGTAATTTCAAGACCTTGTGTTCACTAAGACAAATTCTCACTGGAAAAATTGTGGAATAATTTTTTTATAAGGAAATCCCCTTCCCTCCCTTAATTTGTCACTAAAACCCAAATCTACTTTGATAAATGAAACGGTTTTCTTTATTTTCTTATCTTTCTTTCCTTGTTTTTTTATGGTGATAATATGTTGGTTAAACTATAGGATATCATTTTTATATATCATATTTCAGAAATATGATGTAATGCATAGGCTGTTAGATTAATTTTCTTTCATTTCTAATCTTAAACTTTATATTTTTATATTAGAGAAGATTGTTCCATGTTTTAAACTTATTTGTTTCATCATTCTACTCTTTTATTTATTTGTGTGTGTGTGTGTTAAACTAATAATGTATTCTAAATGCATCTAACGTTAACCATATTTAAGAACTCATGAACAACAATTTTTCATCTCCAGTTGAAAAAGTTCATTTAAGTTGGAAAATGAGATGATGAAATATCAATTATTACATTTTGACTGGCCTTTCATCTTATTTTTGTTGCTGTTTATTGCAACTTGCAAATCATTATTCTATGTGATGTGACAAATTCTCAAGGATAAACTATTAGTTTACATATCACCAGAAATTTATTCTTTACATCAAATTTACACTTCTGACTAATGAGCATAAAATTATTGTGATTAAAAAGTAGCAAAAATAAGATAAAAGAAATATTTATGCACAGTATTAACTGATGAATTTATGCTAAAAATATAGTAGTGAATGCTGCTTCGGTATAATTTTAATTTATCCAAGTGAATGAATAGCAGTTTTCTATCTGAATTTCTGGGATGAAAATTTACAATCAGACTTGTTCTTATTCTGTATCCATGTCTGGGGATATCTTCTTTTTTCTTTTTCTTTTTTAATATTGTCCAGTGGCCCTGTTTCCACTGAAAAAATGTGATAATAACAAAGATGATGGGCATTTTATTTATTTTCCTCCTCTACAGTTTTGATGACACTGACCCATCACAAATCCATGAAAATGCCTCAACTACTGAAGTCTTGATTCCAATTCGTCTGGACATGGAATTTGATGGCCAGAAGTTAAGGGATTGCTTCACCTGGAATAAGAATGGTTTGTTTTAGAGATTTGAGTAAAATGTATTAATTTGTCAACTGAACAAAAATGAGTTATTAAAATTACAAGTGTCAGATATACGAGTTTTATTTGTGTTTGTTTTTTTTGTTTTTTTACTTAAATTTTAGATGTTTTCAATAATAATTTAATGAGATAATAGATGTCCCAGATTGCCCTAGTTATCAAAGTAATGAAATTTCCTTCTATTTCAACTGCTTATACCTAGTTTATTTTCAAGGCTATTTTGATAAAATTAATATGTAAACAAAATTTAATCTTTTTTCTTTCTAAAGATACAATTGCCCTTTTGTATCATATTTTATGATTTTATTTTTAAGAACGCAATTTTTCCCAATGTTTAGGCTGATCTAATCATTATTGATTCCATTAACATATTTCTTTTTCTTCAAGACTCCCTATGGGATGTTACATTTATATAATGTTTCTTAATTTGTTTAAAGCCTGTGTAACTTTAATCATAATTTTGTTGTTAATTCAGTTACCAAGATGAATTTTTCATGGTTTATCAATGTCTTTATGCCTATATTAAAGGTTTTTAGATATATTGAAAAGAATTTTAGTTTGGGATATCTAATGATAAGAGATATTTTATCTGAATACAAGTAGTGAATTTTTGTTTTTAATTACTTCTCAATTGACATAGCTGCTTTTCTGGGTCAATATTTATTCTTTTTTAAATCTTTCAATGTTTAATGACAGCTTGTTATATGGTTCTTTATATTGCAATAATAACTAAGAAATAATTTACATCTATTTTAAATAAACAAAAGACAAGGAAAATCACAGTAATGGCATAAAATTTATTATACAGAGTAGAAAATTATGCTTTCATAATTAAGTAGAAAATTATGCTTTCATAATTAATATTACCTGACCTTTTTAATATTTAAGTAGACATCATAAAATTTTCTATATTTTCAGAGGCATTAATATCACCAGAACAATTTGCAGAAATCTTGTGTGATGATTTGGACTTGAATCCTTTAAATTTTGTCCCAGCAATTGCACAAGCAATACGGCAACAAATTGAAGCTTATCCTTTAGATAATATTTTAGAAGAACAAGCAGACCAGAGAGTTATTTTAAAAGTGAGTTTGGATTTTACTCATTTTATCATATTTTATCATATTTTTTTCTAAATGTGCTGATTAAACTATGGAAAATAAAATTAAATAGATTTCCCTTCCAAATTAAAAACAATGAGTTTGTCACATTCACATGCAAATGCCTTTGGGAAATGTATGAAATTCATCTCTTCTCCCTGCCAGCTATAGGTTAAATGGCAAGGAAGACTGGGCTCCTTTAGCCATGGTTGGCAATCAGTGTAGAACAACTCTGAATTCAAAACTATATGCGGACTTGGGACAAAATTAAGTTTCAAAATAAGATGGGAACACAGGGTAGTGGCTTGTATCTCCTAATATACACAACCAAAACTCCTATTATACATGGGGGCATCTTGATGGAAAACCTAGTTTTAGTTAATTGTATGATTTTTAGAATTTTTTTTTTATATAACTGATAATTATTTTCATTATTTAATTTGGTTGCTGCTTTTTATTTTAAACTATTTGAAATTGTATATGTGAACAGTATACATTTTCATTGATTCAGTTTTTCTTATACCTATGATCAATAACATCCCAACATAATTAGCAATGATATTTTTGTAAATGGATAAAATCTTTAAAAATGTTTTGCTGTTAATATTTCATGTTGTTCCCATATGCTGGTTAATTTTTTATTTAGCTAAATTTGTCATGTCATATCTTATATGAATATAAAAAGTTCTACATTTACTGATTTAGTTTTTGACTGACTGTGTTTTTGCACAATATATTTTAAACAAGTGCAGTTACAAATATTAGCTCTCAATAAGATTAGTAAATTTAAAAACTTTGAAAGTTTTTTTTTTTCTACTCAAAATTTAATATGTGCTATTTAATCTTCTAGAATACTAATTACTAAGAATTGAAATGTCACTGTGTGTATGTATTTTTAATAACAGATTAAAAGTTTCATGAATTGATTGTTATCAGTTACTAACAGGTGACCTAAATTAAGGTGTATTTACTTAAAATATACTCATTACTTAAAAGTAATTGTTCTTGTTTAGTATAATTTCAAAACTTCCAAATTCAATTATTTGAATTATATATATATATATATATATATATATTTCTGTGTGATCAGCAAAGAAAAGTGGAAGTATTCAGTATTAAATACTCTGTTCTTTTTCAGTTGAACATCCATGTTGGTAATATCTCATTAGTTGACCAGTTTGAATGGGATATGTCTGAAGTTGATAACAGTCCTGAGGAATTTGCCATCAAGCTTTGTGCTGAGTTGGGTGAGGAATCTACTTGAATCACACACCTTCTTTTCTTGACAGTTTCATGCTTTAACTAGTCTACAATGTATAAATTATATCGTAGCTTTACTTTTAGAATTTCCAGAGATTTTTTTTTTTTCTCACAAGAGGATCCCATTACAGAGAGATGAATTTATAAATATACACAGGATATTCTGCTGATCTCGACTTATTTCTGTACAAATCAAATATCTTAATTAAAAAAGGAACTTTTTTTTCTTCCTTTATAGTATTATGGTATATGTTGTTTTGTTTTTTCTTATATATTCAGGACTTGGGGGAGAATTTGTCACTGCCATTGCTTATAGCATTAGGGGCCAACTGAGTTGGCATCAAAGAACTTATGCATTTAGGTAAGTTAAACTTGATCAAATAGCTTTTTGTAATGCTACTGCTATTAGTGTTCAGTTTTTATTTTATTTTTTCTTCATAGAAAAATATTTAAGAAATACTGAAACTCATTGTATTTTGTAACATTTTGTTATAAAGTTGATTTTGTGGCTTGTAGCTTTAATAATTTATGCTATCAAAGATTTTAAAATCTCTAATATATGTTAAAAATGGATTTATTTTTTTTTTTAGTTTTAAATGACTTATAAATTTCTTTACAGTGGATTTAATATATTTCAAATTCTATAATTCTGTAAATTGTATTCTTTGATGCATCAATTATTCAAAGGAACATGATCCTCCTATGTAGACAATTCTGTGCTGGAATTTTTAGAAAATATTTAAATAAAAAAGACATGGTTTTATTTTTTGAATATTCAGTTTGTTATATTTAGGCTTTTCTAGTTTTTTTTTCTTTAGGCATACATTTGCATTATAAAATGTATGCACTTCATTGTAAAGTATTTGAAACCTGACTCTCACAGAAATCTGTTTTCTTTCTGATATTCACGAAATGTGCAAATGTATATTTAGCTTGCTTTACATACTTTCTAGTGCATTTTTCTCTTTGCCTACTGATGAATATCTGAACATTTTTTTTTCTTAAATTTTATAAACAAAAGCTTCCTTTTGATTGCAGTGGTATTAGATATTAAATTCTTGCTTAATTTTGAGACTAATAAAAAAAAAAAAATTTCATAATTATACAATTTTATCAAATCTTTAATAATTTCATTGAAGTAATGAAAAAATATTTTTATAACTGATGATTATTTTCATTATTTAATTTTGTTGCAAAAATACTTTTTTTTTTTTTTTCTTTCATTATTAAACTAATAACTAATGGTCTTACATTTAGAATGATAGTATATTCAAACAACTTTTTTGTCACTTGTTTAATACTGTTTTTAATTAATCCAGTCCTTTCCCCTCCATTCCACTACAAAATATTTACATTTATAATTGCATGCAAAAAATGAAATGTTATCCCTGTGCATACGACCACATTCACACAAGCACAATCATTATCATTCATATTTTTTAGGGGAAAAACAGATAACAATTTGAAATGACAGCAGCTATAACTTTAGTTTCTTTTGGTACATAGTATTTTCTTAGACTTCTAAAGTATATAATTTCATTCTTCTAGTATAGTAATGAATTTTCCTATTTCTCTTTTTGCTTAACTCTGGAATGTATCTCTTAATTTCTTATCTTACCTTCACTATATTTTACTAATCTGTTTAAAAAATATTGCACTTTGCTTTAATTTTGAAAAAGATCAGTATTTAATTCATTATAGAAATTGAAAATATTTGTTTTAAATTTATTTTTAATATCGTTTTTAAATATACACATATATAACTTTTATAATAAAAATAATAATATATTGCTCTACTTTGTATTGAGCACTTTTTTAAAAGTAAATGCTATGAACAGTGGAATTTTACTCCATCTGTTCTTTTTCTCATTTGGAGATTTTATATATATATATATATATATATATATATATATATATATATATATATATGCCTATATTTCTGAGGTATATGAGTTATTGTAATTATTTACACTATTTACATTGTTAGGGCTCTTGTCCTCATCTTTGTTGCCATATTAACAATGTTTCAACTATTGTACACTCCGGCCTTCTTCAGGTGATTGAAATTTGCCCTCAAGGGCACATGCCCCAGTGGATAAAAGCTTTGGTTGGATCTAGGTACTTGACCCAGAGTTGTGAGTTCAGTACCTGGCTACAGCAGAGGCAAACAAAAACTTGGAGAGTTGAATTAAAAGGGAGATAACTGATACTGAGATATCTAGAAGAGGCATGGAAGATGGAGCTAGAACAATCTACTCCAGTGGACAAAATAAAGGGTTCAGTTCAAAATTAGTCACTTGAAGAAGGCCAGAGCATACAACGGTCGAAATATCATGAATATGGCAACAATTCTGAGAACAGTCCAAATAATGTAAATAGTGTGTGTGAGAAAGAAAATATATATATATATATATATATAAGGAAAGTGTATTTTTATATTAGTTTTTTTTAAATCACTTCTTTTTGAAAAGTTTTCTAAGGCAAGAAAAATTGGTATTTTTCCTCTCTTGACTTTTATTTAGAAAGGTTCCATAACTAAAATGACGAAGGTTTATAATTTTTATATTGATATTGGCATGTAATTTTGGTATGACTTTATTGATATGTAGGCAATATTTCTTATTTATGGCCAATTTGTTTTAAGAACTGAATCTTATTTCAAATTTGATTTTTCTTTTTTTTTAAATATTTTTTTAATATTTTTAATTTTTCATTTGCCAAACAATCGCCTTTTAAAGGTCATCAAATCAGATTCTAGAAATAAACATTTATTTGCTTGTAAAAAAAAAAAAAAAAAATTACCAAAAAATTTAAAATAAAATATCTAGAAAATCTATTCACTTTTTCTCTCTTTTGTCATATTCTAAACAGAACACATTAATTAAAAACAATGTGTTAATAATAACTGTAAATAAAATTAATATGCTTAAAATACTACTTTCAAGTTAATTTTAAATAGTCCTATGGCTTAAAATATATTTTAAATTACATAACTTGTTACACTGTTGTGAAGATATTTTTACTGTAATTATTTTTTGTACTCGAAGAGCACATAAAATATTAAGTTTTTTTTTTCCCCATTTTCTGTATTACATGTAAATGATATATATGGTGCTTATCTTTAGCCTAATAATTGTCTTCGCTTTTTTTCTCTTTTTTTTTTCCTCATATCATCTGCTGTCAAGTGTTTGTCTTTTGTCATTTCTTCTGATAAAATTATTTTTCTATGAAATTCAATACTTATGTACCTTTGCTTAATTCTCTTCGTTGTTGTATTACTCTTCTCTTTACCTTTTGTGGCTATTATTACTTCATCTTCTATATTCTTATGTCTGGCTTATTTTAATTATTAGTATAGTAAATGTTACTCATTTCTCTTTGGCTTGTTTGCCTGGTGTAGAAAAGTTAGTTTGCCATTGTCTACTTTGCTATTGTTCTCACTGTCAGCTGTCATACTTATTGTGGCGTCTTTGATATTGGTACAATGTACAACATGTCCCGTCATATGTCTTTCATCGTCTCCTCAGTGGTCTTCACTACCGCACACACTCTGACCCCGACATTCATTGATATATTCACTTGCAGCCGTCAGTCTGTGTCTTTCAGTGAGGCACCTCTGCCCACAGTGGAAGTTGCCATTCGCAATCAAAATGAAGCTGACCAGTGGTGTCCATTCCTGGAGACCCTCACTGATGCTGAAATGGAGAAGAAGATACGGGATCAAGATCGTAATACTAGGCAGGTTTTTTTTTTTTTTTTTTTTTTTTTTTTTTTTTTTCCTGGAAATTTAATTCATTCAAATGTTTTACTTACTAGTCAATTGAATAAAATTTGGCCAAAGTGTTTTTTTCAAACTTCATTCACGTTGTCCTCATACATTTGCCTAGTAACTGTAAAGTCTTTTTCTTGAAATAATGCATATTTTGTATTTACATAAACTGTAATTTAAGAAAAAAACAATTATATGCTCCAATTATTTTTCCATATTCTTTAACTCTAACCATAGTTCTTTAATTTCTATTTGTTTTCCTAATATCCAAAATTTTAAAAAATATTTAATTTTTGTTTACTGTTCAGCAGAATTCATTGATTATTTTATAAAAATATTTTTCTGTTAAAGGAATTTCAACATTTAACATTTTAAAGACTTTTTTTTAGCAAAAAATATTGATAGTATTATCTTGCATAAATTGAAAACAGATGAGTTTTTCAAAATGTTTAAATATAACTTTTAAAATATTTTTTTTAATAAGTCTTCATGAAATTGTATAAAACTGATTATTGCATAGGATTTCTTTTTGTTTTTAAAATTTTGGTAGAGATATTTTTATATAACTTTAAAATTATTGCAGAATTTGTTTAAAGAGAGAATAATTTCTTTCAAACATATTTGATCTTTATTAAATGAATGAATACAGAAAATATCACTGCAAAGCTTTTGCATACAAAAAATATAAGTACTGAGGAAAGCAAAGAAAATCCCTGTATGTTGGGTTTTTGCAGTTTGATGTAATATATTTCTCTCTACTAATAGTAATATTAGCCATTTCCTTTATAAGGAATTTGGTATTCATTGACCAAGCAGCCAGTGCTACTTTCAGTTGAAATTTATAAAATATTTTTCTTAAAATAGTATGGATTGAAAATATTTGTTTTAAATTTATTTCTTTAAAATTTGTTTTTAAAATATTTCTCTTAAAAACAAGAAAATAGGTTATCGCTCTTTCCAGTATTGATTGGGGCTTCCTTCCTAACCATTTATTTGAAGTAGTGTGAAAAGTTAACATTTTGATTGTCATTATTTTTCTCTTTGAGTGACATGTGATATCCATTTTAATCTCTGCTGTTGAAAGTCATAAATTGATGTGGTTTCTGTTCAGTCCACAAGGTTAAAAAAGAATTGCCCTAACTAAGACCTACAGGTTTCATTCACTCAGTTATTTTTAACCATTAAACTGAGAAAGCAGTTGTATATTTCTGACACTTTAGATATTCTTATGCCAACTATGAATAGTTATCATCAGCATAGCCTTTCACATCATCAGTCCATTTACCTCATGAAGGAGAGCACGATCACTGTTTTTTATTAATATATTCATTTGGAGTGTGGTATAGAATGCTTAAATGATCAGTTCCCATCTCTTCACATTTGTGCTTATATATGTGCATGCATACTCTAGGAAAAGATTAAATAGGTTTGGGCTCTCATTTCCTCCTTGACGTACTCCTGATGAGGTTTGAAATGTTAATCAGGCATATATTTTATCAGCCAATATAGTTCCTCTATTAGATCAAAGCATTCATTGGAAGCCTGTTACTAATGGATGAGAAGAGGTCTCTATTGATGTGGTCATAATCTGTTGTATACAATTGTATATAGCAGGTATTCAATTTTCTGTTTGGAGACAGATTTTGTAATGATTGCACATGTATTTTCTATTTCTGCAGGTATCTTTAGTTTAATATGGTCAGGTTTGTAATGTGATCCAATGTTTTCTGAGATCAAGACATTTCTTCTGTGTTAGTTTCAATTGGATGATACTGTGATTTCTCAACACATTGTCTATACTACATGGCATCATTAAATTTTTTTCCTTTTGTTAATTGTTTAGTATTCTCTCATTCATTTTTCTTCCTCTTCTGTTTGTTTCTTTCTTGTATCAATATTTTTAACTCAGGATTATTGTCCCACAAGAGTATCTTTTTCCTTCTAGGTATTCTTGGAATAGTCTCACATGCTTTGGTTAATGAAGATGTAATGTTATATGATTCCTTTGTTGTTTTGATCAAGATTTAAGGACATTAATTTGGACTCTAATTTATTACTGAATTCTAATCCTTTCATTTTTAAGGGCTTGAATGTTATACCAAGGTGCTTTTCATTGTTTATGCATGCAGAAGTGTGCTATTTTGTTGGCTCATGTTATCAGTTACAAGTCTGTGATCAGATTCAAAGTAGATGTATAATGTAACATCTGTTGCAAACTACCTAAGCCAAGAATCCAAGAAAGTCAATTTTTTGATTATTTTATTTGGGCTATACCATGTGATCCAATTTTTCATGATATTGTTGAACCCTGTGTTAAGGATGAAATATCTTTTTGAATAACAAAAATTTAACAAGAATTTCCCATTGCTATTTGAGGTTTCTGTTTCAAAGGGTGATATCTTGGCATTCAAAAATATTTATACAATCTTGGATCTTACAGTGACAAACAACAATGTTGGTAGGCATCAGTCTTTCTGACAAGTGTAAGATAAAGTCTGTTACAGTATCCAATTGCGTTCTCTTTTTGGCCAGTTTAATATAAATAGCATCCCAAGTGTGTTTTGTTTTTGTTTGTTTTTTGTTCAAATGATTCTAACTTTTTTTTTTTTTTTTTTTTTTTTTCCCAGGAGAATGAGGCGACTTGCCAATACTGCACCATCTTGGTGATTTACTTGACTATTATGTGTACTCCAAAGAGGGAATATGAAATGGCAGTGAATGTGTGGAGGTTTATTTTACTCTGTGTCTGTGTGTGTGTCTGTGTGTGAGAATGTCTAATTTTTCTCTTCATTGTACACAAAGTTGTATGCATTGACCTGTCAGAAGAGATCAATGAATGTTACTCTTATGACTTAAAATGGAAATGTCTGGAAATTTGCAAAGTTCATGTCATTTTTCACTAGCTTTATTATTCTATACCATCAACATGATATCAAATCCTGAATTTGTATTTAAATAAAATGCACTTACTCAAACAATTTAATTTGTTTCTTGACTCCTCTTTTATTGTGTCATTAAAATGTACTTCTGTTAAGTGTGTTTTTTTTTTTTTTGCTTTCTTCTATGCAAAGAACAGTTTTTGTCTCTTTTTTTTTTTTCTTTCTGCATAGAGTATGTAGAAATTGTTCAAATGATTGTTTGTTGCAGGTGCTTGTACCCATTTTGATTGTGTTATTGTAAATGTGAATATTTTTAATTCCCAAACAGTTCATTATGGTCATGCTTAGTTGATTTTTATTTGAGCACTATTATTTTTAGATTTTTGCGGTGAGGGGTGTATATTATAATTGACTTTGAACAAGTATTCCGCATATTGAAGTTATGTTTTGATATTGATTTAAATGGAGCTATGATCTAATAGATATTTACTACCATTCATAAACAAATGGTGGTAAGTGATGTTTGTTTTTGTCAGAAACATAGTTCACTATGGGGCATTTGAATTCATAGATAATATTTTTGTGTGTGAATGCATATCTCAGTTTTGTTAAAAAAAAAAACTTTCCATTTCCTCGGACTTTGCTTTACTTTGATTAACCGATTCAGACACCAGATGTCTCTTTCAGTTAAAGAAAATTTTAGTTGCATCCATATACACACACACATATCCAAACCAATACCAGGTTCTTGAAATTTCTTTTGGATGAGATTTATTTGTCCCAGAATTTCTTCCCAGTAAAACAAATGTGACATGGAGAAGTTTTCAATTGAAAGCAAAATGATTTGTGCATCCACTCGCATTGGAAGATCTTCTGAAGCTGAGGTTAATGAATGAAGTGCTTGAATCGCTCCTTGAAATCCAGTTTTCACTGCACGAATAGCTTTGTAATGCTTCATCATGACCTTCACCTGCGAAGATAAAACTTTCTGCCGGTGATTGGAAGAGGAGAGAAGTGTACAGTCTCTCAATCACTCTGAAAAATATGTCATTTGCATTCACAGCTGAGGCATGAACACCTCATAAATTCAGACTATAATTAGAACATGGCACAAATTTGGCTTTCCCATTTATATTTTGTAGATGTTGGACATCACCATGAACTCGAGTCATACTAGCTGCATTGTCAAATCCTATCCCTCTACATTTTTTAAAAATTAAGTTTCTCTTTCTCCAGTTGATCCAAAATCATCTTGATATTCTTCGTCTTCAACAACGACATATCAACAAATAAAACTCATTTTATCTGTGTTAAATGCTTGGCATGCTGTCTAGTATGATTGCAAAATAATTGGCTTCTTGAACTCTGTCAAATATATTTTCCTTTATGTGGTTTCCCAAGAGATGAATGAATTTATTTTTGATTTTTGATGATAAGTACCACTGGTTATCATATACTTCTTTCAAGTAATGCTTTCCAAGAAAAGGATCATAATTCCTCAATAAGTTCTATAAAGTTACCTTTATTGGAATTATATACATATATATTCTTGATGACATCTAAAAACCAGATTCAGTTTCATCAGAAACTTCATGACATCAAATAACCATGTTAAAACCTGTCTCCAAATCTGTCTTTCTTTCATAGTTTGTTCTTGTAATTTACTGTCAAATGTTTTAACTTCATT
>OZ038520.1:32270757-32448257 GCA_964036315.1 Acanthosepion esculentum
TTTGACAGTTGATTAATGATGACTGTAAAAGTACTGATTAAGAAAACACAAGAACTAGAAGCATCTAAGATATCATTCAAGATCACAAAGAATTTAGGAGTCAACCAAGTGACAGGGCCATGTGTTAATTGTAGAAATTTTGGCATGAGAAGATATTCCAAAAGATATGCCATTCAATATAAAAAGATTTTATTTTAGTTTTCTCAAGAGGCCGAGGATTTACGTGGACAGTAAATTCACAAAAAGGCCATGTGGTGAGCTTTGACAATTGATTAATGATGATTGTAAAAGTATTGGTTAAGAAAACACAAATAACCAGAAAGTGTCGAAGAATTTCATAAACAAATTTGATAATTCTGAACTGAGAAATCCTGAAGAAACAGAGATGTCAAAGAGTTAATTTATGAAGTAACCTTAGCCACGCCTGTTCGACCAAGATGCCACTGGTC
Source organism: Acanthosepion esculentum (assembly GCA_964036315.1). Taxonomy (NCBI): domain Eukaryota; kingdom Metazoa; phylum Mollusca; class Cephalopoda; order Sepiida; family Sepiidae; genus Acanthosepion; species Acanthosepion esculentum. The sequence goes on from OZ038520.1 coordinate 32,271,207, forward strand.
GGGTGGTAGCAATGTTGATAGGTGGAGTAAGTTGGTAAGAAAGACGGGGAAATTACTAATGCCCACTGAAAGGATTTGGTATGAGGTACCAATGTTAGAAGGAGGGAGCTTAGGAGGATAGCTATCCTGCAACCTCTCCTCATAGACAAAGAGATCCCTCAAAAATGGAAAGTATTTAATTTTCCAAAATGGGAAGTAATCAATTTTCCGAGCCAGACAACAAAGGGGTCCCTTGTCAGAAATCGGGAATTACCAAGAACCCCATGTTGTGTTCGCCAGCAGTTAAGTTCCACTTTGAGTCTGAGTTGCAGAAGTTTGTGCACAGGAGCAAGCTGACAGAGAGATTCCACGATTCTGGCCTCTGACCTTGCCTTTCTACAAAACGGCAAGTTATACTGATGAATGAAGCTAAGCCAGCATCTAAAAACTAAACCAATTGACTTAGAAGACCAGAACTTGCCTAGAAGTATAAAAGTGTCACTCTCCAAAGAAACGAGTTGGGAAAAACACATACTCCTGTACAGAACAGACTGATAAAAGTTGATTTGCTTTCTTTCAACATACCCAAAACTTTTTTTGGTTTTTATTTCTTTTTACGCTTGTGCAACATCACCTCCAGTTTAGCCTCATCATGCACTACAGCCCAATGCCTGATTGATCTCATCTACCTAAGATCAAATCACAATTTGGGTAAGTTAGACTTGAGATCGGAGTAGTTACTTCAGTAACCAGTCATTGGAAGTGAGCTGAGAACGATAGAGCTGGTGTCGAACCAATTGTATCTGATGTGAAGCCAGTAGAATCAACTGACCATCCCATTTGGTACCCTGACCAAAGGATCCTGCTGGGTAGTGACGACTCCCGATCAACCAAGTCACATGTTGGTGGTAGCAACTAAGAGTCAACCCCAAAACGCTGGTAGGAAAAGTATCACAACTTCACACCATGACTAGGAGTTGACCCCAGGCTGACAGTACTGTGTTACAACCCATTAAAATGGATAAATGGTTTTATTTCTATAAAAAAACAATTTTTTTCTGTTTCCTATGCATATTTAGTTATTATGCATCTGTGTATAGTTAATTATATGAAAAGTATGTTTATTCATTAGTTGTAAATACAATAAATAAAAAATTTGTATGTGTTTCCCCACCACTGCATATATATATATATATATATATATATATATATATATATATATATATATATATATATATATATATATATATATATAGTGGGGGAGAACAAAATCATATCCATACAACTGAATATATATATATATATATATATATATATATATATATATATATTCAGTTGTATGTATATGACCCTGGATTTCATTCTTTTGTGATCATCAGACAAACTGGTTTATTTTTTAACAATTGGATCCATTTCTGCTTGTTTGACTATGGTGGGAGTGGGAATCTACTGTTTGTTTGGGTGACGCTCTCATATGCACAGTCGCACATACATATGTAATCATTATTACCTGCTCTTTTTTTTTACACTTTCATTACACTTTGTTTCCATAATCATTAAGTTTAAATTTACAGTTAACAAACACATCAATAACAATATCACAGTTATTATCACTATCAGCACAATTGTCAACAACACACAAGCAATTAGCATTGAAAATATAAACATCATCATCACCATGCCCACAAACAGAACCCAGCTTAATCAAAGAGCCAGACCAATAGGAGTGCACATCTATATATATATATATATATATGTGTGTGAAAAAGTCTAAATTTCTCTGACAGCACAGGTAGTAGATTTGAAAAGCATCAAGAACACCTCTACCTACTCCCTTCTGAAAGGAATAGTGCTACATATAAAATTTATGGTCTTGATACCAAAATAGAATTACAGTTGCATATGTGTGTATGCCCAAACACATGAATATCTATCTGTGCCTAGCCTCGGATTGTTTATATGGATGAGTTTACATTATATATATATATATATATATATATATTAATACATGTTTCATTAAATAATATAGATAAGTCTTGTCTATATATTTTATGTAAGTTCTTTTCATATAGTCTGATAATCTTAATAACATTATCATTAAATAATGAAAGAAAATCACAATATTGATACATCTGAGCTTTCGGCTTACATAAGCCATTATCAAAGATGACAATTACACAATATATTTATGCAATACACGAACAAGAAATTGATGATAGTATTATTTGTTTACATGGATGATTTCCAAGCAACGATAAACACGTGCATATAAAACGCAGAAAGCGAAAATCACACGACAGCTCATGACGTCACACATGACCACGCGAGAGTGAATCCGATGAGTATTGAGTATGGAAAGCCGTTGGTATGAACCAATGACTTCTGTTACTAATTATAGGCATTTAAGGATATTTTTGGAGATTTCATAGTTTATTTTGTTCAGGTTAGGTTTCAACTGTTTTATGTATATAGCTTCAAGAATTTTTAGTTTTTGTTTATTGTTTTCATGTTTAAGTATAGTTGTGTTTTCGACGAGGATTTTCCGGAATTGTGTATGCGGCCAGGCATGTTGTTTTAAATGTCTAAAAATGTTAGAGTTATCATTCAAATGTAGTGTCAAGCGTCGTGAAAGCGTGTTTGTGGTGTGACCAACATAGATATTATTTAGTTCGTTGGAGATACAATCTCCCAAAGGGCACCTGAATTTGTAAACTATGTTGGTTTTTTTCAAATCGCTAACCGGGGGAGAAGAATCATTTCGAATAATTGAGTTGGATATTTTAGATTTAGTGTAGTATATAATTAACTTAATTCTTTTGCTAGGATCTGTTGTGGATATGTTAGTATTTACTAATTTTTTTAGTATATTTTCATCTTGTTTATAATTAGTATGCATTTGATTACGATATAGGAGATTAATATGTTTGAGATTAGTACAAGCAGTATTATGTATATATATATATAAACTTAAAACCTGCACTATTGGGTGCCATTTAAGCTAGTTCCTGCGGAGGGCTTTTGATTCATTACAATAGGTAGGGAGGAGAAGATGCAATACACAACAATAAACTACTGAACAACTTAAAAGTGATCATTACATTTAAGTATTGCATTAATAATTGACAATACCTTATAAAAGTGCAATGATATATTTCTTCTGTCACCATTTAATTTAAAGAAAATCTTATGTATGTAGGCCCTTACTTTCTGTACAAACAATTGTTTTTATTTTATGGGTGATTTTCACTGCATTTTGCTAAACAATCACATTACTGAAAACTTGGGACTGCAGAATTTCAGGATTGTGGATCCAAATCCAGCTCAGAATGTTTTTAATTTTCTCACAGAGTTGGCCTGATTAAAAAATGGTATATGTTGGGCTACAGACTCTAGAAATAAAGTTGAAAACATGGATAATTTTATTTTGAAACACTGTAATTGAACAGTGATTTTTTCATTTGTAATGAGCTATTGAAAGTTAGACAGTTGTGTCCTTTTAATTCTTCTATCAGTAGAAGCCATGATGGTGGAATACCAAAACAATTGCAGTAATGAAAACTTGGGTATGCAAAATGAGTGCAGGTCAAGATTCAACCCAGAATGTTTTTAACTTGCTCACTGAGTCAGCCTGATTCCAAATTGTTGGGTTATGGCTTTTAGGAGTAAAATTGAAAAAGTGAGACACAATGACACACTGGCATTCGCATTTATTATATAGATATATATAATACACATATATAGTGTACACACACACACATACACACACACACACACATATATATATATATATATATATATATATATATATATATATATATATGACATATATATATATACTACATATATACATATATATATATTACACACATATATATATATGTATATACTACATATACATACATATATATATATATGTATGTATGTATGTAGGTATATATAGGGGAATGGATAGCATAAAAAATGTACATAGACACACAAATAATTGAATGCATATTAGTATATTTATTCCTGAGGAGTTATAAATACAATTCTCAATGTTATGAAACAGAGCTATAAATATATATTAGTAATTATATATAATATCCAACGTCAATAACATAACTTAGTTACCCTCTTCTTTCGGGTCCAACAGTCTACCATTAAGTGTCCTAACTTGTAGCAGTAATAACAAGTAGACATTTTATTTCTTCCCCTGTCCAATGACCGGTGTCCATGTGGTGAACCATGGGTTTCGGTGGATCAGGTATTTTTGCGGGAGACACATTTAGTCATCTGAAACGATCTTGTTTTGGGCTGCCCATGAAGCTGAACTTATTTTTTGGTGAAGGATTCTGTGTTGATTGGCTTGCATGTCCAACCCCTGACTTGCCCTTTTTATGGGTCAGCGCATATTCATCTGCCAACATGGTCATTTTATATTCGTTATCACCGGATCTTTTGTCCGGGTATGTTTTAACATCCTCTGAAATGCAGTGCTTGAACTCTTCTACCAGCACTAACTTTTAGTTTGTCATAACTAGCTTCCACACCTTTAGAAGAACTCCACTTATTAAAGAATTGTTCTTTCTGATGAAAGAATTCTATATAAGTCTCTGCATTAAATTTCTTATAATTGTGAAAGTTTTGTCAATACACTTCACTAATTCACATGCTTTTAAAATGGGTTTATTATTTCATAATCTGTACTATCTTTGATAGATAAAGCAGCATAAGCTTCTTGAGCTTTGTCCTTTAAGGCTGTCTGGAGTAATGTGGACATGCATCCAATGGCCAAGTTGGATACTATTTTCTCGAATTGGATAAAGTATCTGTCAACATCCTTCTTGTTGAATGGTGCCACTAACTGTACATGCCTTGCCAAATCAAGTCCCTTTTGTCTATGGGCTTTTCTGTTTTCTATTTCTCGAATTTGAATATCTTGGGTCATCCTGGGTATTTCAACTTTGGCGTTGATTTTAACCATCTTCGATTCTGGCCTTCTCAATTTCCACCTGGCTTTGCAAGAGCTCAGGTGTTTCTGCTGAAAATTACGATAAAATAATGTCATCAAACACATCATTGTCAACCACAATAATTCTCGTTATTTATGTCTTCCTATATGACCTCCTAATCTCTAGGCCTAATTTGGCCCAACTGCTATTAGATCATCTTTTCTTAGTTTCAGTAACCCTTCTACGGAAGGAGATGCTGTAAATTCATCTGCATCCGCCATTTCTGTCTGCCAGACATTTGTGCACGCAATTCCATGTGAGTGACTGATCAAATTGGTGTATAACAAAAGAAATTTCCCAGATGAATGCACCAACTCTTATAACACTCCCTCGTCTTCTAACCAGATTGATAGTGGAGATAGAGGAGAATTGCAACCAGTATTATTATTTTTAACATATATGCAATTATTTCGACAACTTTCTTTCCCCAATGGTTTCTTTCCAATTGATCAGACATAATCAAATGGGCTGAAATTGCTTAAAGAACACACACAGCAGGTGACAAATAACAGAAACATAACAATTAAATAAATTTATTACAATAGGAAAAAAATAAGTAAGATACAGTAAAAACAAAAATAATAAGTCAAAAAGAAATGTTGTGGGATGTAAGAAAGGGAGGGGAGGATCTATCCTCTCAGAAAAGTAACTAGTTGCTTAATAGATGATCTTAGGACAGGCTTGCATGCAAATCTGCATCACAAAATGCATTGAGTAAAGTATTAACATATAAGAGAAACAATGACTTATTGTTATCAAAGTTTGTTTTCTTTTTATCTCCTTCAGCTTTATGCCTCTCATGTGTTTTGTCTTTTCTTTTCACTTTTTTTTTTTAGATTTCTCTTTCTTTTTCTTTTTGCACAAGTGTCTCTTTTTGAGGTCTTTTCTCTCTTTCTCTTTTTCATTTCTTTTGATGTCTTTTTTTCACTTCTGGTCTAGGGGCCTGAGTGAAGAATCAATCAAAGCTATTGTTTCAAGGTTCTCAGTATAATGTATATCTCACTTCACGTTTTGACACAACTTCTCTCCTCTCATGCCAAAGTTTATTTTCTTTTCTGAATAAATATTGTTAAAACTGTTTGAGGCCCAAAATTGGAGTTCTCTTCCTTTCGCATACACGAATTTATAGTGAGTTATAGCATGTATCATGAACCCATCTGCTTGGCTCGGATGCTGAAGCGAGACTGAGAATTTTGCTGTTCGTTGTTCTTTCTTATTTTGTGCGTCTTTGTTTCATTATGTGGTCCTTTATCTCCAAGTATGAACATTCAATTTTACTTTATCCCTCTTTTTTTCTATTGTTACATTTTCTGAGAGTACTGATATTTTATTTAGAATGCTTCAGAATATAAGCATGGATACAGATTTTAGGAGGGGCTTAGATGAGGGTCCATAAAAAAATATATATAGTATTTATATATATGTATATATATGTGCAAGTTTTGCACTTAAAACCATTTTGCATTTTAAAACATAATGAAAAACTTACAGTAATGGATAACAACACACATCTTTGTATAAATATATATACTAATGAATAACATATAGTTTTGTATCACTTGCACACCTGAGGATGATCTTGGAAAAAGACTGAAAAAAGTAAATTAAAATAAAGAAATTTAAACAACTACAGCACATTTCTCTCATCCTTTAACATAAATACACAGAAGGTTATTCGTGAGTATGAATGAATTTTATTAACAATTAGCAGACATAATGTCTGTAATTTATTCAGACATATATACATGCATATACATAGTATGTATATATAAGTATATACATAGTATATATATATATATATATATATACACACACACACAGTATATATATATGTATATATAGTATATATATATATATGTGTGTGCATATATATATATACACAGCATATATATATATAGTATATATATGGTATATATATATATATATATATATATATATATATATATAATGTATATGTATATATAATGGATCTCCCATCACAATCTGACAACCAATTGATTCAGTTATGAATTTTGTGTGATAATCTTAAGTGGCACTTAAGACCTGTAAGTGATTTTTAAGTTTTTTGCAAAGGAGGACACATATGGAACAAGAATGGGGATTGTGGGATGAGGTCACTATTAGATTGGCTGACATTTTAGATCTTGCTCTCACTTCTTGAATTTGATTCAAACTAGCAAATTGAAAACTGCTGAGTTCACTAAAACACCATCTTCACTCTACCCGCTCCAAGGCTAAGCGCTTGAGGGCATTATGAGGTATATTGACAGCTGACAAGTTGCTCTTCAGCTCTTCTTTGTATCTAACACATGGGCATCCTACATTCATGTAGCCCTGATCTAACTGGTTGGACATTAGGATCTTAGGTATCCTGTCATCAGACATTCTCAAGATATGACAAATCCATAACTGAGACTGTATGAGGAAAGTCTCAATTCCTCAAATATTACACCTGTTAAATAGTTCTTCATTGGATGTCCTGTCTTGAAGGTTAACTCCACAGATGGTCCACAGACAACTCTTATGAAAAACATCCAACTGGTGTATATAGTACCTGTATGGAGTCCACAATTCTGAGCCATATAAAAGGATGGCAAGTACAACAGCTCTGTAAACCCGTAAAATATACAGTATATATATAGTATTTATACATATATATAGTATATATATAGTATTTATACATATATATAGTATATATATAGTATTTATACATATATATAGTATATATATAGTATTTATACATATATATAATATATATATATAATATTTATACATATATATAGTATATATATATAATATTTATATATATATATAATATTTATACATATATATAGTATATATATATATAATATTTATACATATATATAGTATATATATATATAATATTTATACATATATATAGTATATATATATATAATATTTATACATATATATAGTATATATATATAGCATATATATAGTATATATATATAGCATATATATAGTATATATATATATATAGCATATATATAGCATATATATAGTATATATATATATATAGCATATATATAGCATATATATAGTATATATATATATATAGCATATATATATATATATAGCATATATATAGTATATATATATAGCATATATACAGTATATATATAGTGTCTGTGTTTATATATATATATATATATAGAGAGAGAGAGAATAGAAATATATATATAGTATAAATTGTATACCTAGACAGTATATATATACTATATACCTATATATGTAAATATACACTACATATATACATATTATATACTATATAGTGTATATATATATAATATATATAGTATATCCATATATATATATATATATATATATATATATATATATATAGATATCGTATATATATACCCACTGTACAGCAAAAATGTAAAAACAAATGGAGGAAAAATAGTCTTCAAACTCTTACACAAACACTTCCCGTAATCAAGCACCCTACACAAAATATTCAACAAAAACACAGTAAAAATCAGCTATAGTTGCACTAAGAACATGGCACAAATAATAAAAAAGCACAACAGGAAAACTATCAACAAACCACACAAACAAATTAAATCCACGTGTAACTGCAGAATAAATAACGAATATCCCTAAAATGGTAATTGCTTACAAAACAACATAATATACCAAGCCACGATAAAATCAGATAATGAAGAAAAAGTATACATAGGAGTAACTGAAGGACCCTGGAAACAAAGAAATTATGCACACAGAACATCTTTCACAAATAGTAAATATGCGAACAGCACAATGCTTTCTAAATATATCTGGGAAATTATAAACAAAACATACATCACACCAAAATATCTTGGAAAATAAGGAAAAGATTATCAGCCTACAACAACCAATCCAAAGCTTGCAAACTTTCCAGGCCAAAATAAATTATTAAATAAACAATTTTTTACTATGTTACTTAAAAATCGAAAACGGATAAAAAAATAAAATAAATAAATAAACAAAATGACAATAAAATAAGTAAAATAAATTAACCCAAATAAATTAACCCAAACAAATTACCAAATCACACCTCTTAGAATAGACGAAATAGAATAAATAAATAAAAAACAAAATCAATGAACCCAAATAAATAAAGTAAATAATAAACAAATTAACAAACCATTATGACCAAAATATTAGTTAGACTATAAAAATCAAACCAAAAATCAGACAAAAAACATAGCTATAACTATATATATATAATATATTACTTAAAAATCAAAAACCCAAAAGAGTAAATAAAAATATACTGTATAATAAATAATAAAAACAAGTAAAATAAATTAATCTAAATTAATCCAAATAAATAAACTAACAAACCGATCCCAATAAATTAATTGTTAGAAAAAACAAGTAAAGATAATCAATCTAAATAAATAAATGAAGTAAAAAACAAATTAAAAATTGCTCCTGCCAAAATAATAGTTAGAATAAGCTACAACAATCAACCACAAAATTGAATAAATAGCTTTAATTGTCTTCCCAAAACAAAACAAAACTATTAAATAAGCGATACAAACAAATTTTTACTATATTAATAAAATACAGATTTTAATAAAAATAAATAAATAAATATATATGATAAAAAATAAAAATAAATAAAAACAAGCGAAATAATCTAACTCAAATAAATAAATAAACAAATAAACAATTTCCGGCAAAATAACCGCCAAAATAGACAACCCACAATGCACCACTGACCCCTATATATAAATAGCTGAAAAAAACAAACAACACTCGTGGCCCGATGACTGCGTCTAGCATGAAACAGCCTGTCGCCTCTAAGTGTTGACTTCAATGTTCACTTTTATATATATATATATATATATATATATATATATATATATATATATATAGAGAGAGAGAGAGAGAGAGAGAGAGAGAGAGAGAGAGCACATATATAATGCATATATATATATGTCTCTGTGTGTAGTATTTATATATATATATATATATACATACATACATATATATATATATATATATATATATATATATATATATATATATATATCGCCGGGAAAAGTTTGCCACCTTACAAAAATCCAAATGGTCTATAATTTTCAGCATATGTCATTCTTGAAAGTGAGAGATAGAATTCTATAAAATCACATTATATTCATTTTTGAATATTTATTTCTTTTTGATAAAAAAAATGTAAACATTTCACCCCCTACCAACCAGTTATGTGACCAGGAGGCATATAGACTAGTCCTATTACTCAATTATTACTCCTAATCAAGTACTCATTACCTGTATAAAAGACACTAGTTCATAGAATCCTTCAATGAATCAGAATCTAACCTCTCTACAATGGGCAAGATGAAAGAATGTCTAAGGACATCTGGGACAAAATCTTATACCTGCACAAACTGGAATGGTCTACAAGACAATTGGCAAGCAGCTAGGTGAGAAGGAGTCAACTGTTGGTGCAATAATAAGAAAATAGAAGAAACACCAATTGACTATAAATCTCCCCCATTCTGGAGTTCCACGCAAGATCTCCCAATCTAGAGTGAGCCTGATGATGAGAAATATAAGAAAACAACCCAAAACTACACAACAAGAGCTTGTTGATGATCTCAATGCAGCTGGGACCACAGTCACCAAGATATCCATTAGTAACACACTGTGTCATTGTGGATTAAAATCATGTGGTACTCACGATGTCTACCTACTCAAGAAGGCCCATCAGAAGTTTTCATATGAGAACCTGGATGATTCAGTGGGTTGGGAGAAAGTGCTGTGGTCAACTGAGACTAAACTTGTGCTTTTTGGCATCAACTGTGTAGGGAAAAGAAGCTGACTTGGACCCAAATAACACCTTCCTGAACATTAAGCATGGTGGTGGAAACATTATGCTTTGGGGTATTTCTCTACTAAGAGGACAGGACAACTACACCAGGTTGAGGGAAATATGGATGGGGCCAAGTAAAGGAAAATCTTCTTGCCTCAGCCAGAACACTGAAGATGGGTCATGGATGGGTGTTCCAGCATGACAATAACCCAAAGCAGACAGCTCAGGCAACAAAGGATTGACTCAAGAAGAAGCACATTAAGGTAATGGAGTGACCTAGTCAGTTGCTGGACCTTAATCCTTTAGAGAATCTGTGGAGGGAGCTGAAGCTTTGAAGTGCCCAATGACAACCTAGTAAACTTAAGGATTTGGAGAGGATCTCCAAAGAGTTGGCCAAAATCCTCCCTGGGATCTGTAAAATCCTGGAAACGTCTGCCTGCTGTGCTTGCCAACAAGGGTTTCTTCACCAAATACTGAGTTATGTTTTGCTATGGAGTGAAATACTTATTTTTTCAATAAAACAGAAATATTCAAAAATTAATATAATTTCTAGATTTTTTTAATATTCTACATCTCACTTTCAAGATGGACCTACCCTGAAAATATGTCACACACACACACACACACACACACACACACACACACACACACACACATATATAATATATATATATGTAGTTCTATCACTGATATTGAGCACTTACCAAGAAGCACCGGGTATATATAAAATACTTATGTATATATATATATATATATATATATATATATATATATATATATATATATATATATATATGGTATATAAAATAGCATACATATATATATATATATATATATATATATATATATATATATATATGGTATATAAAATACATATATATATATATATATATATATATATATATATATATATAGTAATATATATATATAGTAATATATTTTATATTATATATATAGTATATATATTATATATATATTTATATATATAGTATATATATATGCATACTTCTATACTATATATATACACTATATATATACATACTATATATTATATATATACTATATAGCATATATAATATATTTATATAGTATATATATGTATATATACATATTTCATTTGATTTCTGAGGAAAGACCTAGGTGGTCTGAAATATTAAATAAATAAATATATACAAAAACACAGAAATAAATACTTTCATAAAAAAAACACCCAATTTTGTTTCATTCATTTTATCCAGATATTATATATATATACATATAGTATATATCTGTATATATATACTATATATATAGCATATATATATATACTATATATATGTATATATATACTATATATAAACTATAGATGTACATACTATTATATATATATATATATATATATAGTATTTTTATTTTTTTAACATACAATGTGTGTTAGCACATGCGATACCTTGTCTTCATCAGCCAGGGGTGATATCAGGGTTTCACTGGCTGTGACGGGACAACCACCAGCAGCATTTGTCACCAGACAGGGTATGAAGATAAGCAAATTGATTGTTCCTCTTTGTATATTCTCGTAATGAAATTTGGGATAAACAAAACGATTGTTCCTCTTTGCAGCTTCTATCCATAATGAATTTCCTGAACACGTTTGCCATTATTGACGCACTCGTAGAAATCGTTATAAACAATCAGGCAAATATTTCACTTGCGCACATTAGGCCGTGATGTTGCACGCATTTTATTTTCTTGTTTTGTTCTCGACCAAATCCAACTTGACGCATACTGAACTGTTGTTTGAATACAATGCAAAACGCTTTTCAAACAATGGCCAGTGATGCCTATTTTTTTAAAAGAAGGAATGACTGAATATCCCAGAAACCCACGACACCCAATCTCAATAGGCATCACATTACACGTCCAACCATTTTCCACACATTCGGCACGCAGTGACTCATACAGGGTTTTATTTAGTTCGTGTGCCTCCAACTTCTTCTCTTCCCAAGTGACTGTTAAGTCTTTTTTTTTAGTCGGACCACATCACGATGTTGGGACACTTGTCTGTCTGTGCGATGTGTTTGGAAATTTTAAGGATGTCATTAGATCCACTAAAACCTTCCAATCACTGGCTCTGCTCAGCAGCTTCATATTGGGAGTTGTTTGTTTTTTTCTTTGCAGGGCATTCACCTTCCTTATGAAATTCAATTTTAGTTTCCTTGGCTGTTGATTTGCCGTCGCACATTGTGTTTGATGGAATAATCCATACTAACCTCTCACCCCTCCGATATAATCCACTTTACACCAAAAATCACCTATCAACCAATCAACACTCTAGTTTCAGCAAACGAGACTTCTCATTGGCTCAGACCCTTAGAATTGTAACAAGTTCAAGCGAAAATGTCTTTTTGCGCCCTGCGCTCTGGAGCCTATTTTCTTGACCAAAACTTTATAAATAGAAGAATCTGAATCGACTCAAACAGTCAGACTTTCACTCCTGGAGAGATGCCAAACTAATCCACACAAGTCAAAACCTTGACCAACTACACTTTTACCATGCAAACTTCTTTGACTCAGCAAACAACAACCACACTCTCTCAGGAAGAATTTCTAGCAATTACTTCCAATATTTAAAAAGTGATATTTACTCACTACTAAATAAGTATTCGTATACAATCAATCAAACATCCAAACAACTAAAGGTACACAACTATTACCGATTTTGGACAATAACTTAAACAAACTTACGCACACACACTATTGATTGAACTCACATTTTTGTACATAACCAAATACTTAGTTTAATTTTACGAGCAAATCTTAATAACAGCTCCACACAAGCTGAAACTTCACAATTATACTCTACACAATCTAATTCAACCATCATCATTTATCCAAAAATATTCAACCCAATTGTATATGTCAATTGTATATAAATCAATGTTATTGCTACACTTTTAATTATATTTGTCATCACTCTGAATTTTCTTGCATGATTTGTTTTCAATGTTCCTTTTTCCTCTTAATTTGTTGTGGACGAATGTTTAAGAACACCGACATCATAAATCCTTCTGATAACTAAAAATGCATTCACCAGTCTGCAACATGTTCTCATTAGATCCCTGATCACCTCTAATACCTTGTTGTGTGGTCACATGTACATCTGGAGCGATTGTGGGCAAGCAGAAAGCACATGACGGAAGATACCTCAGTCTTTTTTTTACACAAAAAACAAAGATCTGTATCTGCGTATCCCCACATTTTGAGGTTTGTTTCATTTGGGAGAAGATCATATGTAGATCAAAGAAGGAAAGATATCGCCAATGGCTCCATTGCAATTAATGAATTCCACAAAAGTTTAATGGGTTCGATATCATTCCAGGTTGTTCACTTACATACTTTAGCTTGAGTAACAGCAGTGGCTATTCTATGCTCCTCTTCGGACATTTTGACTTCTTCAATTACCATACACCTTTTCCCCTTTGGTTTCTCTTTGGAGAGGAACTTGTGCATCGTGTTTCCCAATCCAGCCCGATTATTTTTAATCTTTGACTCGCAGTCTGGTTTCCGTTTCTTGAGTGGCCTCTGCAGCTGACCACTTTGATTTAATCTCTGGATGCACCCTCTGTATGCAATCATTAGCTGAGATCCCCCATCATCATATGAAGGCGTACCTTCCCAACCTTGAATTCCTCCACCAGTGAATGTATAGGGAGCTGCAAATGTCCGGAGTTGGTATATATCCCCACTTTCAAAAAACAAGGAATTCCAAGCCACTTATGCAAGTACTTATACATCACTTGCTTAATACGAGAATTTCACACATTTGCAGAGGCCACAAAAGGTGGGGTAGTAGACCATGTTGATAGCAACACACCTTCATTTTGCCGGGCAGATAGGTTCTATCGATCAAAATTAGTCTCTTTAAAGCTGATTTCTGAACCTCTGTACCCTGATGTCGATTAGTCAGTGGGATTATATACAGTCGTCCGAGGCTCTTTACTGGCATTTCCTTTACTGTTGTTGGTATTGTGTCACCACCAATTTTGAAGTGGATTTCCTTAACAGACCCCCTGACTAATGTCAGGCTTCGACTTTTCTTTGGCTTTGCCTTCATTCTCGCCCATATGAAAAGATCGTGATATTTTTCTAACAGGTCATCGGCAACAATTTTAGAAGGAACGAGAATGGTGATATCATTCATAAAAGCCCTAGAAGGGGGGAGAACTAGTTGTTCTTTAATCATCACTTCTTTGGCTATGGCTGATGCGCCATAAAATCGTAAAATTAATTCCATGGCCAAAACGAAAAGAAGCGGGGAAATTACGCAACTCATCATGATGCCAATCTCAAGTGGTTGCCACTTAGTAGTGCAATCTTTGACGGTGAATTTCATGAAAGCTGAGTTGAAGTACTTCATTATGATTTCCCTAATCTTGCCAGGGAAATTGAAAAAGTCAAGAGCCATTCTTATTAATGGATATGGGACTGACCCATATGCATTGGCAAGATCAAGCCATACTACATGGAGTTCTGTTTTATTTCTTTTGGTTGATAGTATGGAATTCCATATCATTTGTGCATGCTCCAGACAATGTCCTTCTGGACAGATCTGTTTATATAATCATTTTCTATAAGAAAATCTGTCATGCGACGAACGAGGACACAAAAAAATATTTTCCCTTCTACATTAAGGAGGAATATAGGGCAAAAATTGGAAATGCCTTTTGAATCCATTTCTTTAGGTATCCAAATACCATTCTTGAGATACAATATTCTGCTTCCAAACCCATTGAAGGGGGATAGTGAGTTTCCTGAGAACGCATGGGCAGTTTTTATATATATTATATGATATCCCATTCATTTCAGGGGCACTACCAGTGCGTACCTTACAGACAAAATCTCGGACTTGACTTAATTTTATCCCACTATCATCAAACATAACTGTCGGATCTTGAGGCCTTGGTAAATCTTTTATAGGAGGGATTGGTATATCTCGCATATTATCTGAATACATCATCTTCAAGTGATACTCCAACTCCTCCTGTTGGATATCAAGCTTGCCGCTCTTTGCTTCCACGAAAAGTTTTTTAGCAAGTGCATGCAGATTTATAAAGAAATATCTCCGAGACTGCCGCTTTTTCCTCTGATGCTTCCTTTGATTTTCAGCTTTGGATATCACTTGAATCTTCCTTCTGATATTGTTCATAAGTTCTTGAAGGCCTGCCTTCTCATGAATTGAAGCTTCTTTAAAACAGCACTTCAGTAATCTTTGTTGTGATCGTAACTTTTCATTCTGGATTTGTCGTCAATTTGGTCCTTTTTCCTCTTTTTTCATTTCCATTACTGGTCCAAACCACTCAAAGCACTCACTCAATTATTCTACAAAAGGAACTGATCTGTTGCCCTATGAGACCCTTAAGAGTGGTTATTAAGGATAAAAGAAAGCTCTTTGTCAAGATTTATTCAAATAGCCTTCTGATTACCTTTGGGCCACTGGATTCTTGGTTTACTTAGGATTTCTCCAGGGCACTCTCGCTCAACGATTGAATCCTAAATGCTGTGGGTGTAGTCCAGATTCATAATCCCATCACTCAATTTACATTCTCTGTTAGGAGAATTATGTTGTTTGCACCAGCATGCCTTACAGATAAGTAAACCACATAAACTGTTAAATCTTCTGCCGCAATCACACGTTGTGGCCAGGTCCATATCCAGACCGTTTCCATTAAAGTCGAGTCTGATGGGTGATATATTCACCCTCCTCACTACAGTCACCCATATATATATATATATATATATATATATATATATATATAGTATATATTATATATATAGTATATATTATATATATAGTAAATATATATATTATATATAGTATATATATATATATATAGTATATGATACATGTAAATTATATATATATATATAGTATATACATATATATACTATATATATATATATTCATAAAATATATATATATATATAGTAAATATATATATTATATATATATTATATATAGTATATATATATATATAGTATATGATACATGTAAATTATATATATATAGTATATACATATATATACTATATATATATATATTCATAAAATATATATATATATGTATATATATATATATATATGTATATGTATATATATATATACTACATATATTTATAGTATATATGTATTATACATATATATACAGTATATTTGTGTCACTGGCAAATGGAAAGTAAAAGGTTAAAATTAAAATAGAGCTTGGAACAAGATGAAAAGGTTTAAAGAGTGGAATGATACACTTACTGAGGAAAAGAAGCTAGATTGCTTTTAATTTTGGAAGTCTTTTTAAAGCAGAGACAGCTGGAAGAAAGTGGCATTGTTGTTTTAAGGGATAATATTACCATATAAGCCTGGCTGAAAATTGATTGATGGGTCAGCCTTGAAGTGAAAGTTATGAAAACATCTAATGCCTAGCTAGAAAATAAAGCCAATTGAAAAAATAATATTTCATAATTTTTAAAGAGAGCCTAGGGTTCTTTAATTGTGATAACCCTAAGAAGATATGGAAATAACTGACTGGAGGAAACAGCTGGTAAATTTCTGATTGTATGAACCAGACCAGGCTAGGAAATTCAAATGATAATTGTAATTAATGACCAGAGGCTAAGCCCAAACCTTTCATCTACAAAGTTTAAAAATCAGATTTGTCAAAATGACTACTGAGGTGAAAGGCATAGGAGAGATGTCAAGAAGGATGTAAGAATTGCTTACAATCATTAGGAAGTGATAGCGCAAGGCACAAATAATAGAAAGAAGGAGGTATTGAGGCAGGTCACTACATGTGTCTGCTGCCCATAGGAAAAGGGATCTCCCAAATTTGGGGAGATAATTAATTTACCAAAGCCAGACAACAAAGAATTCTTCGTGAAAGATAGGGAAATCATTGGGTCCTCCAAACATGTCAACCCCATGCCAGTCTTGGTTATTAGCAGAACATTGAAGTGACCAGCGCAGTTGCCATCCAGACACACAGATGAGACCAGACAGCAGGATGAGCTACTGAATCCCATGTGACATGCTGCTAAAAGGAAATCCCTACTTAGCTAAATTGAACAAAATGTCACAATAGAATTCAAAGTGGGAGGGATTAATATTTCTGTATAATTGAATCATAGAAAATAGACCCTGAAAATACATAGAAAATACGCCCTGAAGAAATTCCTGTCTTTTCCTTACTTTGTTTGCAAAGAACATATTTTATTCATCCTTTGTGATATAGCTTTGTCATGATGGAACTAATGCTACAATTGCTGCTGACAACTCAGTCTTTGCCAGCACCAAGATAAAAAAACACAACAGCAGGCAGAGTGGGATGAAGATTAGAATGGCCAACTACAATTACCAGCAGCAGTATTGACCAACATAAGAATTGATCTAGAATTGACCAACAAGGAGAGTCATCATAATTGGTTGCCATAGACCAGAACTGACCTTGTGTGTCATAATTGGTGTCCATGACCAAAGGATTCACCCCAGGTTGACCACATGTCATATATATATATATATATATATATATATATATATATTTGTGTGTGTGTATATATATGTGTGTATATATATATATATATATATATATATACAGACAAATATCTATTTACATTATTCGGACTATTGTCCTCATCTTTGTCGCCATATTTATTACAACGTTTCGGTTGTTGTACGTACTGGCCTTCTTCAGGTGGTTGGAATGTCAAACTGAACCCTTTATTTCATTCACTGTTCTAGACTGTTCTAGTTCCATGTACCATGTCTAATGGATGTCGGTTATCAGTTATCTCCTGTTAATCCGAATAATGTAAATAGTGTACATAATACCTCATCTCAGAAATATAGACAGAGACAAATATCTACGGAAAATGAATATATATACATATACTGGCAAAAGCAAACACACCAGATGGACCACACACACACACACACACACACACACATGCACCTACACACCATAGGAAGTGTGTGTATATAGAGTGCTGTTCGATAAAAGTGACTCACCTTATCCTTTGAATTTAGCTCAACTTTCGTTTCATCGGAGAAGAGAACATTCTTCCAGTCTTCTACGGTGAAATTTTTGTAATAGTGAGCTCATTCAAGTCTCTTGACTTTGTCAGCTTTGCTTATTAGCAGCTTAAACATTTGTGTACAAGATTTGTAGCCTTGTTCTAACAGCCACCGACAGACTGTTGAAGAGGCAAGACTAACAACTTGCTCTTCGCTTAGACTGGCTGCAATTTCTTGGCTAGTTATAGTTCTATTCTTCGCAACTTCTCTCTTGATTACCCTGCCAGTTCTATCATCAATCTTTTTCTTTTGTCCCCTTGTTTCCTTCCTTGGAGCAGGAGTGGCATCATTATGTGCCCTAAGCACTTGAGAGACAGTTGATTGCGAGGTTATAGCAATTTCTGCAATTTCTCTCATAGACTTGCCTGCTTTTGAGAGGGCAATAATAGATGCCTTAAGTGGTTCTGATACATGTTTGTACCCTTTCATCTGGTTAGTGACTTGAGTGGCTATTTCAAGCTGTTTTTATACTGTATTAGGCTTTCTGTAATATTCTGGAATACTCTAGATTTAATTTAAGCTGTTCTAGAATTCTCTAGAATATTGTTCTGAATGTATTGTAAAATAGTTTTCAATATTTTGTCAAAAGCTCTTTAAATTTACCAGTTTAATCATTAGAATGCAATATTTGAGTCACTTTTTTTGCACAGAGTTTTTTCCTGAATCTCATTTATATCCAAATTTATAATTATCAATAGAATACCTTAGCCTGAATAAACTTTTTTCCTAGGTGGTCGTGAATGGATCTTTATATTAGTAAGATTAAAAATTATTTTAACCCCAAAAACAATAGACAAAAAATATTTTTAGAAAAAAAATCAGGTGAGTCACTTTTATCAAACAACACTATATATATATATATATATATATATATATATACACACACACTAATTCCTTATACTAAAACTATATGTATGGTGAAGGAATATGTACACACATACTAGCAAAAACACATGCACACACAATACAAAAAAATGGAAATAAGTTTAAAAAGATACAGATGTCATAAAAAATGAGAACACAACCTCATTCCTTCGCCCTTTCTCTGGCCAATAACTTGAATATAAAGATCTTATTATTCAAGGAATTGATAGTAAGTTAATGTCTCATTAAGTCTTGTGATTGTGATTTCACCATTAACCACATTAACATTGTTATTTAATTCTTTGTATAAACTGTTTCTTTATGATATATATACATATATATATTCTCAATCATAAAATCCTTCATAACAGGTAGGTCCCTGAAGGTAGTTATCAATGGCCAAATCTCTGAAGCCCTAAAGGTCAATGCAGGCATCCCCGAGGGGTCACTTCTTGGACCAACCCTTTTTTTGATCTACATAAATGATCTACCTAATAATATACTCAGATCATTTCTAAACATCAATGCCAATGATTCAAATATATATGGGCAATACATTAAACTGTCAATGGCACCTAATCTCTCTTTCAGTTTTGCACAAACTACCCAAGGGTTAAAAATTGGCTGGTTACATTCAATGCCTCAAAGACAATGCTAGTTACATTCAATCATCGCCAGTCTTACCCTGAACTACCACCAATCAAGATGAACAGAGGTCCTCTTGGGGAAGCACAGTGCCTTGAAAGACTGTTGTGACTCAAATTCATATCCGACCTCAAGTGGAACTCATACATAGGCTCCATTGCTAAGAATGCAGTTAAAATGGTTGGCTCTCTGTACTAATTCAGTAAGTACCTGACTCCTCCTGCTATCCTCTACATTTACAATAGCTAGATCAGGCCAAAAATGGAGTACTGTTGTGATACTTGGGCAGGATTTGCCCAGACATCACTCTCCAGACTTGACAGAGTTCAAAAGAGTCTCTGATCCTTTGAGGGTGACAAATTATTCTCCAATCTTCAACCACTCTCCAATAGGCGCAATGTGGCAAGCTTCTTGCAGCTCTACTGCTACTTTTATGGAAAGTGCTTGAACAAACTACATTCCCTTATCCCGCCACGGAAAAACTTCTCAGCAAGAACATGCAATGCCACTTACATAGTAACAAACCACCCACATTCCCTCCCTATTCCATCAGGGATAAGTAAGTTCCACTCGATCAGCTTCTCACAGACCACTACCTTACGTGGCCTCTGAGCCTTGTAAAGGATGAACCTAGCTGTAAAAAAAAAATGAGTGTATATATATGTATATGTATATATATATATATATGGGATCTCTGGACTCTGCAGAATCTTCGGACCTTGTCGGTCTATTTATACTGTACAACCTAACCGCACACAGTGAATTAGACATTAAGGACATCGGGCTATACCGAGACAATGGGCTCATGGTAGTGAGGAGCTCCACAAATTTTAAAACAGATAAGATTAGAAAAATAATTTATAGTGAATTCGGAAAATTAGATCAAAAAACTATAGTAAACACTAAATTAAAAAGGGTAAATTTCCTCGACGTAACTCTAGACTTAATAAACAAAAATTACACACCCTACAGAAAACCTAACATTAACCCCTTGTATGTACACCCTAAGTCAGACCACCCTCCATCTATAATTAAGCATATACCCACATCAGTAGAGAAAAGAATAAGCATGAACTCCGCATATAAGGAAATATTCCAAGCACATAGTAAGTTTTATAGCCCTGAAAAATAGCGGATACAAAAGCTATACAAACAATAGTACCAATAGTAAGAAGAAAAGGAAAAGAAAGATCATATGGTATACCCCTCCGTTCAACCAAATGGTCAGTACTAAACTTGGGCATAAGTTCCTAGCTTTAATTGGTAAACACTTCCCCACAAATAACAAACTGAGTGAAACCTTTAATAAAAACACCCTAAAGTTAAGTTACAGCTGCACTGAAAACCTAGAAAGAATCATAAAAAAGCATAATAATAAAATCCTAGAAAAACACGCATGCCAAAACAGTGTCAATAAAACTCCTAAACTGCAATTAGACAAAAATAATGAAAAATTATGTGATTGTAGAAACCCTAATGACTGTACGTTAGAAAACAGATGCCTCACTAAATCCGTGGTATACTAATGCACCATCTCATCAATGGAGAGTCCTAACACTGACAGGATATACATTGGGTCAACGAAGAATAAATTTAAAATTAGATGGAGACAACACAAAAGCTCCTTCAACAATATCCAAAATAGAAATCAGACATCTCTATCCCAATACTACTGGCATTTAAAAGAAACAAACAAAACACTGAAAGTAAAATGGAAAATAATAAATAGAACAAGAACTTGTAAAACCTGGGATGACCCATGCCCTTTATGCCTATATGAAAAACTGCACATCATTAAGTTTCTAAATAATGAAAAGTTATTAAACTATAGACAGGAGTTAATGGTTTTTTGCCGACATCAACAAATTTTCACATTAAATAATTAATAAATAGATATAAACAAATAAAGTTTATAGTTTAATAAAAGCCTTAAAAGCTCAGCCCAATCATTAAATAGAAAAACCCTTTGTGGAGTCGCGAAAAAACAAAAAATAGCCATTTGAATAAACAAATAAATAAACAGATTAATAGACAGATAATAATGAAACACAACCTTCTCGATACTTAATGACCTGCGGCAAAGCCATAAAAAATGCCTTTTAACCAGCTAGGCGTCCTACTATCAGTCTTGAAATAGGCACCCCAATGTAACCTGACATAAACTTTTCGAAGGGGACTGGTCTGTAGATAAAAATTAATTCTTAACTCTTTGACCACCTAACCAACATGGCCGACCCTAGCCATTTCCATAGCAACTAATGTTCCAAGAGACCATACTTATAAACACGCGCTAACCACAAGACTGCTTATGCCCAAATTCTCGCTTGACGAGGAAGCGTGACCAGACACCTTAATTCAACATAATTTCAAAAATTATATTAGGGGTCTCGGCTCTCACTTTTGAAACATGAGAACTCTTATGTAGCAAAGGAATCATATTTTTAAAACAAAAAATATTATAATATTAAGCTCTACTTCTGTATGGAGCACTGTCTTTTTAAAAATAAAAGCAAAAATACTAAGGAACACTGGATTATTTACCTAACGTGTTCTCTTCTATTTTTCTGCATACCTGCACATAGATATATATATATATATATATATATATATATATATATATATATATATATATATATATATAAAATGAAATGAAGAACAAGTAGGAACTGTATCATAATCTAACATGTTTCACTTTTATTAAATCTTCATCAGAGATTGAGATAGAAATGAAAAAAGCAAAGACACACAGTACTGGTATGTTATGTTTTTGGGTTTGTTGTTATTGGTCAGATAAGTGTCATCTGTATTAACACAATAGATAATCTATGTAATAAAGGTGAATATAAGTGTCACTGTGCCTCAACTTTTCAACTTGAAGGGACATAACTTTCAAAAGCTCATTTCAAATGAAAAAATTACTGTTCTCAAATTACACTGTTTCAAAATAAAATTATCTTTCTTTTCAACTTTAATCCTTGAGGCCATAGACCAGCATATACCATTTTGGAATCAGCCTCTGTGAGCATATTAAAAACATTCATGACCAGATCCAGTCCTACAATCCTGAAACTCTGGATTCCCAAGTTTTCATTACTGCGACTGTTTTTGGTGATGTTCTTAACTGATAGTTTTGCTACAAAAGTCACCCATGAAATTAAAAATAATTGTTTATATGGAAATTAAGGACCTATGTACATAAAATTGTCTTTAAATTAAGTAGCGACAGAAGAATTATCATTGAACTTTTAAAAGGTAAACCTAAATATTAATGCAATACTTAAATGCAGCAATCAATTTTGAGTTCTTCTGTAGTTTATTGTTGCCTATCACATCTACTCATCACTACCTATTGTGATGAAGGCCCAATCAAAAGCCCTCTGCAGTAGCTAGTGTAAATGCCATGTGATAGGGTGGTATATAAATATGTATGAGGAATGTTTTGGGCGTTAAAGCATGTAAAGGCATCTATGCAGACAACACTACTATTTACTCCTGTCTCAATAGTAAATGTGTGATTGCTGACAAAGCTAACCTGACTGTTAGTCTTGAAAAGGACCTCCAGTCTGTGGTTAACTGGAGCAGGAAATGGCTTGTAAACTTTAATGCCTCCAAAATGAAACTGCTCTCATTTGCCCACCAGAGAGAACCCTCATTGCCTCCTATCAGCATGGCTGATGCCCAACTCCATGAGAATGTCTCTCTGCACCTTCTTGGTCTCACGTTTTCCACTAAAATCAGGATTTTTAAACTTATATATATACATATATATTTAAAAATTATATATATATGATTTTTAAACTTATATATATATATAGTGTATATGTATATATAATATATATATATAATATATATAATGTATATGAATATATATATATATATATATATATTTATATATAAAATATATATTGTGTATATATATATAAATTTTTAGTGTGTGCATATATATATATATATATTTTTTTTTTTTAAGCGTATTACCCCAAGCAAGGCTGGAGGCCACTAATACGTAAGGGGTTATAGAAGGGTTGGAGGAAGAGCAGATAGGAGTGGTAAAGGAGAGGATGTGGAGAAAGAGAAAGACAGTGGGTCGATCAAGGCAAGGGGGTTACAGAAGATTTGGAGCGAGAGCAGATAGGAATGAAAGGTGAAAGGATGTGGAGAAGGGAAGTGGATAGATCAAGGCAACTGGAGATGACGATTGACGCTACACTTAAACCGTTGGAGATTGTATTTGTCAGGGAAACAGTAATAGGGAAGGGAGTTCCATAGGCAAGATGTGCGAGACATGAAGCTATTGGAGTAGAAGAGATGTCTACATCTAACAGTTTCAACGGTGAAGGGGTGGGAACGGGATGCCAGCCTCGTAGGACGTTTAAATTCATGAGGCCTAGGGACAAGCGAAAGCAGCTCCTCAGAGCAATTACCGTGAAAGTATTTGTAAAAAAGACAGAGCGAGGCAACATCGCGTCTGTGAGAGAGCGACTGCAGACAAGATGACAGATCAGGGCCAATCACATTGCATATCCGTCTCTGGATCTTATCAAGAACCCCGAGGCAAACAGCAGGGGCCCCAGACCATATATGGCAGCAATACATATATATATAGTGTGTATGTATGTGTGTGTGTATATGTGAAGAGAGGAGTTCGGAAGGGATCCCTGAATTGCCATGAGGTGCCAACCTGACCATGTGACCAATGCAGTCGGATATGTTTGTCCAAAGCAGGTCTGCTCAGTCAATAGAAGTCACGCCAAAACCAACAATCTATTGCATATGATGATTTCATATTGGCATGGTTTGAATACCTGACCTGCACTAGAGTGTGCAAGTACAGGTCAGGCGTAACAAGGCATATAATAAGACACATTGGAAGTGAAGATGTTAAAGTAGCCATTTACATCCAAATCGTATACGATGTCTGGATGCAGTCCACAATTCTAAATCTGCGGTTCATGACTGTTAATGTATGATTGCTTCTTAACTTTCATTTTTCCCCTTACTTTGATTGGTTGATCTGAATAAAAAAAAATTCTGTAACCATCTCCTTTCTCTTCTTCCTTAATCTTTTTCTTTTTCTTCCTTTTCTCATGAAAAGAGGGTGTATCTTGTTTTTAAATCTCAATAAATTGTCTTCTCAACAGTTATGTACAAACATAAATAAAAATAAAATAAATATAAAGGATAAAAAACAAAAATAAAATTAAATAAAAACAAGCAAAATAATTTGACACAAATAAATAAATAAACAAATAAACGACTTCCGGTAAAATATCTGCCAAAAATGACTACCCACAATGAACTACTGACCCATATATATAAATAGCCGAGAAAAATAATAGCACTCATGGCCCGATGATTGACTCTAGCATGAAACAGACTGTCGCCTCTAAGTGTTGACTTCTATGTTCACTTTTATATTTACACACGCTCTATCTCTGATATTGAGCACTTTATTCCATAAATATAGCACACTTTGAGACTATATTTCTTCATATATATATATATATATATATATATATATATATATATTCCAGTATTTAGGCAGCAATCCTTTCATGCACATTTCATTGAATATGACAGGCAAGTCGTTTTGATTTAGTTTTTTTATACAATTTCTCATGTGATCTTATAATTTTTTCTTTTTGGAGGATAAATTAAATAAAAACTGTGTCCAATTGTTCTTCCTTTCCAAGCGCTTTCAGCTATACATCTAGTCATTCTCAAGGTTGAAATGTACTGTTAACAAGAAATAGGTTGTTGTATGTATGTATTTATATAATGTTTTCATTTTCAAAACACGATCAAGACATTATGCCCATGTTATTATTGATATTAAGTGTTGTTTTTTTTGTGTTTATTAATAAGGCTTCCATTATTTTTAGCCTTTTTTTACATGTAGACTATGCTATTATATTTATGTTATCAATAAGTATGTTACAAATAGGGTCCAGTAGGTTGCCATGAGTATTTAAATGAGATTTAATTGTGCTATGATGAGAAAGATGTAGTATGAGTCTTCTTGTCAAACATGGTGTAGTATGGCCTATATAATTATTTACGAATTTTAATTGCTCAGAATACAATTCCTTAATGGACATTTAAATTCATAAATAATATTTGTTCTATTTAATTTTGTTCTAATAGGTGAATTATTATTTTTAACTATAAGGTTGGCAGTTTTAAATTTTTTATAATAAATAATTAATCTAATTTTTTTGCTATTGTCTGCTGGTGTTGTGCATATAATGTTCTTAATTCTAGTTTCATCTTGTTTGTAATTTTCATTCATCCGATTTTTATAAAAAATATTAATGTTCTTGTTTATATTTGTATTCAATATATATATATATATATATATTGAATACAAATATAAACATATATATATATATATATATATATATATATATATATATATATATATATTTATATATATATATATGGTAATAAAATTACAACATATACATACAATGCAGGTGTTAATGAAACAGTGCTCAATGTATAGAAACAGAGCAAAAATATATATATTAATAAATATACATACTATACTATCTCACACTTCTAGCATGACTGAGTTTCAAAATGTGCTAGAGGTGTGAGAAAGTATGTATATTTATTAATATATATATATATATATATATATATATATATATATACACATTCATATATATAAATATATATATATCATTTGTTACCTCTTTGTCACCAAGGCCCCTTGGTACAGTTGATATGGGGTTTACCTCCAATCGTAACTGTTCGGGTTTAAATTCTTGGTAGTGGATGTGCACTGCTGCTGGTGAGTCCCAAATATAGGACGAAATGGCCATCCAGTGCTTTCTGCATTCTGTTGAGGTTTCTTCTAGATTCAATTAATTACTTAATTATTTTTATTTCAAATCTTCCTAATTATTTCTAACTGTATATCCTTGCTTGAACCAGTTTCTAATGGACGGAGCAGCTTGGGGATAGTAGTTGTAGCTCATGGAGGCACAGTCCTATGGGTAAAGAGAAACTCAGATGAGTTCCACCACGGAATATGTGATCAAGTGGCGCTATATCGAGTTTAATTCGTTACCTCTTCATCACCGAGGCCCGTTGGTACAGTTGGTATGGCGTTTGCCTCCAATTGTAACTGTTCAGGTTTCAATTCTCAGTAGTGGAAGCGTGCTGCTGATGCATCCCAAATATAGGATGAAATGGCTGTCCAGTGCTTTCTGCATTCTGTTGAGGTTTCTTCTAAACTCGATGAATTACTTAATTATGTTTATTTCAAATCCTCCTAATTATTTCTAACTGTATATCCTTGCTTGAACTGGCTTCTAATGCAACTTGGGGATAGTAATCATAGCTTCAGCAAATCCTCCTAATTATTTCTAATTATATATATATATATATATATATATATATATATATATAATACAGTGAGGGAAACAAATATTCATATACATACAAATTTTTAATTTATTGTATTTCCATCTAATTAATAAACATACTTTTCATATAATTAACTGTACACACATGCATAACAACTAAATATGCATAGAAAACAGAAAAAAATTGATTTGATAGAAATAAATCCCATTTATCCATTTCAGTAAGTGAAAAAGTATTTGTACAATACAAAAAAGAATACATAATCTTCATTTAATACTTTGTAGAATAGCCATGATTTACTTCTACAGCAACCAACCTCTTCCTTGTAGTTCTCAATTAACGTTTTGCAAATTTTAGTTGGTATTTTATTCCATTCTTCTTTGCATATCGTCTTCAGATCTGGGTTGTTTGTTGGTGCTCTTGATTGGATTTGAATTTTCAAATAACACCATAGATTCTCAACTGGGTTTAAATACTGGGACTGATTGGCCATTTCAGGATATTTACATTATTTTCAGCAAGACATTTCTTATATTGGATATACCACGACATGCCTATAAAGAAGACTCACGTTACACCTCTCTGACCACACACACACACACACACTCACACACACACATATATGTATATGTACCTATACATAAATGTGTGTATATATATACATACATATATATATATATATATATATATATATATATATATATATATATATATTTACATATTTATATATATAGATATAGATATATATTAATAAATATACATTTTTCCTCACCAGTAGCATAACTCTGAGTTTCATGTATAATGCAATCTTCAGGTGTTGAATTCCCTACACACAAGCCACCAATCTACAACTGGGTAGCATGCCACTAGCGTTTACCACTGGTGGCTCTCTATCAAACAGTTGGTGTGTTTGTCTTAGCAATGTTACCACTGGCAGATTGCTAGAGGCCCACTGATAGCCCGCCAGTGGCCTGCCTGTGGCTGCCACCAGAAAACTGCTGGCATTGTCATCAGCAGCTGCTAGCAGCTTGTGTGTACGGTTGAAATTGACCATTATATAATTTATAGGTCTCATAGTTATATTACATCGAGCACTATTTTATTAACACCCGTACTCAATGTGCAATATTATATATAAAGTCAACATAACTAATAACATTAGAACAGATGAAAAAATTTATATAGGTGCCACAGAAAAACCCTAAAAGAAAGATATCACAACCGCAAAATGTCCTTTGAAAGAAAAAATACGGAAACAATACAACCCTATCGAAATACATATGGACTGAAAAAGAAAACAATAGCCCCACCAAAATCAAATAATAAAATAGCAGTAAAAACTGTAAACTATGCTAAGAGGAAAAATTAGCAATAGTTTTAGAAACCAAAATAAACTCTTAAACAAAAAAACTGAAATAATGTGTAAGTGTAGGTATATAAATAAATACTTACTTTGCCATCCAAGCACTAATTAAAAAAAATAAATAAATATAAAATAAACTTAAAAAATAAAATATAAGCATAAAATAAATAAGTAAAATTAAATAAAGAAAAAATACAAATATAGATAAAATAAACAATAAATAAATAAACAAAACTAAACATAAAATAAACAAAATCAAATTAATGAACAAATATTGAATATACACATCTGTATGCATATGTAAGTGTCTATGTGTGTGCATATAAATATAAATATATATATACACATACATACAAGCAACTAGAAACAAACAAAACCTAACCTTCCATAATTAATACCTCAATATATAAGATAACACCAAGAAAAAAAAATAAACAAACTACTAGCTATTAAATAAAAATGAAACATTAGATAAATGATAACATATAAGCAAATATTTAATTTACTGCATAAACACTATTTAAAAATACATGGCATCTCTATGTATTTTCAATAGCAGAGGAGTTTTTCAAGGAGAGTGTGACTTTAGATTGTTCCTATGAATTTCATTGCTTATTGTCAATTTAGTGACATAGATTCCTGATGAAAGCTAATCATCCTGCAAGTTGTGAGTAACCATTGGATTTTGTTTAATCTGCCACATTAATTTCCTCAAAGATCTTGAAGAAATCTTCCATAGAGCATTTGTTCTTTGGTTTTCAACAGTTTTGATGTTTTTTTTTACCTTGCATTGAATGAATTATTGGTAGTAAATAGAATATTCAGGTTGTCTGAGATTTTCCTGTAACTTTTACCTTATTTCCTGAGTTTAACAATCAGTTCTTTCTGCGAATTTGTCAATTCTTTACCTCTTTCCATGACTTTACCTCTTTCCCACCTTCTTGCACACATATCAGTTACAGAATGTTCTCATTGTATTTTTTATGGTAAAAATAACTACTGATAACATTATTGGAACATTCTAGAATATTACACTTCAATAACCTAAAGTAATAAAGCAATTTATAAGTTTTAAATTCTGAAATTTGCAGTGTATGAATACTTTTTTCATCCATTAAAATGGATAAATAGGATTTACTTCTATTAACTCAATTTGTTTTCTGTTTTCTATGCATATTTACTTATTATGCATCTGTATACAGTTAATTATATGAAAATTATGTTTATTCATTACTTGGAAATACAATGAATTCAAAATTTGTATGTCTATGAACATTAGTTCCCCCCCCACTGTATGTGTGTGTATGTAAATAAATGCACATACAGTGTATGAATGTAATCATATGCATACAAATTCAAACAATAATAAATAAAAATTTAATTATAAACCTAAAAACCTGCTACAATTAATACCCAAATATATATGTTCTAGTTTTCTGTTTTTTTTAACTTTAGCTTTTTTTTGTGTTTAGTGTGTGTGTTTTGTAAAGAGTGTAGTTGTAGCACATTTTGTTGGAGATTATTTGTTGGTATTGTGGTTACACTTTTCTGGGTGGATTTTGTTTGAGATTAATATGGATTAGATGATAGTTATGGTGGTTTGTGTTTGTGATGGGATTGCGTTTTGTGTTGAATTTCTTTTCTTTTTATGTTAGTATTTTTGCAGGTGTGTGTTTATGCATGTACACACACACATACCTGTGTATGTTGGGGTGTTTATGTGTGAACATCTAACTGTGAGATTGTGTTTATGTGTGTGTTTATTTGGTTGTATATACCCCTATATGCATTTTTTATTTATGTTTTTTTCTACTTGTGTAAAAAAAACAAAAACAAGAACACAACATACAACCACATAAACACACACATAAACACAAAAACATTTATGTATGTATATATATGTATACCAATGCATATATATATATATATATATATATATATATATATATATATATATATTGCATATATTTTGGCAGCATGTTTTTATTAAAACATGTCTCATTAAATAATTT
Organism: Acanthosepion esculentum; assembly: GCA_964036315.1. Classification (NCBI taxonomy): domain Eukaryota; kingdom Metazoa; phylum Mollusca; class Cephalopoda; order Sepiida; family Sepiidae; genus Acanthosepion; species Acanthosepion esculentum. The sequence goes on from OZ038520.1 coordinate 32,302,353, forward strand.
AAACAAGTTTTGTCTACATATTTTCAATAGCATCCTCTCAGATTCAATTAACCATAAACATATTAATCTTTTACATCACAACCAAATACATTCTAATTATAAACAAGACAAAAATATCCTAAAAAAACTAATACATACTAATGTATCCATCACAGATCCTAGTAAAAAAATAAAATTAATTATATACTATACTAAATTCAATATATCCAATTTAACCATTCGTAATAACTCCTCCCTAATGTTTGCAGAAAACAACGTTATATATGAATTTAAATGTCCCTTGGCAGATTGTATCTACAACAGAGAAATTAATATATATGTTAGTCATACTATTACAACATTGTCTCAACAGTTGAGTTTTCATTTGAATGATATATCAAACATATCAAAACATTTACAGCATGCCTATCCACCTTTACAATTTAAAAACACATCTATACTTTATCATGAAAATAATAAACATAAAATTAAAATTCTTGAAGCTATCCATATTAAAAAACTGAAACTAACCTTTAATAAAATTAATTATGAATACTGCACAAATATGTTAAAATGTTTACAGTAGATAGTTTAAAATATCTAAGTTTTAACTAATAGTTTTTTTGTTTTTTTTAAATATATGGACATTTCAAACTTAGTTACCTCCCCTGAGGTTTCAAACATGAAATTTAAACCATACAGTACGTAACCTTAGTATTTTCACTTCACACTTAAAAAATTTAACTTTCAGATAAACAAAACAATTAGGAAAATAAAGCAAAACACCTTGATAATGATATTGTTCTAATGTCAAAACTACTCTAAATAAATGAATATGAATCAACATGGTAATTTTCTCTCTTGCCTTAATAAGGATACAAAGAAGCATGTCCATGAATATGAGAGAATCCTATTGAAAATAAATAAACAATTTTTCTATAAATTATTTAATGAGACATGTTATATATATATATATATATATATATATATATATATTAAATTAATATATCTATGTATGTGTATTATTATATATTATGTGTGTATATATATGTATGTGTATATATATATGAATGTGTATATATGATTATATATATATATGTATGTGTATATATATATAAGTATATGTGTATATACATGTATGTATATATATAAATATGTATATGCGTATATATATTTGTGTATGTATATATGCGTGTATATTTATATATGTTTATGTGCATATAAATGTGTATGTGCATGTATATATATATATATATGTATGTATGCATATATATATATGCGTGTATATGTGTATATATATGTGTGTATATATATGAGTATATGTATATATATGTATGTATAAATATAAATATATGTATATGTGTGTATATATATATGTATGTGCATATATATATATATGTATGTGTGTGTATATATATACATATATGTATGTGTGTGTATATATATGTATGTGTGTGTATATATATGTATGTATGTGTATATATATATGTATGCATGTGTATATATATATATGTATGTATATATATATATATACATATATATATGTGTATTTGTGTATATATATGTATGTGTATATATGTATGTATGTGTATATATACATGTGCGTGTGTATTTATATGTGTATATATATGTATGTATGTATATATATATGAGTGTGTATATGTATGTATGTATATGTACATATATATATATGTATGTATGTGTATATATATATTTATGTATATATATGTATGTATGTGTGTATATATACACACATGCATACATATATATATATGTATGTATGTGTATATATATATGTATATATATGTATGTATGTGTGTATATATACACACATGCATACATATATATATATACACATACATATATATATATATATACACACACACTTATATATATATATATATTTCCAAATGCCATCACCGTGGGATATTTGAGCTTACCTAAACTCCCATCAAACCAACATGAACTCTCATAGGAGGACATTCACCTGAGAATCTCTGCTCCACCCCAGTTCAGACTGAATTCAATTGAACTATTATCCCTTAACAAGAAAAAGAACTGATCAATGAACTGTCACACTGCACATCTAACTTCTCACTTCCTTTTATACCCTTACAAATTTTGCCTCTGCTTTTGTCCATATACACACTCCTCCTCTATCACCAGGTCACCAATAATTCTTGATCACTATCAATAATTTCCCCTCAAAAGTTTCTCTGTATCTTTGCTTTGGTTGTACTAAAATTATTTCAATTTCCTTTTCCCATCCCTGAGTTTATCTATTGAGTTATCCTTAATATCCAGTACATGTGGGTATTAAATCTCCACCAAATCGGTTATGACATAATAATAAATGTCTAGATAATCTTTGGGATAATTAAATATCATATAACAACAAATTACGGAAGATAAAATAAGTTCTTAAATTTGGAAGCATATGCGGATATATGTGAGTACTGGGGTATGTATGCATTTATATGTGTGTGTATGTATGTAGGTGTTGGTGTAGGTATGCGTGAAGAGACACACACAAATATATGTATACAGGTCAGCCTTATACCCTATATATAATTATTATATACGATTCAGCATATCCAATCTTGAGTAATCAAATTTTACTACCATTAGAAGACTTCCTAATATTTAACATATGGTACATAAGTTAATACAAGAATTTAATAAGTAGTATTCAAAGGGTCACTTACCAATACACATTAGATTACGAATTGAAGAAGTGACCTAAGAATGTATATCTAGGGAAATAATTAGTGATTATACATTCATACCGAACTAATTTTAATTTGTTTTCACCCTTGTTTGATAATTCCATCTAATTACAACTAAGTTAAGGCCTAAAATTTTCTAACTTAACTAAACTGTCTAATTACCTTTGAAAAATGTTTCATCCTAACATAGGATGATACATGTCAGCTAGCGTATGTATGTATGTGCTTGAATGTAGATATCTAAGTGTATGTTAGTGCAGACATATATGCGAGTAGATATTATTAATGTGGACAAATGCATGGGAATGCATACATATATATCCAAATTCACTTCAAATCCTTGAAAACACTCCCCCAAACGTTGAGCTCTGATATATGGATCAGTTTAATAGCAATAATTCTGAATTAACTATCTTTCATTTTATCAAAGTTACCTCTTGATTGTTTTTGCACGTTTTCGTTAATTTTTGTCTCCCCCTCACTCCACCTACCCAGGCTCTCCTACCTCCATAATTGTTATAGTGAAAGACACCTTGTCTAGATAATAGACTCTCCCACCTATTATAAGTAGGAGTCAGTAGTAGTCGAGAGAAGGAGAAGTGTTCAGCGACCACATTTTTTAAAGTTCCAATTGGAACAACAAACGAAAATATTGCAACAACAGAAAGCATTCCAGAAGCAGTTACAGGAGGAAACTTTCAATAGACAGATGCAATTCCAACAGAAAATGGAACAAATGCATGGGGAGTTTCAAAGAAAAATTCTGGAAATAACCAAGAACAGGAAAGAGAAAAGTCTACAAAATGATTCCTTCCCAGAGAATACAATATGGAATTCAATTGAAATATTCACGTACAGTCCAGATGAAGAGGTAACTTTTCAAGAATATTTTAAAAAATATACGGATATGTATAACGAGGACTGCCACTTGTGGTCTGAAGGAAAGAAGGTTAGGCTTATTTTAAGTAAATTAGGAACTGCTGAGCATAACAAATTGGTAAACTACATTTTACCGAAAAGAACTAACGAGTTGACATTTACCGAGGCAGTAAATATATTAAGTGAGCTATTTAGTCAAAAGACAAAAGACAAAAATTTGATAAAAGATGACGAACATGACTATATAACGTACGCAGCCAATGTGAATAAGCATTGTGAAGAATTCAAGCTAGCAGACTTAAGCGCAGACAATTTTAAGTGCTTGGTGTTTGTTCAAGGGCTGGTAGCAGAAAAAGACGCAGAGTTGAGAAAATTAGTACTGGCAAAATTGGAAAGCAATCTAAATATTACGGTACAGAATTTGGCAGAAGACTGCACAAGATATGTTAGCGTAAAAAAAGACGCAAAAAACATAGAACAGTCTGGCGTTTCACATGTAAGGAAAATTCGCTACAAAAAAGAAGGTCAGTCTAACAAAAAGAATTTTAAAATTGCAGATTATCAAGTAAAAAGTAAAATACCAGTGGAAAACAAACAAAAGCGCCCGAAGCCATGTTTTGCTTGCGGTAAACTACACTGGTACAGATATTGCAATTTTAGATATAAAAAATGTTTCAACTGTGGAAGAGTTGGGCACAGACGCACACATTGCCGTTCAAAAAATAAAGGCAATAAAATAAGAAAATTAAAGTCCAACGAGGTAAACGATGGAATAACTAGAAAATTCGTTACCGTCAAAATAGATAATAAAAAAATAAAAATGCAACTTGACACTGGTTCGGATCTCTCTATCATAAATTTGCATATGTGGAAGAAGTTGGGGAAACCAACTTTAATGAAGACAAAGAAAATCGCGAAGTCAGTGACGGGAGAAAAAATACAGTTTGTTGGAGAACTTGTTACAAACGTCACGTTAAATAAAAAATCGCGAAAAGTTAAACTGTTTGTCATAGAAAATACCACAAACTTACTTGGTATGAATTGGATAACAGAATTTCAATTATGGGATCTACCGATAAACTCTTTCTGTTACAAGGTAGAAAGTTCTAACTCCGAAGCCCAAAAATTAATAGAGAAACTTAAGGAAACATTTCCTACTGCTTTTTCTCCAGGCTTGGAAATGTGTACCAAGATGGAGGCAGAATTCTTTTTAAAAGAAAACGCTCAGGCGGTATTCAAGAAGAAAAGGAATGTTCCGTTTGCCTCAATTGAACAGATTGATAAAGAATTGGACAGATTAGAGAAATCCGGTGTACTCAAAAAAGTTGACTATAGTGATTAGGCAGCTCCGACGGTATACGTGAAAAAAAAGTCTAAAGACATTCGTGTTTGTGCGGATTTTTCGACGGGGTTAAACGTGGCACTCAAAGACTATAATTATCCTCTACCAACAGCGGAAGAAATATTTGCAAAGCTTAATGGAGGCACAATATTTTCGAAAATAGACCTCAGCGATGCATATCTGCAAATACCGGTAGAAGAAGAAACGTCTAAACTTTTGTGTATTAACACACATCGGGGTCTGTATAAATTTAACAGACTACCTTTTGGGATTAAGGTCGCCCCCGCCATTTTCCAACAAGTAATGGATTCGATGTTGGGTGGTTTGGATTTGGCAGTAGCGTATCTGGACGACATCCTCATGAGAAGTACAAGTATTGCAGAACTCGCGAAACATGTAAATGCAGTAGTTTCCAGAATACAGGATTTGGGATTTAAACTCAAGGAAAGTAAATGCAAGTTTTTTATGGAGAAAGTGAAATATCTTGGGCAGATCATCGATAAGAATGGTAGAAGGCCAGACCCAGAGCGAGCAGTGGCTATAAAAGACATGCCGGCTCCAAAGGATATTACCACATTACAAAGTTTTTTGGGATTAGCTAATTATTACCAAATATACATCCCTAAAATGTATGATCTGCGGGAATCCTTAAATGAACTACTAAAGAAAGGAAAACCCTGGAAGTGGACTAATGAATGCCAGAGAGCATTTGAATAGATAAAGGAAGTGTTAACCTCGGAATTATTTTTAACCCATTACAATCCGGATTTAGAAATCATAGTAGCTTGCGACACAAGTGCGTATGGAATAGGAGCGTGTATTTTACACAAAATGACAGATGGTCAGGTAAAACCAATAGCTCATGCTTCTAGAGCACTACTTCCGGCTGAGAAGAATTACTCTCAGATAGAGATAGAGGCACTAGGAATAATATTTGCCGTAGCAAAATTTCACCGTTTTCTCCACGGTCAACATTTTAAGCTACAAACCAATCATAAGCCTCTAATTTCGATTTTTGGATCGAAAAAGGGTTTGCCGAAGCATACAGCAAACCGACTACAAAGATGGGCTACAATATTGCTAAATTATAACTTCAGCATGGAGTACATACCATCCAATAAATTTGGCTATGCTGATGGGCTGTCCAGGTTAATTCCTAAAAGGAGCAAACCATTAGAAGACACGGTAATTGCCTCACTGAAGTCAGAAGAAGAGCTGAAATTTACTGTGTGTAATGCAGTTTGGGAACTTCCAGTAACTCTAGAAAAAATAAAAGAAGCCACCAGGGACAAGTATATCTTGAAAGTAAAAGAAAAAATATCCAAGTACACAACAAATGTGTTTTCGCTTTGCGATACCGTATTGTTATATAGAGAACGTGTGATGATTCCATACACACTTCAAAAACAAATATTAAAAGATTCTCATACTGGCCATCCAGACAGCACTAGGATGAAGAGCCTAATGCGAAGTTTTGTTTATTGGCTGAATATGGACAGGGACATTGAGAATGCAGTGGCAAAATGTAAAGGCTGTGCTTTGGCTGCAAATGCACCACCAGTAAAATTTAATCCCTGGCCAAAAACAGACCTACCATGGTCTAGGTTGCATGTAGATTTTGCAGGTCCAATGAATGGATACCATTACATCATAGTAGTGGATAGTTTCTCAAAATGGCCTGAGATACAAAGAATAAAAAAACCGACGACGCAAAGTATGAAAAACTTCCTGCTGGAATTGTTCACAAGGTTTGGTGTAGTAGACACAATTGTGACGGACAATGGAAATCAATTTACGTCGAAACAATTTAAAGATTTCTGCAAGGAATACAATGTCAAACATATTACCACAGCTCCGTATCACCCAAGATCAAATGGGTTAGCTGAAAAATTTGTGGACACCCTTAAAAGAGCTTTAAAGAAAGCTAGGGAAATACCTGCAGATGAAGCCCTACAGAAGTTTCTACAGGTATACAGACTTACCCCAAATAACACAACACCAGCCTCACAATCGCCAGCCGAGGTGATGTTTGCACGTTGGGTAAGATCTGTCTTCGACAAATTATTACCAAAGAAGACAAAGCCAGGTACAGAAAAATTTATTCAAGTAAAGAAATACAATCCTGGTGAAAAAGTATACTTTAAGGTATATAAACAGAATAAATCATTCTGGGAGAGTGGAAAAATAGAAAAGCGGATTGGCAACATGATGTACTTCGTGAAAGGTGAAAAATTCTAGTGAAAGACACCTTGTCTAGATGATAGACTCTCCCACCTATTATAAGTAGGAGTCAGTCGAGAGAAGAAGTGTTCAGCGACCACAACTCGATTACTCTGCGTAACACTTTATTGCAAGTTCCTAACATTTCTATATGTTTAACCTATTTAGGACACATTTAGTCCGACTACAAGTTCTATTGTGGAAATAACTCCACAACAATAATATAATTTCAATAACAGTGCCTTCTTCTCCCTATACCTCCCAATAAGTCCCCTATAACATACTCTTTGTCTTTCTTCCTCCAAATAAACAGTACACTACAAACTATAAACAGTTTGAAAAGTCCTGCAAATTTTAAAATTAAAATTCATAAGTAAAAATTGTCATTTACTAAAGGTATCTTAATGCCAATTGTAAAGAAACCCACCGTACAGCAAAAACGTAAAAACAAATATAGGTAAAATATTCTTCAAACTCTTAAACAAACACTTCTCGGAATCAAGCACTCTGCACAAAATATTCAATAAAAACACTGTAAAAATCAGCTACAGTTGCACTGAGAACATGTCACAAATAATAAAAAAGCACAACAGGAAAACTATCAACAAAACCACCTGAACAAATTAAACCCACATGTAATTGTAGAATAAAGAATGAATGTCCCTTAAACGGTAATTACTTATAAAACAATGTAATATACCAAACCAGAGTAAAATCACCAGATAATGAAGAAAAAGTATACATAGGAGTAACTGAAGGACCCTGGAAACAAAGAAACTATGCACACAAACCATCTTTCACAAATAGTAAATATGCAAACAGGACTATGGTTTCTAAGTATATCTGAACAGAATACAACAATCAATTGAAAAATTGGACAAAAAATAACTATAACTGATATAATAACAATAAAAAAAAATCACGTTACTCAAAAATCGAAAACCAAATAGAGTTAATAAAAATATACAAAATAAAAAATAAGTAAATAAATAAAAAGAACAAGTAAAAATTAATCTAAATAAGTAAATAAATGAACAAATTAACAAATCACTCCCGATAAAATAACTGTTGGAACTAATAAAAACAAACATAAATAAGCAAAAAGAAATAATCAATCCAAGTAAATAAATAAATAAATAAAATAATAAACAAATTAAAAACTGTCCCCTGGCAAAATAGACTACAGCAATCTATCCAATAATTGGATGAATAAATAACTTTAATTATCTTCCCAGACCAAAATAAAATATTAAATAAGTGACCAAATAATTTTTTTACTATGTTAATAAAACATCAAAGAAAAAAGAAAAAATGAAAATAAAACCAAGTAAAATATATTAACCCAAATAAATAAATAAACAAGCCACTCCCACCAAAATAACCGCCAGAATGGATTACCCACAATGCACCATTGACCCATATAAATAAATTGTCAAGAAAAAATCGAACACTCGTGGTCTAGCATGAAACAGCCTGTCGCCTCTGAGTGTTGACTTCAATGTTCACTTTTATATTGATATTTACATACACTTTATCTTTGATATTGAGCACTTTATCTCATAAATTTAGTACACCTAAAAACTATATTTCTTCATATATGAATATATACAAATACATATATATATATATATATGTATATATATATATATACATATACACATACATATATATATATATATATATATATATATATATATATATATATATATATATATACTTATATATATATGAATATAGATATTTATATATATATATACATACATATATATATTTGAATATATATATATATATATATATATATATATATATGAATATAGATATTTATATATATATATACATATATATCTATATGAAAAGAAAAATTATTAGATTGCATGAGAAATTGTATAAAAAAGTAAATAAAAGCACCTTGTATGCTGTATTCAATGAAATGTGCATGAAAGAAGGATTGCTGCCTAAATACACAAATGTATGTGTGTGTGTGTGTCACTGTATATATATGTATGTACAATACAGTTCAAAAGTTTGAAACCACCCCCAGAATTAGTATATGATGAACATGTGAAAGGACTGTTAGAGTCAGTGAACAAAGAATGGAATCTATTATCAAACTTATACTTTGAGAAACTTTTGCAATGAATGCAAAATTATTTATGCTGCAGTAAGCAAAGCTAAAGGATGATATTTTGATGAGAGCAAAATTTAATCATAAAAAGTTTTTTCATTTTGTCATCATAAAATTTCTAATAAAAATCATGTTTCAGTTTTTTGCCATGTATAGTAAATTTCTCTTATTTAGAGTTGTTATGGTAATTCACTGACACACTCATGAACTCTCCCAGCTATAAATAGGAGCAGGTACTGCATTTTTGGAGAGAGGGAAGTTTCCAGCAGTCGGAATGAAGATTCTTGCTGTTACATTCTCGTGTGTATATGTTTGTATTAATTGTTTCTGTTAATATATTTGTTTAACTCAATTCCTCTCTTTGTGTCTTTATTTCTGGTCCCTTACAAGGCCACAACAACTTGGCAATAAGGACCCTTAAGGACCCCAAATGGAATATGTGGAAATCATTAATATTGATTCTACTCAACAGTACTTGGCAATACAGAAAATGAAAACAAACGGAAAAAAAAGTGTAACTAACTTACTCTGAACTTTCTGAGAATTCATGTCTCTCAGAGAAGAAAAGCATTTGTGATTCCCTGAGTGAGTAAGAAAAAGTTATTTGTTTTTTTTCCATCTCCTTCTACTTTGATTTAACCCTAAGTGAGACACAGTCAAACATGAATGAGTTCAAATCGGCCATGCTCAATTTTCTTAAATTCCAATTTGAACCGCAAAAAAGAATGGAAGAAACTGAAAAAGAATGTCTTGAAATTCAAAAAGAAAGTCTCACATTACAAAAATAAATGGAAACCAGACAACAAAAACTCTACTTCAAACTCAACAAAAGCAAAGAATGCTTGAACTGACAAACTGGGGGTAAATTAGTGAAAACGAAAATGCATTCTCATAAAACATGATCTGGGGCACAATAGACAATTTTGCATATTCTCCGAATGAGGATATAACTTCCGCTTCCTATTTTAGAAGGTACGAGGATTATATGCCACAGATTGCATGAATTGGGCAGACTCTAAGAAGGTTTGCCTAATACTTCAAAAACTAGGCATCAGGGAGCACACCAAATTTGTGAACTATATTTTACCCTATAAAACAAGTGAACTAACATTTACTGAAGCAGTTAAACTTCTTACAGAACTTTTTAGTCCTATAATTTCACTTTTTAATAAGAGATGGAAGTGTATGAATTTAACCAGAAAGGATAGTGAAGATTACACTACATTCATGTCAGTCATGAACAAGTATTGCTGCAATTTTAAACTGTCGGAATTGAGTTTGAATAATTTCAAGTGTCAGGGACTCATTTCATCTAAAGACACTGAAATTAGACATAGAGTTCTGAATAAATTGGAAAACAAGCCAAACCTTACTCTCCAACAAATATTGGAAGACTGTCAGAGATTTGTAAGCGTACACCAAGATTCGAAAAACATCAAGGAATCTGCCATAGCACACATAAGAAAGTTACACAAAAAGAAAAAACAATCTAATTCTCCCTCTAAATCAAACCAGTCCAAAAGGAAACAAGACAACTTGTCTCCTAACCCATGTTCTGGTTGTGGCCCACTACATTGGTATAAGAAGTGCCAGAAGAAGTGCCTAACTTGTAACTGTATCAGACACAAGATCTCAAACTGCTAAGGGAGAAAAAAAGGTTAATAGCTGCATAAAAAAACACAAAATCAGCTGAACAAGATGGGTTAAACATTAGGAAATATGTGCAAGCACAAATCCTAAATAAAAATATCAAATTACAGTTGGATTCTGAGTCAGATTTGACAATCATAAATCTACACACTTGGAAAAAGTTGGGAAAACCAACCATGCTAAGATCTAATAAAATGACCAGGTCTGTGACAGGGGAGAAAAACAAGTTTGAGGGAGAACTTATCACAAATGTAACTTTTCATGGATTATGTTAAAACTAAAAATGTACATATTAAAGAATACAGAAAATTTATTTGGCACTGATTGGATGGAGAAATTTAAGTTGTAGGATATGCCAATTAATTCATTTTGCAAAAAACTCAAAAACCTGACCACCAAGGCAAAAAATTTAATAAAAGATTTAAAAGAAACTTTTCCGGAAGTTTTTTCTGGGGCCTTGGTCGGTGTAATAAGATGACGACAGAATTTGAGTTAAAAGATGACATCCAGCCAGTGTTTAAGAAAAAAAGAAATGTACCTTTCGCCTTTTTACCACAAATAAATAAAGAACTTGAGAGACTAGACATAACCGGGGTCTTGTCAAAAATTGAGTACAGTCAATGGGCTTCACCGACTATCTTTATGAAAAAGAAGTCAAAGGAGATCCAGGTCTGCACCAATTTCTCGACGGGGCTTAATGCTGTACTCAAAGACTATCACTATCCTTTACCAAGCCTGGAACAAATTTTCATGAAACTAAATGGAGGGAAATTTTTTCAAAAATCGACCTCAGTGACGCATATCTTCAAATACCGGTAGAGGAAGAATGTTCTAAGTTGCTCTGTATCAACACCCATCACAATTTGTACAAGTTCCAACATCTACTTTCAGGATCAAGGTCATTCCAGCAATCTTCCAACAAGTAATGGACACTATGGTGAGTGGTCTTGACTTCATGGTTGCATATTTGGATGACATATTAATAAACAGCCAAAATGTAGAACAACACAAGAAACATGTTCATAAAGTCTTCTCAAGAATTCAGGAGTACGGGTTCAAATTGAAAGAATCCAAATGCGACTCCTTATGGAGAAGATTAAATTCTTGGGGTACATTATTGACAAAGATGACAGAAGACCAGACCCAGAACAGGCTACTGCAATCAAAGACATACCAGCTCACAAAAACATCTCTTCATTACAAAATGTTTTAGGATTGGCAAACTGCTACCAAGTGTTTATACCTAATATGCACAACTTACGTGCTCCTCTAAATGAACTTCTGAAAATAGACAAGGCCTGAGAGTGGACACCTGAATGCCAGGAAGCATTGGTCAAAATAAAAGAAGACTTGACATTGGACTTGTGTCTCACTCACTATAACCCAGACCTGGACATTATAGTTACCAGCGATGCCAGCTCGTATGACATTGGAGTATGTATTCTGCACAAGATTCCAGATGGATCTCACAAACCAGTTGCTTATGCATCAAGAACATTTCTTGTAGAGAAAAACTATTCTCAAATTGAGAAATAATCATTAGGGATTATTTTCACAGTAACAAAGTTTCACTGGTACATTCAAAACAGACACTTTACATTGCAGACAGACCATAAACCATTACTTACCATTTTCGGTTCTAAAAAAGGTTTGCCTGTGCATACAGCAAATAGACTATGAAGATGGGGAACAATCCTCTTAAATTTTAACTTCAAGATGGAGTTCTTACTGCCTAAAAAACTCTGTCATGCCGACAGACTATCCAGATTAATCCCGAAACACAGGGAACCACTTGAAGATACTGTGACTGCTTCTCTTCGAACAGAAGGAGAAATTAAAACCACATTATGCAACATAGTAAGGGAACTCCCTGTAACTCTGGACTGTGACAGAGAGAGAGAGTCTGGGAAACACACACATGTATATTTTTTTAGTGAAATTGGAGTAGATTTGAATAGTGAAATTAAATCAGAGCATTTTGTTTACTGATGGGGAAATCTGATCTAGGGCAGAAGTTGTACCCATTGAATTTGGGTCATCAGAAGACAATAGAAATGGTTAAAATAATTTTTATTGATTAAAAATTGAAATAGAGCTGAGTAAGCTAGAAGGAATTTTGGAATTCACATGATTTTGGTTGAAGCAGCCAGAACCCCGTGATAATTGCGTGTGAAGTAGTAGGGCCGAGGGTCCGTTATAACCAGGTGGGTTTATCATTATAAACGTGTAGTTATGCTGAAAAAGTGAGACTGGAGAAAATTCTTGAAGAGAGAAGAGAGAATTGGCCCAGGCAAGCATTGGGAGGTGGAACGCCACTATAACTTTAAGCCCCGCACAGAAATCTTTATCCCTCCATCACAAGAGTCATATATCATTCTGAGATGATTTAAGATTAATCACATACAATCTCTCTCTGTCTAGAATCCAGTGTATGAGTTTTTTACGTTAAATACTTTTCTTTTCTGTAACCCATTTCTTTTCTCTACTATTCTTTTCTGCTATATAAAAGACATTAACAATTCAACCATTGAATAGTTGTTTGTCTGGCTTTCTGCAGATATTGATTTTTTTTTGCTGCATTCTAAATTTCTTAGTGCAGACTCCCCAGCCGTGTCTACATCTTCAGTCGACCGTGAATGGGTGGACATCACTCCTGCTTTCTGGATCAAACAAATCACAACGTGGGCAGGAAGCAGGATTAAACCAGTGGACCAGTCGAATAATCTATGGATGCTCAGGGGACCTATGGCCACTCCCTTAAGTTCGTTTAGGACCAAGTAGATACCTCAACCCAGAGAGTAAGATGCTGGAAGTTGAGGGGCTGAGGCGAAAGTGTTAGAGACCAAATCAAATGAGAAGCTCTAAACAATGAGTTTATCAGGCAAACCAAAACCAAAATTTGTGAAAAGGACCAACAGACTTCAGATATTTTCTCTCTATGCGACGAAGTACTGCTATATAGTGAGCAAGTCGTCATTCCCACAATGCTACAAAGAAGAATTCTGAAAGATTTCCATGCCAGCCACTCAGGGATTTCAAGGATGAAAAGCCTTATGCGCAGTTATGTGTACTGGTTGAACATGGACAAGGATATTGGAAACATCATAAAATCCCATAAAGACAGTGCCTTGGCAGCTTAGGCGCCCCCAATCAAATATAGTCCTTGGCCTAAAACAGACCGACCATGTTCCCAAATACATGTAGATTTTGCAGGACCACTAGACGGAGTCTACTATCTCATAGTAGTAGATAGTTTTTCAAAATGGCCTGAAGTCCTTAGATGTAGAAAACCCACTACAGAAGTTACAATCAATTTGCTCCACAAACTGTTCACCAAATTTGGGGTAGTCGATTGTCTAGTGTCCGACAATGGACACAATTTATGTCTGGCGACTTTAAGGATTTTTGTGAGACCTCCCAGATCAATCATATCACAATCACTCCATATCACCCAAGGTCCAACAGACAGGCTGAGCGCTTCATTGATACACTGAAAAAAGTCCTGAAGAATGCTAGGGACACACTACAACAGTTCCTTCAGGTGTATAGAATTACATCCAACAGCAACACACCATCATTATTACCCCCAGCTGAGATAATGTTTGTGCATAAAATCAGATTTGTGTTCAACAAGCTACTTCCCAAACAAACAAAACCCGGATAAACAAACACTGTACCAAAAATACACTACTAACTTGGAGAGAAAGTTTTTTTTCCAGATGTTTCGTGATGATAAATCTTTCTGGGAAATGGGTACAATTTAGAAAAGAGTAGGAAATATGATCTACATAATTAAAGGTCCCTAGTTTACTCACAAGAGACATTTGAACCAAATCAGTAAACGCCTGTCGGATGATGCTGACTGCAGTCCACCTGAAGAAAAAGATGCCATGGATGTCATTTATGATACTTTTGACATGCCAATACCTCAAGCAGCCCTGGAGTAATGCTGTTTAAAGAGAAAAAGGAAAATGATGGACTTAATCACCATTAACCCAAAGAAAAAAGGTATTGAGACTCCTGAAGAGTTAATACTTAGAAGTGAGGTGTTATGGTAACTTACCAACACATGCATGAACTTTCCAAGCTATAAATAGGAGCAGGTACTGCCTTTTTAGAGAGAAGGAAGTTTCCAGCAGTTGGACCGAACACTCTTGCTGTTACACTCTTGTTTGTATATATTTGTATTAACTGTTTCTGCTAATATATTTGTTTAACTCAGTTCCTTTCTTTGTGTCTTTATTTCTGTCCACTAACAAGGCTCAAACAAGTGTACAAAACAACAACCTTATGTATATGTATATGTGTATATATTATGAATTAACTGATTTAAAATGTTTTTTATTAACGGCAAAAGGTTTTCAGCATTTTTTTCTTACTTATATACTTAAAGATTCTTTCTAGGGGTATTTGGGTTAAAATACATTTAATTTAACTACAATTTTAAAATATTTTTTACTCTTAATTACTAATAGACTATATTTCTTTTTAAAACAAGTAAATGTAATAGAATTATTTAAATTAATTAAAATTATTTTTTCATATCAAATATAAATATGTATATTAACAGCTCCCATTTTTTAATTTTATTTTTAAATATTATTTAAGGAAAATTTTTGACAATGACAGCAAAAAATAGCTATTTCATTTCTCTGATTCAGTAAATTTTGATTTTTTATAAACTTAGTAATATATAGTTTCTCATGTATGCACAAAGGACATGGGTCATTTAATGACCTACATATTCTAGCTTTTCTTATTAATTTCCATTTTACTGTAGGTGTTTTATTGGATTCTTTTAAGTGCCATAAATATTTTGAAAGGGATGTCTGATTTCTGTATTTATTTATCCTAAATGAAGTTTGATGTTGATTGAACCGCTTTTTGATCTCATGGCTTGTGCAACCTATATAGATCCCCCTTTTTTTTCCTCTCCCTCTCTCATCTTTTGATTTTTAAGTTTAGATTATATCGTCTTATTGTTCGTAGTGTCACCACAAATGTATATAATCATTTCTAGTGTCTGTCTTCAATTTAGATCAGCAATTCAGTAATGAATTAGACATTGGAAAATATTCATATTTATTGGTATCTCACTCACTTAAACCGTCTTTTACCTCCCCTCTTTAAAACTTCTATCTGTTAAATTTTTATCCCCACCTTCACTTTTAGGCCTCCCTGTTCTTCTCTCGTCTGTTACCCCTCTCTATAGCTTTCATTTAACTCTCAAATATGCCCCCCACTCTCATACATAGACTCTCACTAAATTTTATTTTTTTATTCCCGGAGTTGTTTTTTCTGATTTCTTTTTGAATTTGTAGGTCTGATGAATTGGATTGTAATTACAATTCCAATGTAATAAATTATAATCGTGAAATATTAGTGTTTAAGCCTTTTTATTATATTCTTACTCTGTCCTGGACATTGAGTTCTACCTGGATTCTATCCTCTTGGAAATTTTTTTTTATATATATTTATATATATATGTATGTATGTATGTATATATATTTATATATTTTAGATATATATATATGTATGTGTATATTAACCACTAATATTATCTCTCTCTCTCTCTCTCTCTATATATATATATATATATATATATATATATATATATATATATATATATATATATATATATGGGCACGTGACTGAGTGTTTAGAATGTTTGCTTTCTGACAAAGCAAACTGTGTTCAAATCTCACCACGGCTGATTTGTCAGGAAGTAGACTTCCTGATGTTATCGGTCTGGAGTGGGCGATCCCAGCATCCAGCATGCTTGGAAAGTGTTTGAAAACCATACCACGGTTTGACCTAAGCCTTGTGAGTGAAATTGGGTAAATGGAACTATTGGGGGCTGTTGATAGCTGTGCTACCACAAAGTTGCAAGTCATCGTGACTGAGGTTTTGAGTATGCTGGCCTTGTTCAGATTGTTGATCACACTAGATAACAAGCTCTCTCCCAGAAACTGTAACTAAGGTCTGCTCAGGTTGGCTGTGTATGTGTTGAACAAACACAAAATTTACCTGAGCAAGCGTGAGCAATAGGGATTGGCTAGCCACCCTAATAGATGGGTATCCTTGAATATGAGTGGCCAGTTATTATATATATATATATATATATATATATATATAATAACTGGCCTAAATACATGTGTGTGTGTATATATGTATGTATATATATATGTATGTGTGCTTATATATATATATGTATATATATATATATATATATATATATATATATATATCTATATATATATTTTTTTTTTACAGCAAAAAAACAAAATTACCTCAACACAGAGATAGTCTATTTCAAGCCATTCTATCATCAGCCCCTAAGTCTGGAATCAGTTTTAATAATTAATATTACTAGGATCCAACAGATTGATTACCTGTACTATATATATATATATATGTGCATGTGTGTATGTATGTGTGCATATATATAAGTGTGTGTGTATGTATGTATGTGTGTATATATATATGAGTGTGTGTGTGTCTTTAACATTCAATACTACATGTTTAAAAGAAAAGTTGCTGCCAAATTACACATATTTTAAAATACATGATCCCGCAGCTTCATATGATACCAACACCAGGGATTACAAAGAATATCTTATAAAACGACAAATTGATATTGCCAAAAATAATATTAACCTCCTAAATACTGCTTCTAATCGTATACAAAATGATATTATACAACGTACCAGCCAGGAACAATTTCAGAAAATAACATCACGGCTTAAACCAATTATTGAAAAGGAAATAACTCCTCAGAAGATTTCCATCAATAGGAAACTTAACAATTTATACAAAGGAACCATTCTACTACCCAATGGAATTGACAAATTTATTAACCTCTCTGGTTGTGAATTGACCCAATCACAGAAGGATCTTTTAAATTTAGGCCCTAATTGCCATATTATGAAATCTTATAACAAGATTTAAAAAAAAACAGAAATTGAAATACTATATCAAGACATTTTAAAACTACAACTTAATAATGAGGTATCTACCACCTCTGAATTGTAATATTTGTTAAAAGCTGAAGCTTTGAAGAACAGATGTAACCTTCAACTTACTTCCTCATCTCTTATGACCTATAAACTAAAAAACGCTGCAAAACAATTAAAAAACCATCCTGACATAATTATTCGATCTTTTGGCTTGTATAATAAAAATCTTTTTCACGCTGTCACATGATAAAAATCTTCGTCATGCACGTGATAACATCATCGCATCTTTTGAAATTAAAAGGATTTTAACGTTTATTTAGTTTGTAAAAAAGTAGCAACATGATTACGCTACAAGAAAATTCGCAAATGTTTGTTAAAAAAATTTTGACTAAAAATATTGACCCTGAAGATGAACAATGATGTTCAAAAGCGCTAGGTCATCGTATGGACAATACTTATTTCGAAATCATTTTCAAATAAAAAGTCTCATTAGAGAATATGTGAAAATTCAAAAGAAAATATGCAAGACTATGTTGTCTTTAACATTCAATACTACATGTTTAAAAGAAAAGTTGCTGCCAAATTACACACACACATATATATATATATATATATATATATATGTGTGTATATATGTATGTGTGCATATATATATGTATGTATATATATATATATATATATATATATATATATATATTTGTGTGTGCATATATATGTGTGTATATATGTGTTTGTGTGTGCATACAGCATGTGATCTGTAAATTGTTGATATTTTATATTTTTAATTTTGCTCATGTGCATTGTTTGTATTAGTATATCACTTGTGCACAGTATATCACTTGGGTAAAATATCACTTGGCAAAATTGCACATGACACAATTCATTCCACCAGAAATTTGGAAACAGCATGCTGAACTGTTTGACATTCATGCCAGAATCTCCAGTTCAGAGTATTTGGGTATGGATCTGAGGACAGTGCAGAGGATACAGAAAGAGTTGAATGAGTCTAATGGTGATTACGAAGGTTTGGAAGCTTAGAAAACTCACTCTTGTTCTGATAAGAAAAGAACTCCTAAATTTGTTGGTGAGGACTTCAGACTCAACACAGAGGCCTACATCAAGTGCCTTGAGGAAGGTGGCTGCTGGAAGACCCTATGTCTGGCAACATGACTTAGCACCACACCACACAAACAAGAGAACCAAGTCATGGCTGTCAGACAATTTCTGCAACCACATCATCCCTTTCATCTGGCCACCTAACTTCCCTGACTGCAATCCCCTTGATTATCATGTGTGCGGTGCAGTTGAGTGTGAGACCAACAAAACTCCTTGTAATACCAAAGATGAATTGAAGGCAAGGATTATGGCATCATTCACCAACTTAAACAAAGAGACTGTTCAGAAGAGTTTCAAGAAATTCTAAAGTCATCTAGAGGCTGTGGTTGAAGCCAATGGTGATTTTATTGAATAAATTTCAAATATAGTATTTCAAGATATTTATGTGTAATTTTGGTAAATATATCTATTAAAATATTAATGTTATTTTCATTTATGCATAATTTAGACAACAATTTATCCATTGCACCCTCTGTGTATGTGTGTGTGTATTGCTGTAACCTAAGGAAGGTTACTGAATAGAATAATCACACAAAGGTTGGTAATGAATGATAATACTTAGGATATGAACAACACATACTTGATTCACCAGTGGCATGTAGAAAAAGTAGTCAACTGCTTGAAGTGAGTCAAGTGAATTCCACAATGACCAACTGCAGACCACGTACAGTATTCACTACTGTATTTACGGGAATGGGAGCATACCCATTATAGTCTGTAGGTATGCTACATTTCAGCAAATGGTGGGTACATGTTGCAAGCATGGTTTGCATGAGTCAGGCCAAATTTAATTTCCTCTTTTAGTTCCTTCAGGTCACAATAGGGTGGATTTCTCATCAAACCCCACCCCTGGTTTAGCTAGTGTCTTTGTTCTCCTCGTTAATGTAAGTGACTGTCATTGCCAGCCCCTCTTTTATTATGATAACTTCATAAAAATTTTATTTTACTACTTTTAGAAATGGTAGTCATATTTGTAATTTAGTGCCTATTATGACTTGAAATAATAGTATAAAATTTTCTTTTTTGTTTTTCCCAAAATTGTAATTTTTTCCATTTTTACTGGTAATCTGTTTATCAGAAATTTGTTATTTTACCTTAATAGGTGCACAAAAGGAAATTTTCGTGCAAATATGTATTTGTACTTTTTGTAATAAATGCGTTTTCCTTTTAAAATTTTATGCAGTGGTTCAGTCTTATTTGTAATTTAGCACCTTTTATGACTTGTTATTCCTACTAGCTTTGACACAAGAACTTAGATTTGGTATGGAACAAAATTTTATACCTTTTCAAGATTCCCTACATCCCCAGTTTTAATTTATCCCCATTTGTTATCTTGATTGGACTAGTCTTACATTTTTCCAATCCCATAATTTTTGCCCTTGCTCTGCCACTAGCAAATGAGCTTTTTGATTCTGTTTGATGGCAATAGCCATTCTCATTTTTGCGGAGTGGACATTATCTTATGAACACAGTTTTAATTTCTTTTAATTTGCTTAGTTTACATGCCCTTCCTTTTCTTTATTTTTGTAAGACAAAAAATATAACTGTATATATATATATCATTGTTGTATTCTTATGTCCCCTATGCATGTTCGAACCAAATGGTGAAGGATGAGTTCTTATAGTGCTTGTGTCAATTAGTAAAGTAAAAATCGTCCATAGTGTCTATTGTCCCAAGCACTTTCAATCATTAAAGATGTATTGCGTGATGCATATTGTATGATAGTAGTGTTTATTCTGAGCTCCATGAAAGAAATGTGACTGGAATTCAAGTTGGCATCCTTCTACTTAAAAAAAAAAAAACTTAGAACATTGTTTCTGTTGTTAAATAAAATAATACTGGGTAGCAGATGTTTTATATAGAGTGCTTCTCTCATAGTGATATATTCATGAAGGATGATCATGTTATCAACCAGAATTTTCCTTATGGGTTCTTTTAGACATATATAATGCAAATAAAATTTGTCACTTCGCTGATTGATGTTACCTTGAGCATCCCGACTCCATAGTTTCATAGACGGACACTCCAGGAATCACTCCAGCCACTTGTCAGGGAATATTAACAATTGATAGTTTATATTTCTCATTTGCACTTTTCATTGGTGAAAGGTTGACTTTTCTTTTCACTGTGCACAGGCACACTCATGCACCTGTCTGCATGTATATGCTTACACGTGTAGAATGTCATGGTTATTTCTCCTTCTCATCATTTGTTTTTCACTTTACATTCACTCTTCATTGCATTTTTATATTTTCTCTCTCTCTCTTTCTTTCTGTATATATATATATATATATATATATGTGTGTGTGTGTGTGTGTGTGTGTGTGTGTGTGTGTGTGTGTATAGGCAGCATATTTTTGTTCAAACTGTTTTGGTTAAATAATTTAATGGAAAAAAGACCTCATGAACTTAAAATTGATATAGAACAACAAAACAATAGTCAAACGAACAGCAAAAATGTTTTGAATTTATTGAAATACATATGTACATACACAGACAATTTAACTGTTTGAAGATGGTCTCAGATGAGACTGAAAGTACTTGGGAAAATAAAAATTATTTGAAAGAAAATTTGGGTATTTTTCTTAATCAATTCTGCATGGCTACTAAGATATTGGTTCGTGGACTCAAAAGGATTAAAACAAAAATAAACAGACATAGTATATCTAAATTATTTAACCAAACCTGTTTGAATATATATATATATATATATATATATATATATATATATATATATATATATATATATATATTTATGCGTTTATATATATATATGTAATTGTGCATGTGCATATATATATATATATATATATATATATATATATATATATATATATATATACATACATATATGAGTGTGTGTATATCTGTGTATATACATAAAAAATATATCAAAAATATATGGAAAGTTCTTTAATTGTTGGAAACATAAACAAAAAGAAAGGAATCTAAAAATAATTGTCTAGATTATACTCAAAACTCATTAAAAAATATTTTAAATTTTAAATTCTTTTTCATTCATTGCATGTGTAGTTGCATCAATATAAACATAAACTTACTCTGATGAAATCCTAAGGCCAAATTCATGGAGCATATAGTAAGGAATGGCATGGAAATGAGAATAATGCCAAGTAGTAAAATGAGAATAATACCAAGTAGTAAATTCTCATCACTGAATTGATTTGATTTAGAAAGATTTTAATGGATTACTGAATTTATTTGGTTGTTTTTTCAGATTAATTTTAATTAAAACTAGCATAAATTGACTGTAATAAATATAAATAAAAAATCCAGAAATAAATATTCTAATGGCATTATTAGAACATTTCTTAAAATATGAAAAACAAACTGGATCTTGTGTACTTTTCAGAAAAGACATTTACTCCTAGATAATCTATAAAAGAGATTTGGGCATTTTGACGTGGTGTAATGGTTAGCAAGCTTGTCTCGCTAGATCAGTTATGACTGAATAGTGAGTGTGATCCTCAGTGGGAGTGCGATACTTTCAGCTTTGGGCTACATCTAAGCTTTGTTTAGTAAATCACTATAAAAATGATTTAATTAAATATTTGTTTCAGGAAGTTAGGCAGTATAAACATTCTTGCTGATTTATCAATATTTGTTTAGTTTAATTTAGTTAAAATTAGGAAAGTATCCAGGCAAGAAAATAATAGTTCAGCAGCACTAGCTTATTATCCATGACAAGTCTCCCATTCTTACTGACTTCTCAGAATTTTACATAAAACTAGGATATATCAGCTGAGACCTATTAGGTATAACAAAGATGATGATATTAGTTCACATAATTCATTGAGTAATTGCTATATGAATAAAGTTATGGAACTATAGTAAATAATAACTATGACTTACCTTCAAACAGTTTTGATTGTTCAAAAGTTTTGGGGAAACCATCTAAGATGAAACCTTGGTTCTGACATGGTTTTGATAAGAGTTTTTCTTTCATCATCATGATCAGTAAGTTATCATCTAATCGCTGATTATTTTGTTCTCTGCATTCATTGATTTCCTCAAGTTTGGCAACTGCATCTTGTATCCTTAATTCTTCCTCTTCATCAATTTCTTGTTCTTCTGATTGCTCATTTATACTGTTTGCATGTTGTTCCAGTTCAATCTGACATATCAGAAATAAATATTCTATCATTATTTCATATTCTTTAAATTAACTTCTTTTACAATCCCAAATATTCAGATGCATCTATTATGCAATGAACAAATTAAATTTATTGAATGTAAATATTATTCATTTTTTTGTAATCACAATAAATAAATAATAGATAATAATGGATTAGCCCAATTTAGATTGTTAATTAAAAATAAAAAAAATAATTTTATTTATCATTTTGTTCCACTACATTCTGCCATCTTTCAGGCAATTTGAAAAACTGAAAGCTTGTAAGAAATCTGAAGATGCAATTATCTAGTAAATACAACTATAAGTGAAAACGTCCAAGCTGAACTGTAACAATTATTTTCTGGTAACTAAAGAAACCTGTGGTCTAGCATTATTCTGATTGAATTTTACATCCTTTCAAATAAGTAATTTGTTTTGTTTTTCTTTTGTCAATTATTATCTTCAGTTGGTCTAATTGTTTAAATCAATAATTTAGTTCTCTGAAAGGAGCTTAAAGAAGAAGCTTCCCTTCTAATACCACCATATACACAGTATACACTTTGAATAAAGATCCATTTTTCATGCAGTTAATGGTAGTTTAGTTTGCTTGCTTCATGTATCTGTGGAAAATAGTAATGGAGGGTTTCGATTAAAAATAAGTCCTGGCATAATTCTAAAGGTCATAAATGAGTCACAAGTCCAGCATCAGAAAATAATCAAAAGGGGGTCAAAATTCATATCCACAACTTGCAACACATAACTACTTCTTTCATCAACAAAGAGCCAAGGAATCTTGTGGTCCAAAATAGTGTTCTTGTATTGGTGTGTTATAGACAAGCGTATGGTTGCAAGACAGAAATATATCAACAGCAGAAATAGATTTACGTGATTTATTTCAATAGGAACGTGTGGTTTTGGGACAGCTACCTTGTGGTATAGTTCATAAGCCCGCTGCCGATCCGGGTTGATCTCTCATAGTAGTTCCCACTGGTTGGTGTGGGATTCCTCCTGTTGACTGCTGCTGACTGCCCAGACTGACCGTGACAGATCTCTTCCCTGGCCACCCGTTGACTGCTTCATACTTCCCTGTGTGACCCTTTTTATAGCGTTTTTTATGGCTTAACAGGCTCGAAAAACGCCGTGAGTATAATTAAGAGGTAAGCATTTTTATTGGTCGAAAAATAGAAGCACTTTGAAATATTATTTTATTTAAACGACGATAATGGTCATTTTGTGACAGGGCCTTGTCCCATTCACATCCGACTCTCGCTCTTGAGTATGTTAGTTTATTTGTCTGCAAATCAGCTGAGATATGTCTTATTTTATTTCATAACAGGTGTAAGAAAAGTTGTGATTTCTTAAGACTAGTAGGGAAGCACAAACAATTACCAGGCCTACTAAACTTAACCCAATTCTGATTTTCTTTTTCGACAAAGAGAACCCAACTTCCTTCAACACACTACCCACTTGATCACATGATCACACATATGATAACCTGGAACAGGCATCTTTAGTTTTGTGCTTCTTAGTGGGACAATCACTGTCTCTTCTCCAAATGAGTTGTCTCATGAGTTATCAGGCTCTGAGTTGTCAACTTCTGATGCACTTCTAATGGTGACTTTTACTATCTGAGGAAGCACTGCTGATGTACCAGAACCCACAAAGAGGTGCAAATACTTCACATGGCATGGTATTCCATCAATAAGAATATTGTGTGAGCTTTTGATTTCAGTGATGTGTTCTATTTGTTATTGCATTGTACACTACTTGTGTAGGAATTTTTCTCATAGGATCTCCCACGTGGTACAGTGCCTGCCCTTTATCTCATGCAGGTGATATTGTCATGACAATGCCTCTCAGATGGACTTGGTAGTGGTGTATCATATTGGCAGTTGCATCTGAGGGGGATATATCTTACTCCATCAATAAGTACTTCAATCACAGGGAGCACCACTTTTGTGATTTGCGAGTGGACAAAACATTTTCTTGGGCACTTTGATTCAATAAGGCTGACTTCATGGTATCAAAAGCCTTGTACATCAGTGCATGCCTTTTGCTCCAAACTGCTGGGTATCTCCATGTGTCAATGTTCACAGTCCTTGGTAAAATGATTGGGTTCAGATACAAGATGAATTCAAAAATATACGAAAATAGAAAATGATGCAAGACAAGAATGTGATTCTCAGAGAATTAAAGTTCCTACCAGGATTCATTATTGGTGGCAACAATCTTAACTCCATAAAATATGCAGATGATACAGTACTGATAGCAAACACAGAAAGTAACTACAAGAATTCCTACAGAAGGTAGTTAAGGAAAGCAAGAAAAAAGATTAAACCTCAATTGCAAGAAGACAGAATGCATGTTTGTTAGCAAAATGAACAGCCTAACATTCAAATTACAAATTGGAGATACCAAAATCAAATAAGTAGAACAATTTGAATATCTTTTAACAGAGGAAAGAAAGTGCAACACTGAAAGCTAAATGTGCATTGGGATAGTGAAAGAAGCTTTTCAAATGCTAAGCAAAGTATTAAGAAACAGGGAAATTTCATTAGAAACAAGAAAAAGTGTACTGAACTGTTATCTAATATCAGTCCTCCTATAAAGCAGTGAATGCTGGACAATCTCCTCACAGATGAAGAAGACACTTGAAGCAACAGAAATGTCACTCCATAGAAGGATACTAAGAATACCATGGACTGAACATGTGAGCCACAACAAAATTTAGTTTTAGAGAAAATGGAAACAAAAAGAACAATTATACTTAACATCAGAAAGATAGTGGAAATTTCTAGGTCACATAATGAGGAAAGAGAGTTTGAAAAATTTGACACTCACAGAACAGTCTGAAGGCAAGAAAGACCTAGTGAACTTGAGTAAATGAATAGAAGAACAGGATTTATGAGAGATAACAAAAAATTTATTAAGACCTACAAAGGACAGGAAATTACGGAGAGATATAATCACTAATGTCCCGAAGGGACACATCATATAGAAGAAGAAAAGAACTAGAAAAATTTGTTAACAAATAAGTGACTATATAAGCTATTATGTTGTATGGTAAGTAAGTACTTTTAAATATTGTATGGATTTGGTAGAATATCTTACAGAAAAATATTAAAATAAAATAATTATCTAAAAATGTCAATGGTTTTATTTTATTATATAAGAAAAATAATAGTTTATATTCAACAGTAAATCAACTTTACAAATTTAAGAGCAGTACTAGATTGACAACTAGGTATTTTACAGTTGAAATTGCTAGATGCAACCGTAAGTTTTAGGCTAGCAGTTTCTTCTTTCACACTTCTTATTTGTGGAACTCTTTTGGCTTCTTCATTTACAGTTAACTTTGATCTTCAAAAATTTAAATGCAATATCATCTGTCATTTTTTGCCTCTATAATTCCTTTTCTTTCATTGGCCTCTCTCTTTAATAATAATGATTAAGAAAATAAATAAATACTTGCCTATATCCCTTTTATAATTAATATAAAAAACATCTTTGTAATAATTACATAAGAGAGCTGAATGAAAATATTTAAAAAGTAAGACAAATATAAAAATAATTAAGTCATGAGCACAAAAATGAATTTATTATTTTTATACTAACCAAGCTTTGGATATATTCATCAATGACATCTTTAACTTTAACATGATGCAATTTGTAATGATGACACAACTGATCCACAACAGATGATTTTCCAACACCAGGAGGACCCAAAACACAAACACGTAAAGGCTGAAAGTATAAATGATTACAATCAATTACTGTATTTACCGGCCTAGTGGATACAGATTTTTTCCCAAAATGAGAGGGACATGAAAACCACAAAAAAGTGGGATTCATCAAGAATCAATGTATGCATAAAACCAAGATCTGAAACTAGAACTCCTGGAAGGGACCAAACATGATATCAATAAAAATATCCCTGAAAAATTCACCCAGAAAAAATAAATTAATTAAATTATTGCTGCTTGTTTGACTGCTTGCTTTGACTGGCATATAGGTATTGGAATTTGCTTTTCTGCATGTATGCTATGGGATATCATTTACCATCAAGTACCAT
Organism: Acanthosepion esculentum; assembly: GCA_964036315.1. Taxonomy (NCBI): domain Eukaryota; kingdom Metazoa; phylum Mollusca; class Cephalopoda; order Sepiida; family Sepiidae; genus Acanthosepion; species Acanthosepion esculentum. The sequence continues at coordinate 32,329,551 of OZ038520.1, forward strand.
ATTTCTGTTTTTTTTACCTATTATCATATGTACCAGTGTTCACTGATACCAGTCAATTTCTTTGTAGCTATTATTACTATTGCTGTATGTGCAGATGTTGCTCCCTGAAATACAATTAAAACAATTTTCAGTAAATGCATGATAAAATGTACTAAGATTCTTTTTTCCAAAAAATGTCCTGGTAATTAAATCTTACCTCAATTCTATTAAAAAGTACCAGTAGTATAATTTGTGCTAATACCGTAAGTGTTTCTTTATATTTATTGAGAATGTCACATGAAGTTAATTTTGATTTTTTGGTTGTGATGTGTTCATTCTTTTTTTCTTAAATATTCCATGCTAAAATTTGGGTGTGTCCAATGTGTATGTGTGTCTAATAGGCCAGCAAATACAGTAATCAAATTTGTGATTTAAAAATGTATTTTTTTTAATATTAACTATAAAAGAATAAGGTACCAACTGATAAAGAATGAAAAGAATACAACATCAGATTGGCTGAAAGAAAAGGTCAGGTTTTAAAAGTTAATAATTAAAAAAATAACAATAAAAAAGCAATTTTCACTTTTACTTGAAACAAATTTCTGCATAAGGAAATAATTGTCAAAAAGTAATTAACCCAAAGTAATACAATTTGAAAATTAATATAAATATTAAGGCTTTTGAAAATTAATATAAATATTAAGGCTTTCTTTTGTTTTCACAAAAATTTAGCTTTTACCATTTTTAAAATCAAATGAAAATTTTTTATTATGTTATTTTCCTACCGACTTCCATTTAATCCTTATGAGTAAACATTTTCTATCTATATATATTTATCATCTGATAAGGATTATTTCTTTTCAGGGATTTTAATTTCATTAATAAAATAAATAATTGCTAAAAACTGAATTTTTCTTTGAATAAAAATAGTTTAATCATTAGATTTCCTTCTAAGCCAGTCTCATTTTAATGAAACCAAAAACTTATCCATTTACAAAAATAATTAAAGATGTAAAAACTTAAATAAATCTATGATGAAATCTCATGTTAAAAGCATTTTCAAACTATTTGAAACAAAAATATCTTTGTAATAAGAAAAGTATTTATTCTTTATTGTAAGGATGAACAAATCAAGAAACTTTATATCAAAATAGTCATTGTATCAAAATATAATTTTGTTTTTAAATGCTAGATAAGATAATAATAGACAATTCAAAAACACTTAAAAATTTGAAAATAATTAATTTATAAAAACATTAACTGAGTAGTTTGTTAAATTCTAATATTTATTGTGTACATACCAGTAACTTTCGATGAATTTTGTATTCCTTTACAATTTCAGATATATTTTCCACAAGTCCAGTCTCCGCAACCCAATTTATTTTCATATTGTCCTTTATGAATACTGCATCCATTAACAGATCAACTTGAAGCATATCGAAATCAAGTTGCTATAATGAAAAATATGTTTAACTTTTTAAGTTCAACTCACTTGTAATAAAAACATTAATTTTTTACAATCTTAAATTTAAAGTTGTGTAACATGGTCACTTTCTTTTATTGAGTGACTCTTAAATCTTTAATATGTCTTAAAGTATTTGAACATTTCAAGTAATTTTAACAATTAGCAATCAAAAATTTATTCAATTTCAAATTATAAAAAATTCTACTACATTTACTTTTTGCAATTTTCAGAAAAATTCTGAAAAACTTTTGCAAGAAAGAATTTGATTATATAAATAATCTATATGGTTGTTTTAATGAAAAGGAAAAATAAACTTACTGTAAGTAACTTGTCAAGAAGAGATTCTTCCGATTTTACATTAACAACTTTTCCAGTTGTCATCATTTGACTTATGTTCTATATGAAATAGAAGTAAAATTTAGTAAAATGTCAATATAGATACAAAATGGCTTAATAAGAGATAAATTCTCTTTCTTCATTAATAATAGATATGGTCAGGCTAGTTTTCAGATTTGTATTTCAGATGTGTTAGAATATTAAGTTTTCATAATGAATTTTAACTATGTTTTTTGCTTTAGATTTTTTAAAAAAATATATTAAATCAATTTATTTTAAAAATACACAAAAGATTTAAAATTCTAACTTGAAAAGAATATATTTATATACTTTATGTACATCTGGGATTTATTATAATTTTGTGTTCAAAATGGAAATCTTTAAAATATTGCTTAAATTTAATCAAGTCATATTCTTAAATAGCCTCAACAGATTGAGACTTTCATATGGATGTCATGCATGGTGCCAGACTCATTCAGAAATATCTAAACTGGAAGCTGTATACAACTGCTTTCTAAGATCTATGGTTAAAAATAGCTTTGAGTGAAGCCTGTGGGTCTTAGTGAGGACCATCCTTTTTCACATCTTGTGGAATGGTGCAGAATAGCAAACAAAGAACTGTACCAAATAACAGAAACTACCTGCATTAATGTGAAATGATCTTGAAGTGTGATCATTCAACACAAATGAATTATACAATTTAAGAACAATTGGATTAAGTCAAATATCCAACCAGAGTCCTTGAGCTTGTGAAGAAGGCCAGCATGCCAAACCCTATCAAATGCATTTGAGATATCTAAAGCCACAACCCAAGCCTTGTCATTCTTATCCAAATCCTGATAAACAAATCCAGTGGTAACAGTTAACATATTGACAGCTGACCTGGAGAAATGAAAGCCATACTGTTTATCTGAAAAAAAAAATGCCATTTGAAGTGCTTAATCAATTCAGAGTTGATTAGGGCCATTAGTACTTTGCCAAAAAGAGATAAAAGACTAATAGAGCAATAATTTTAGGGATCATAAAGTTCACCAGAGTTATTTAAAATAGAAATTACAGAAGAGGGTCTCCAACAAGCTGGAATGCAGAAAGTTGCAAAACATTGTAGAGTTTATAGAGAAAAGGAGCCAGTTCATAAGCACTTTTCATAAGAATAATTGCAGGGATACCATCATGGGGATCTTTTTTAGAGATAATAGCAGAAACTATGGATGGAATTATGTGCATATCACTCAGTACAGATTCTGTTCTAGGGGCAAAATCAGGTAAAAAGACTCCTGAAGAGTCAAGAGTGGAGTTGGAAGAGAATTTCCAAGCAAATTCATCAGCAACAGATGACAAGAATTGACATTAGTTGAAGAGATGAGGGATTGAGTATTTACTCTTATTCAACTCACTCTATTCAACTTGCCAGTAATCTCTAAAACCAAACTATGAGAGGCTATAGAGTATCACATTCTATCAGTGACTTACTTATTTCTTTAATAAATTAGAATGTTTTTTATATTAAGGTCAAGACTGAGTGGAGAAAATTTGTTTCATGCTTGAACACAAACTTCAGAACATGTGTGTTGGATGATAGCTTGACTAATTATATATACTGGTCAATAGGACATTATGGATAGCAAGGTTAAGTATTCCTAATGATTATGACAGGATGGTAAGAATGGTTATATATTAAATTATTCTAAAGGCTATTGAATAGAAATAATTATGGGCCAGAATGCAGTTATTTTATAGCTATTGCAGAGGGATGTTTGTTAACTTTTCTTATTAACTAGCTTAAATGCCTCTGAAAAGGTGGCATTTAAGCTAGCTCCTCTGAAGGGCTCTTGATTGGCTATTCATCACAATAGGTAGGAAGGAGTAGATGCAATAGGCAAAAATAAACTACAGAACTCAAAACTGATCACTACATTTAAGTACTGCATTAATATTAAAGCCTACATTTTAAAGTTCAATGATAATTCTTCTGCTACCACTTAATCTAAAGACATGATGTACATAGTTACTTTCCATACAATTATTTTTATTTTATGAGTGACTTTCACTGGATTTTGCAATTAATTTTGATTATTCCCAAATTTATTTCCAAGTTATAAAAATTGTTATTGTACAAAAAATCACATTAAAAAAATTGCTGCCTTTTTTGTTCACATATATACTTAGAAAGGGTTGTGCTGTTCACATATTTACTATTGGTAAAGGATATTTTGTGTACATAGTTTTTCTATTTATAGGGTCCTTCACTTATCTTCTGGTTTTACAGTGGCTTGGTATTTTTATATTGCTTTGAGGGACATTTGTGCTTTGCTCTGCAGTTACAGGTAGGTTTAGTTTGTGTGGGTGATTTGTTGATTATTTTTCTGTTGTGCTTTCTTATAATTTGGAACTGTAAATACTCTTTACTGTGGTTCTGATGAATATATTGTGGAGAGTCCTTAATGAAAAGAAGTATTTGTGCTTGAGTTATTGAATATTTTTCCTATATTTTTTTATTGTACAGTGGTTTAAACTACACGAGGCTTCTTTTTATGTTGGGTTTTTTGTTCTGTGTTCAAGAAATCTTATTAAAGAAAGATTTGTGTTCTCTGAACATTCAGGCCAGTAGATGAAAATAAATAAATATACTGTTTAATAAATAAATGGAGTGTCTACTCAAATATGAGTATCCACTAAAAATAACATTTAAAGTGATTATATATATATATATATATATATTGATGCATGTTTCATTAAATAATATAGACAAGTTTTGTCTATTTATTTTATGTAAATTCTTTTCATATTGTCTGATAAGCTTAATAGCATTATCATTAAAAGAAGAAAGAAAATCACAATATTGATACATATTTTTTAATCCTATCTAAGCTTTCAGCTTACATAAGCCATTATCAAAGATGACACTTACATTACATATATATATATATATATATATATATATATATATATATATATATAAATAGCAGTAATACTACTATCCATTAAACTCTTAGCATAATTTATGCTTAAAATAGAAATAAATTATCAAGAGGAAAGAACCTGGCTATATGTCATTGCAACTCTTTATTACAGAAAATAGATTTCTTTTTACTCAGCAATAATTTCTGACAGAACAAATAAAATTCACTTTATAAAAAACATTCTTACTTTAACAATTTCTTGTAATGTATTCATTGAATCATCTTTTGCAATGATATATTTTACAGTTGGTGCAGAGTCTGCAATGTTTTGGATGATGCTGAAACAACAAAAATTACATGATAAGCTTTTAAAAATACAAATACATCTGTTTCAGTCATAGTTTATAGATCTCATTAATTCATAAACATATATTTATGAATTTATGAGATATAGACAAGTCAATATAAAAATAAACTAAATCATGTTCACAAAGATACAATGAATGAAACAAATGCATTTGAGAACAAATAAATATATGGATTCTTTTAAATTATTTTAAAATGTGAGAGATAGAAGCATTGAATAACTTATATTAGAAAATTTTACTTTGCTTTTTCTTATGAAAATTACTTTGTACAAAGAGAAAAATACTACTGAATACTATATAATAGAATACATTAACAATACTGTTGAATAACATAGCATAAAATATTAAATATAATACTAATATAAAAATATAACATGCAAAATAATGTATAATATTGTTTACATTTAATTTTACATTTAAACTCATTGGTTTCAAGATCTAAGATTGTTAGAATACTAAACTGCATTCACTATTTTATCTCTGGACTGAAGCAATTAAAAATTAACAAAAATAAGATGAAAAGAAACATTAATTATATTATTAAAGCAATTAAACAAAAAGAAACCAACTCAAAAACTATATTAAAATTATCTATAGATTTTTATAAATCATTTCTACATACGCTGCAAGATCTTTGATATGAATTGTTGTATGTGACTTCAGTGTGAAGTATGTAACTTCAGTGGGTTTGATGATCTACATCATGAGAGGTGTATACTGAGTCTGAGAGCAAGAGAATTTACTTAACACTCTTATCATTTCCAAATAACATGAAAGTTAATAAGAGGGAAGAATCCTAAATCTGATGTGACATATCACAGGGTGACATGGAGTAATGTATTTCGCCAGATATATCAGACAGTCAAATCATTTACATATGACAGTTTTTATTACTTCAAACATTATAGTGGAGATTTTTTATGTAAACAGTGTGTATTATATCTATCAGCCCACACATCTGAGAAATCTTAATAAAGAAAATCTGCTCTACTGCAGGGATCAAACTTGCATCACCCTTTGTAGGAGAAACCATTTGATTTTGTATGCTTTAACGTTCAGCTATAAAGTGTCAAGGCTCAAGTATATCTAAAATATCTGAATGAGAAAGTGTGCTTTCTTTAAAAAGGAAAATAGAGCTTTATTTTCCTTACTGTCTGTAGCTGAGGGGTAAATCATGGTGAGTTAAACAATGGTTTCTCCTACAAAGGGAGACACAGGTTTGATCACTGCCAAAGAACATATTTTCTTCATTAAGATTTCTTGAATGCACAGCCTAATAAACATAATACACACTGTAAATAAAATAAAAAAGGGGCATTACTTCAAATATGAATATCCACTATAATAGCATTTGAAGTAATGAAAATGTCTGATTAAATATAAATTCATTAATCCTTTAAAAATTGCATGTTTACATTTCAGATACTATTATAACTCACTCATAGTGGTTATAATATTATGTCTCACTTAGGCTACTTTCCATATCATCCATTCTTTTTCTTTGACTAACTCCAACAGACTTCTATTGATTCATTTTAAGTTCTTTATTTAAGGCATCTTGCCTACTTCATTTGTGTTACTGGGTGTGTCTTATTTACTCCACAACATCCCCCTTTTTGAGATTTTTTTCACTAGTAAATATTTTATTTATTCACCTCCTCCTCTTTCTGACAAGTTTGCCACATACTGAACTTTGAATCTCTTTTGTTTTTAGGTCAACCTCTAGTTTTTTCCACACACTTCCTTTTTCTGGTAATTATACTTGTATGCTCAATGAATTCTTGGGGTGTTGGTATGTCAAAAATATTATAGGTTCTTCCTTTCTTGCAGGCCTTTCTTCAGTAAACCTCTTCTTTAACTGATTCCAATGTATTTTGTGTTCCTATTTTTTTCCTTTTACCATATATAATATTTTTTCAATTCATGACCTTATTACACTATCTTTCCACATTTCTTTTCCATTTTTATATACCCTGAAAGAGACATTTTTGCCAATTTTGAAAAGTTTTGTGCCCTTTTTTTATCCATTCTTATTCTTTTTTGACCTAGTAACAACTTATCAAACACCAATTTAATTTTTCTTGCAAATATCAATTCTGCCAGTGACATGTGTCGGTGTATTAGGATTTGGCATTATTCGGTGTACATTCAAGAATTTTTTTAGTGACTCTTCACTCACTTTTTCATTACTTGCTTTTTTCAAAGCTGTCTTAAAAGTACCCACAAACCATTCAGCTTGTCTGTTTGACCTTGGGTAATATGGCGGGATAGTATTATGCTCAATCAAGAACATTTTACAAAATTCTTTAAATGCATAAACAGTGAATTGTGTACTGTTATCTGAGACTATGGCATCAAGAATGCCATACCTTGCAAACAGTTTATGTAAAAAATGCACTTTAACCATGAAAGATAAAATGTTCTGTTTATTGGACCTGTGCAAATCTATGTGAAGTCTTGACCATGGAGTATCTGTCTTTGGCCAAGTTTGTAATTTTGTGCTAGGTAATTTTGCTGACAGAGCACAACCTCTGCAGGCTTTTACTAATTTTTCAATGTCTTGATCTATTTTGGTCCAGTAAACATAGATTTTCATAAGAGATTTCATCCTTGAAATTACCTGATGCCCACTATGAAATTTATTTAATATCTGCTTTTGTAATATGATAGACATTCCTACTCTTTATGCAAGAATCAGTACTTTATCACATAGCAAGTAAGCATTCAAGTTTGGATTGCATTCTAAAAATCGTCTATCTTTCTTACTTCTTTTGTCATTTTTTATTTTCAAAATAAACATGTCTTGTTTTGCTTTACTTTTATCTCTTCCAAGGTAACTGGTAGTTTGCATACTACATTACATAATATATTTTTAATTTCTATTTCACTTTTTAATGCTCAATAATAACAATGTTCTTAAACAGTTCAGTAGTTCAATCTTGATAAGCCATAGGCATGTCATAATTTTTTGGACAGTTGGTATTTCATCCTGAAATTGTAATTTAATAAGCAGTGTAATCTATTTGCTGTATGTGTAGGAATTTCTTTTTTCAAACCATAAATTGATAATAGAAGTAAGTGGTCTGTCTTTAAATGAAAACTCCTTCTGTGTATAAATTTATGAAAATGGCTCTTTTTCGATCTGACTGTAGTTCTTTTCTGTCAGTAGTAGCAAATGCAAAGCATATGCGATGGCTTTCATTTTTTTCATTAAAAATCCAGTTGCTACTAAAGCAATAGTTTGGCGTTGTTACTAATGATTGACTAGTCTTTCTTTCATTTTATTGTATTGCTTATATAAGTAATAGTTATAATAGTCTAATTTTTTAGATGAAGCATGACTTTATTCATTTTTACTAGCCTCGTCAAATTGCTTTTTATTGCAAGACATACCTGTAAAACAGACCAATAAAAATTAAGAAAAATAAGATGAAAAGAAACATTAATTATATTATTAAAGCAATTAAACAAAAAGAAACCAACTCAAAAACTATATTAAAATTATCTATAGATTTTTATAAATCATTTTTACATACGCTGCAAGATCTTTGATATGAATTGTTGGTACAATATTAGTGCCATTTCCAAGACATGTTAGATGTGGCTCATTGTGCCATGCTCTCTGTAAAAACAATCCAAAGTTATAAAACTATGTATATTTTTTCTTAACTAAGATTTAATGTAGGAAATTTTATTTTAATTAAAAATCACAAGAAATTGTCATTTTTCTCTCGAAAATATGAAAATATTAAAATAATTCAATTCAAATTGTAATTCATTTATTAAATACTGAAAAACATGAAGTTTGTTTAGAAACACTATGTGACACAAACAACAGTCAGTGCATTATTTAAACAGATTGGCTATAAATAATCAACAGTGTCTTTTTACAGCTATCTGTCATTTATATTATTACCAATTAAGACTGTTTTTACATTTTTATAAACTTATCATTTGAAGTTTGAAAACATTTCATTTTGTTCATTTCATTGTAGACAAAAATAGCAGCAAATTTTTCTGAACTGAATTATTCAATATCATCTTCATCTTCAGATGAACATTTCACAATAAAAAAGAAATGTACATGAGAACCACAAAAATCATTGTGTTTTAATGACAAAATTTCAATGAAAGTGCTGCAGTATATCAAGGTGAACAAGGGAAGGACAAAAAGTTAGGTATAAGTATCATCATAAAAAGAAAAACATACAAAATACATGCTGTGCAGAAATGTTGATGCACAAATTTAAATTCACAATATGTAATATTACATAATAATAAATTTACATTTAAAGTTTTTGACATTCAATTTAATGCTTCCAACCCACTTTTATAAGGTTTGAAAACTCATTAATCAATTTACTGTTTAAGATAAATTATGAAATAATCGTTTTAAGTAATATGGTTAATTGAAATTAGTGCTGCATAATTTGTTGTGCTTCATTATTTCTATGATTTTATTATGAACTTTATTTTATCTTATTGTTGCTTTTTATCATAACACTGAGTACACAAACTTTTTTATGATAGAGTAAAGCTAATTGAATAATAGTGAAAAACTTATGTTACATATTTAATTATTATTTATAGCTCATTTTATTTTTATAGTTATTCCTTAGTAAGCAGTAGAAAGAAAATTAATTTAATGTAAAAAATAAATTGTCCTTATTTCTGTTATTTTTATAGCATACAATGTTTTATCGTTTATCAAAATGCTACTAAAATGACATTAATTGAATATGTTTATATTTTCATCTTATACTTGTTAAGAAGTATAAGATGAAAATATAAAAAAATTATAAAAAGAATTAGTAGAAATAATTAATAAAAAAATGTACTCATAAAACCTTATGTGATGGAAAGATTAAGGTTAATCTGTGGGCAAAGATCCCAGTTGGAACTACTTTTATTATACCAAATAACTGTTTGGGAATAGAAGTGTATAAATTAAACTTGGTTAAATATTTGAATGGAGTTTTTGCACATTTTTATAATTAGATTTTATTTTTATTAAACACAAAAAAATTTCAAATATTTCTCAGTTTTAGCAGAAACTTGTAAAAATTAATTAAAACATGATTTATGTTAATAATGATGCTGTAATTTATCACAAAAGAAAAATGCTTACCTTGAATAAATCATGAAAAATATCTTCTCCTACTCCATATATAAGACCACTTGCTACAACATATGTATTTAGTTTCTTTTTCGTCTACAATCAAATAGTACAGTTACCTTGAAAATACATTTATGATAAATGAAAACAATATTGAATTTTGTTTATTTATTTGCAAAATCTTTTTTTTTTTTAAGCTTTTCACCCCAAGCAAGGCTGGAAGCCACTAACACGCAAGGGGTTACAGAAGGTTTGGAGGAAGAGCAGATAGGAGTGATAAAGGAGAGGATGTGGAGAAAGATAGTGGATCGATCAAGGCAAGGGGGGTTACAGAAGATTTGGAGCGAGAGCAGATAGGAATGAAAGGGGAAAGGATGTGGAGAAGGGAAGTGGATAGATCAAGGCAACTGGATATGTCGACTGACGTTACACTTAAATAGTTGGAGATTATATTTGTCAGGGAAACAGGAATAAGGAAGGGAGATGTGCGAGACATGAAGCTATTGGAGTAGAAGAGATGTCTACATCTAACAGTTTCAGTGGTGAAGGGGTGGGAACGGAATGCCAGCCTCGTAGGACGCTTAAATTCATGAGGCCTGGGAACCAGCGAAAGCAGCTCATCGGAGCAATTACCGTGAAAGTATTTGTAAAAAAGACAGAGCGAGGCAACGGCGCATCTGTGAGAGAGCGACTGCAGAAGAGATGACAGATCAGGGCCAATTACATTGCATATCCGTCTCTGGATCTTATCAAGGACCCTGAGGCAAACAGCAGGGGCTCCAGACCATATATGGCAGCAATACTCCATGCAAGGGCGAATGGTTGATTTATAGATTTGGAGGATCGATTCCGGGGAGAAAAATTTCCTGGCTCGGCACAGGGAGCCAACTTTCCTTGCGGTGGATGATGCAATTGACTTGATGTATTTGTTCCATCTCAGGTCAGCGGACAGCGTGAGACCGAGCAGCCGCAGAGAGGAGCTCTCGAGAAGTTGGTCTTCAGACATTCTAATGGGATGCAGGGATGGATCCCTGTGGTGGTTAATAGAGAGCAGTTTTGTTTTAGAGGCGTTAAAGTTAACCAACCAATTCTTGCCCCAGTTCACAACTGATAGTAGGTCCTTTTCGAGACGAACTGCCAGGTTAACTTTGTCAGCATCACTAGATTTGTTTTTATGAAATATCCAAAACACATTTTTCTAAACTGCATGTGCATTTAACATTATGGGGTAATAAACTGATCAAACTGTAAATAAAATAATAATAGTAATAATTTTTGTCATTTTTTAAAAGAAGTACTACTTTTGATATTTCTTTGATATGCTATATTTTTAGTTAATGCTAAAAATATGTACCGCCTTTCCAAGCTTGATGACTGTCTTTTCTGCACTTAGTTGTTCTTTAAAATTTGGATGACTTTTCCTGCGGCGATAATCTTCCTCTGTAAAAGGGATGTCAGGTTCATCCTATAATTTAGTACAAAAAGCAATAAAATCAGTAACATATTAAGTAGAAAATAAATAGGAATTAAAACCTATAAGTTGCTTAGAAGACAAGCATTAATTTCTTATATATATAGGTTCACAAAAAAATGTGCTTCAAACTTGTACCTCTTGGTTATTTTCCTGTCTTTACATTCTCATTGCTATACTCAAGTCAATTTTTGTAATTTTCTTTATCAAATTTAAAAAAATAAAAAAATGATTTAAAAAATTAACCATTTTCCTTTTTAAATTTAAAAAATAAATTAATGATTAGCCTTTTTTTTTTAATAAAAAAACAAATGGTGATAATAATAACAACATTCATTTTTGTTTCCTTTCTACAACATCAAGAGATTTTTTCTAGTTTCCAAATAAAAATTTCCATAAAAATGGCTTTAATAGGTTTCCCAATAAAACTTTCAACCATTTGCTTTGATAAAGTTCCTCAAGGAATGAAATGCATCAGCATAAAATAAAAGGTTATCTTCTTTCATTTATTTTTTACAGTATGGTCCACCCTTTACAAGACCCAGGGGCCACATGAAGTAGAGGGTTACATTAGGAGGCCCTTTGTGTGTATAGGAGTGGAAGATAATGCTAGCCTTATAAGGATAAGATTGTAGTAATCATGGAAACATCTTATAAGGATAAGATTGTAGTAATCATGGAAACATCTTGTTGGAAGTCAGTTCCACAGGGTAATAACTCATAGGAAGAAGCTACTCAAGTGCAAAGCTCCAAAAACTGAATGAATTCTAAGCTTAACTGAAAAAACATAAATATTGTTTTATGCATGTAAGTGTATCATAATTCTAGTTTGTCTATGTGGGATTTGGATGATAATGTAAATTCATGCGTGTATGTGTGTCTAGTAGGTTTATTTATGTTTGTTGTCCGTACGTTGATTTAGGGATGTTTTTATGTAAACACTAGTTGTGGTAGATAAACATACATTAGATACTTTAAGAATAGATTTAATAAATGTTGGTGATGTAATATAGTGTTTTTGATGTTTGTTCAGAGTTGGTAAAATATTTATCAGGACCCCCGTTGAAATATTTTCAGTGTAAATAATTATGTTATTTTTAATTAGGGTAGCATTTGTAAAATCAAGTTATTGCCAGTTTTGTTCCCGTGTATTACAAACAAGTTTAAATGGAAATCCCATGTGGGCAAGATGGTTCACATTGCGAGTAGAAAATTTTATTAAAGATGCATTTTGCCAAAAAATGAAAGAAAGACAAAATTGTGTATGAGAAAAATGCCTTGGGATCTCTGAGGATAAGTTGGTATCATAAATCAAATTAATTACCCTAGCTTATCACCTCCTAATTTCCAGAACTGGAGAGTGTCCACTTGTGTGTGCTTGTTTAATTTATTTAAATCTGTATTAAAGGTGTCTGGTATTGAAGGATTTTAATCAGGTATTTTTCTTTTGTTACACACACACGCACATATATATATATATATATATATATATATATATATATATATATATATATATATATATATATATATATATACATATATATATACATATATATATATATATATATATATATATACATATATATATACATATATATATATATACACATATATATATATACATATATATATATATATATATATATATATATATATATATATATATATATATATATATATATACACACACTTTTACATACATGTACATACATAAAAATCCACTCAGGTATATACAGAAATTAGAGCCCTTTTTTCGTTTTTTTATATACTTGTACATAGATGTACACATATACATGCACATTGATATATACCTAAGCATACATACACATACATATATATACACATCATAAAAGCTTTTCTATGTATACCTGTACACACATTCATACATACCACTATCTATATATACCTATATGTACTTATGTATATGTGTCACCTCATATATACACACACGCACACATACACTCACATGTTCTCTCACATATTCTGTAACAGTAATTATTCTTTATTTGATTTCTGCCAACCTCAATAGGTTTACTCAAAAAGAAAGCTACATTCAAAGTGAAATCTCCAGTAGAAAACTATGCAAACCAAGTTTCACATGTTTGATTATCTACAGTATCAGGAAGTACACAAATATTTTGTGTGTTTGAAGCATATTTGTACCTTTCTTAAAAGAAAAAAGTCTACTATGCTAAAAGTATTGTTTATTTTATTCCATACTCAATATAAATATCAATAAAAAAAATATTTTAATTAAAAAAATGTTATAAAGTATGCATACTGAAATTGCCAGCTATCTCTTAAGAGCATTAAGTTACCAAAGTTAACGCATTTATAAATGACACAGATATCAAGATGGCTATCCTTCCAGACTGTTTTTTTTTTCTAAAACATTTTATTGCCCAAAAATATTGTTCCCTTCTAAAGAAATGTGTGAATCTACATATTTAACAAATTAACTAGCATAACAGATTTTCCCCTTATCCAAGATATAAATATCTTGGATAAGAATGCTTATGAGTGACCATGGATGTTTTGTTTAGGAGAGTTCTATAGTAATTGGATTATTTTTATTTATTTGTTTTTTTTAAGATCCAACTTAGTGGTTTGTTTTGACAACCATCTGAATCTGTTTTTTTACACAGTCAGTGGAAATAGGGGGTGGGTGCACTGTTCTGTCAAGTTTATCTACTGGATGTTCCAAGAACTCCATTTCCTCCATCTCACTGTTAGAGGATGGTCTTGAAATAATATGTCAGTAGTTGTGTTGGACAGTTCCTTTACCGGCATTCATTTCCACAATGTAGGACCATGATGCGGGGACATTTCCAGTTAATGATTCTTCCGGAATAGGATTATTTGGGCTCCTAATCCACATATGTATTTCAGCAATAAGTGGTTTCAACTTTCTTGCTCTGTGTGAGTCATTGTTGTTCTTTCTTGTACTCATCCATCTCCCGATGGGATTTAAAGTCAGGCCACTTAGCCGGATAGATTGGAACATTGGTTCAAATTCTTTTTCCCATTAGAAATTTGCTGGGGGAAGATCTACAGTCCATAGTAGTCACTATATGGGCTAGCAGAGACATATTCAACCCCTTACTTTCTTTAGCATGGTCTTGATTATATTCACTCCTGCTTCTGATGCTCCATTTCTTTGGGCTATTCATTTTGTATTGAAATTCACAGATGCTCATGAAACTAGCAAATTACTTTGAAGTTATATTGGCTTCCTAGATCTGTTCTCAGGACCACTACTACTCCATGCTTGGCAAATATAGGTTTCAGGCTTTCTATTACTGTTCTGATGGTAGGTGAACTTAGCTGGGCAAACTTAATATTTGGAAAAATAGTAAACAACTGCAATATATGTTTGGCCATTTAGCTCAAATAAATCTGAAGCTAGTTTATGCCAAGGTCTTGGTGGGAGTTTGGTCATCATTAGTGGTACAATCTTCACATCTTTTAGTTGGCTAGATAATCCTAGCCACCAGACTGATTAGTGTGCTTGTTATTGGCATCTGGTAATTCCTTGGAGGCCAGAATGGATCATACTGATTATTTTTTTGATCTAATCTTATGCTATGGATTATGCTATGCAATTCATACATTAATAGGCCTTTCTCCCAGGTTATACCCCCATCAATTGGTTCAATATGTTTTGACTGATGTAGAGACTTGTTTTTGGAGATCAACCATTTTGACATATTATTTATGCAATCAAAAATATCATCTTTGCTTATTGCTACTCTTATCTCCACCAATCAGCCGTCTCTTGTATGTAAGAAGTTCATAATGGTTTGCATGAACATTGTTGAGCTTCCTTCAAGTTCTATCTGGATCTTTTGGTGCCTTGCCACATGTGGCTCTTGATAAGGCATCAACAATGTACAATTCCTTATCAGGAACATGATGAATTTTGTAACTGAATAGGCACAAAATCTCTGTGTTCAGGCTGGGAGTTCACTAATATCTTTACTGCCTACTAGTTGTACAAATAGTTTATAGGCCATTTCAGTTATGAGTTCCAGTCCTATGAAATAGTTCACATATCCTGGTTATATCTATGGCTTCTTTCTAAATTTGTGTGTAACATATTTTTTGCTTCTGACATAGCTCTTGATGTATATGATATAGGATGTAAGCTCATATCTGCCTGAAACTGCTTCAAGAGACAAATATAAAACAAATAAAGGAATTCTTTGTAACTATTATACTCTTCTTGATATTATTTGAAAAATTTTGTTTTTAGTCATTATTTATTTTTATCTACAGTTTATTTCTTGAATAGAACTTTCTTAAAAAAATATGGATTATTAATTTTTACATTTAATCTCTAAAAAAGAAAAGATCAAAAGTTCTTTATTAATGCTTGATTTTATTGTAACCTTTCCTTTTCAAATTCATTTTTATGCTCTTTTTTGCCAATCCACTAAAGTTATCTTTTTGCAAATTCTTTCCTTATCAATTATTTTGATTCTTATCTTCTATGCATTGTTCCTTATATTTACATGAATTCACCATATGTATATATTTATATATATTTATTATACACTGTTACATTAGAACATGTAAATATCCACTACAAAATTGTACATTTTGTTTCAGCATTAAATCAACCATTTCTTCAGGTGGCTAACAATGATGGTATGAAATGATTTTATTCAAAATTGCGATTAATGAAACACTACTTCACTTTCCATTTTTTGAAAATTTTCCATAAAAGGTAAAAAGGGCTTATATAAAGAAAAAGGAAAGATAAGAAATCAATAAAAAAGGGAATGAGGAAAAAAAAGAAAAAGTAAAGAAAGTCAAGAGAAAGCATAGGAAATTAACCCTACTACCAAGAGAAAAGACAAAAAAAAAGGCAAGTGAAACAGAGAAATATATTCAAAATTACCCAGATTCATAAGAAGAGGAAAGTCAAAAAGATATGAAATAGAAAGATGCTGATATGAATTAAACCAATGAAATTGTTAAATTAGAGAATTCAAATTTGAATGGAAATGTGGCATGAATGGATACACTGTATCAACATGTCACATTTATAATTCTATGACATTTGTATATGAAGTCATATATTCAAACAAAATTATTCACAGAATGTAAAAAAGAACACTTCAAGAAGCAATACAGTACTTAGCAAAACCAACTTTACAATATCAAATAGAATACAAAATAAATTTTAAACTTTTATATTATTATATTATTTATAAAGTATTATTAAAAAAGCCAGAGAAAAATAATTAAAATAAAGTAAAAATGTAATTGACTGTAAGCAAGCTTTTCTTACCATAAAGGACTACATGGAAGAATTCCTTAACACTCCTTCCTTTCACCTCATAAATCCTACCAAAATTGAACTGGATGAAATAAGCCAAGAAATTTTGAAAAATATATGCGATTCATTAAGAATTGCCACACAAGCAAATCAGTAGGAGGATACAAGTGAGGGCATTTCTTGGTTCCATAAAATCAACAATAAAAATAAACATTTATTCATAAAATATGACATTAAGAACTTCTATCAATCTATATCAGAAAAATGTCTACTGGAGGCTCTGAATTTCACCAAAGGCTTTGTAGAAATAACATCAGGCCAAATGAAAATAATTTTACATTGCTGTAAATCCATTTTGTTCCACAACAGAACAACCGGGATTAAAAAATTGAAAAAAGACAAATTTGACATACCACAAGGTTCCTTTGATGGCACTGAAATTTCTGAGCTAATAGGTCTGCATATTTTATATGAAATCAGCAAGATTGTCCATATAAACAACCACAGTCTTTATAGAGATGATGGCCTAATGATAGCACCAAACAACAAAAGAACCCAATGACACTATTAGAAAAGAGCTTTTTAAGCTCTTTAAAAACCTTGGCTTTGAAACAGAAGTTGACATAAATAAAAAAAATTCTTAACTATCTGGATATTAAATTAAACCTTCTGTGTTGAATTAAACCTTCTCACTACAGTGTACATAAAACCTAATGCAAAATTAAGATACATAAATATTAAATCCAACCTCCCCCCCAAATATAATTAAACATATCTCCAATGAAATGGAGTCTAGGCTATCCAAAAACTCTTCTTGTAAGACAATTTTTGAGGAAAAAAAAAGAATATGAGATAAACTTAAAGGCAACAAAGCAAAGCTAGAATTTAAACATCAACACATTAAACACCATATGAAAGTCATTTCAAGGAAAAGAAAAAATATTATTTGGTTTAACTCCCCCCCCCCTTTTAACTTAGAGGTAAAATGTAATATAGGTAAATTATTTTTCAAGTTGCTTTCTAAACACTTCTCCAAAAATTCAGAACTACATAAGATATTCAATAAAAATACAGTCAAATTAAGCTACAGCTGCACATGTAATTTAGATATAATAATAAAAAGACAAAATAACAGAAACCTCAAAACCAGCATGCAGCAAAATAATACTAGTTAATTTATGCAACTGTATATGCCCATTAAATGGAGCTTACAAAACAGAATCTGTTATTTATAAAGCAGAAGTAACAAATATAAATGGCCAAATTAAAACATATATATGCTGCATGAAAGGCTCTTACAAGTGCAGATGGTACAATCACACATTGACATTTAAGATACCAAACCTTAGATACTCCAAACTTGCTAGCCACATGTGGAATTTAAAAGAAAAAAATAACAGGGACCTGGTCATAAGGTGGACAATTTTAAAAAAGGTAAAAACATAACAATTATACCTGCATTTGCAAACTATGCCAATATAAGAATTTAACAATTATGACATTCCTGAACCCCAAAAATCTTTTAAACCAAAAATCAGAAATTTTAAGCCCTTGCCCTCATATAAAACAATTTTTATTAAGTGAATATGAAGCTGGTTAAAAAAATCTAAAATAAAAAAAACCCACTGTTATCCTTTAGACACTCTGGACCACCACCAGTTCCCACATCCTCCGTAACAATTAAGTTACACATTTGATTTCCTATTTAATGTATACATTTACTATACACTTGCATTCCTGTCCCTTTCCATTCTTTCCTTCACCTCCTTTTCCACTTCCCTTCCCAATGTCTTCCAATCATTATATGCCTGTTATTTTTTTTTGAAAGATAATTATGTAGCATTCTTTGTGATTTTTTTTAAATAAAGAGTTAAAATGATCATTTTAAAAGTATTGCCTGAAGAGACCGCCAGGTCAAAACTGTGGTCACATATTTTAATTGACCTCCTGATTTTTAAACTATATATATATATATATAAACAAAGACAAAAGGAAAACTTATTTTAGCCAATACTTTTCGTCCTTTGAAGACTTTATCAAGGTAAATGTAAAGTCCCTCAGAGGACAAAATACATTGGCCAAGATAAGTTTTCCTTTTGTCTTTGTTCATAGTCCTTTTCAGATAAAATTTTCGGAAATTTTATACACATACACATGCATAAACACACACATACACGCACACATATACAGTGGGTAACAAAAGTATTTAACACATCGTTTTTTTTATAAATTTCACAATAAAAATTGTTTAATTTGAATGATACTTACTTCAAATATTTTACTGAACATTGTTTAACTAAACATAAGGGAAAATTGGGAAATATTGTTTTTATTTACTTTTATTTCCGATTTTTGAATTTGACTGTGTGCGAAAGTATTTAACACCTATACAAATAATACAGTAAAAAGGGTATTTTAAAACTATTTTCAGTTATTTTGATATGGTTTGTACTTCAACCAATCACAGATTGTTTTCAATATATGTATTAACCAAGCATGTCACTCAACTTGCACATAGTGATAACAGGTCTGATACAGTACTGACTGTCCTGCTATCTAAACTTATAAAATGGTTAAAACAAAAGAATTATTAAATAATATGTGACAGAAGATTATAAAGGTGCACAAAGATGGTAAGGAGCATCGAAAAGTTACTCAAGATTTAAATTTGCTTGTGTGTACAGAAGTACAAAAGTGGAAAAATATGATACTACTGAAAATATTCAAAGGAGTGGCTGTCTGCATAAATTAAACAAGGCTACTTAATGATATATAGCCCAGAATGTGAAGAAACAACCATTTTTGACTCAAAGAGAAATTCAGAACAATCTGAAAAATGCCAAAATTGAAGTAAGTAAAGATAAAATTAAGAGATCACTGAATCATACAGGCCTGGATTCTAGATCACCAAGAAAGACTCCACTATTAAAACATAAACATGTGCAAGACTGCGCTTGAAATTTGTTAAGAATTATGAACTTGAATCAGATGAATTCTGGAAAAAAGTTATTTGGTCAGATGAAACAAAAATTGAGTTTTTCAGGAGAAACATGTGCACCCAAGTATGGAAGAAAAAAGGAACTGAATACAACCCAGTAAACACCATCCCAACAATCAAATATGGAGGTGGAAGTGTAATGATTTGGGGTTGTTTTTCATATAATGGAGTCGGAGAAATGGAAGTCATTGAAGGAAGAAAGAATGCAGCAAAAGACAAGCAAATCTTATCAACCTATCTATTAAAAAGTGCAACAGGTTTGGGGCTTGACCAAGATTTTGTGTTCCAACAGGACAACAATCTGAAGCACAAGACAAAAACAACTCAACACTGGTTCAAAGAAAATTGAATTGATATTCTAGAATGGCCTAGCTAGTCACTGGATTTCATTCCAATAGAAAATTATTGAAAAGATTGAAGTTGAGAGTACATGCAACAGATCCAAAAAATATCAAGGAACTGAAGAAAGTCTGTGAATAAGAATGGGTGAAACTGCTAAAATCTTCATGCAAGAAGCTCATTGAAAACTACAGAAAATGACTCGAGGCTGTAAGACAGAACAGAAGATAAGAGAAAATTATGTTAAATACTTTTGCACACAGTCAAATTCAAAATTGGCAATAAAAGTATGTAAAAACAACATTTCTCAATTTTCCTTTATGCTTAGTTAGACAATGTCCATTAAAATTAGGTACCTCCAAAAATTTGGTATACCTAAGGTTTAAATATATTTTTCATAAAGGAAAAATCCATTTTGAAGCTTTCCCCCACCTTCAATTGAAAGCTAAAGGATTAAATTTTCTAATTCCAGAAAAAAAATACTGTGGAGTATTTCAAATAGAAATTTGAATGATTTTTAGTCAATTCTTCGAAAAAAACAATCGAAACAGACATTTTTAAATTTTTTAGAGAAATGTAAACTAAACTAATTTTTTTCATTTTTGAAAATCCTGCTAAAATAAAATATACATTTCTGAAACTTTTGTAAAATTAGAAAATTTAAAGTTAAATTAAAATGAAACAAATATCACTTACTTATAGGATAAAATTTTCTAGACAAACATTTCTTGACCTTTGGATCTTCTTATTTTCATGTCTCCATTGATAATTTGATGGCTAAATGTGTTGACAGGTTTAGTATGATGCACCAGAATTGACATAATTTTATGAATTCTAAGTAAGAATGTTTTTTTTTTTTGTTTCTTATAATAATTTTTTAAATTATTATAAGAAATTAAATAAAAATTTCTTACATTATTGAGTTATAATGGTATTTCATTATTTAATAGCGAAGATAATGATAGATAATTTTATTAATTATTAATATTACATTAAGTTATCACATTTTTAATTTAATAACTGAGATAATAATTAATAAAATTATTATTATATTAATAATTAAATTATCTCACTCAATTATTGTTTAAATTGATAACTGATATAATATAATAATTTTAATTATATTATCTCAGTTATTAAATTAAAAATCAAATTATTAACTAACTCTCAGTTATTAAATTTTTAAGTGAGATAATATATTTATATTCTTTATTATTAATTACTGTACTTTGATGATTATGAATTGTTAAAGTTATTTTATTTAACTCGTAAAAAAGGAAAGAAACTTAAAATAAACTAAAAACAAATTAAATTATTTTTCTTAACTTAAAAAAATAATAAATAAAACAAATTATGCATGACACACACACACTATCAGATGTATACACACTATAAAGTAAGATGAATAAATAGCAAAATTAAAAAATATTTAGTGAAATAGAAAAAAAAACTTTAGAAATCATCTCTTCAAGATTTAAAAAGAAGCCTGCTGTAACATAGGGACGATGAAAAAAGGGAAGTGAAATGAAAGTATTGTTCGCAGCCGAAAACCTTTATGTCAAGGAGTTTTCTCTAAGGGGGGCAAACCTTGAGACACGCGACCTTTTAACCATAATATCACTTATGATACATCATACTAAAAAAATATAACATATATCGCACAAAAAATATCTTTAATTATGATAAATTGTTTTGGGAGTATGATTTGTCTTAAGATTTTAGTTTTTGCTTAGTAAATATAGTTTTCAATTAATAACTTAATAACCTACCTTGTACCCTGCTTGGAAGAATTTTAAAACTTTTTTTAAACTTATATAAAAGCAGTAAAACCTATCTAATTAGATAATTAGATACTTTTATTGCAGTTTTTATTTTATGATTTAGAGCAAATTTCTAAAAAGTTGGTAGTAGTTGTGAAAAAAAAATTGATGATTTACTTTCTCCATGAAGTCCTGCTTATAGGTAATATAAAACAATTTTTGAACTGTTTGAAATTCTAGAAAATTTCATAAAATTAAGTTAGTGGGGTGGGGGGGTAACAGATGTAAAAAAATATTTTTACCAAGTTTTTCTAAAAATAAAAACTTCAAAAATAAACTAATTCATTTTTGAATAAGTCCTGAAAGTTTCATTAAAATCAGACAATTATTTGATTTTTGCAAGAATTTCCAAATTAATGGAAACTGCTGCATTAAAAATGGAAACTGCTACACTAAAAATGTCAATTACCATAATTCTTACAATGTTGACAAAAAACCCTGAGATTTTTGTGCCAAATTTAGAATGTGTTAGAAAGGAAGAAAAAATTTTTTAAAATAATTAAACAATTTGTTCTTTCTTCTTAATAATAACATAAATATTTTGAGGTTAAAACTTTGTTTTTATTAAGTTTGGAGCCTTTTATCATCATGCTGGCCTGTGTTTTTAGTGAATTATTGGAGGTACCTAATTAAAATATTTGAAGTAAGTATCATTCAAATTGAACAATTTTTTACTGTGAACTTTATAAAAAACTGGTGTTAAATACCTTTGGTACCCACTGTATATATATATAAAGAAAGAGGGGAAATATATTATATATATAAAACTTACTGCATCTGTAGGTTTGGTTTTAGCCCAAGTGAGAACAGAACTGATTAAAACAAAAATCTTTGGTGTTGATATTTTCTCCAGATCAGCCTGCAATTCTAAAAATTAAAAATTTTATTATTTTCTTTTCCAATTTGTACATAAATGTAATTAACACATTTAATTCTTAATACTGATAATTTCATTTTAAATTTTTAATTACATTTTAGAAAAAAATACCAATATATTTTAGTTATTTTTAAATATAATCTCTTGCCTAAAATGCATTTGCCTGTGGATTTTAGGTATGGTCTCTGACATAACAATTTTCTATTCTGGTCAAAATCAAAAATGTAACAACATTATCAAGAAGGCAACATGAATGCACTAAAAATCATATCTAAGAGAATCTATTTTTATGAATGAAATATCTCTGAGTTTCAAGTCATTTAGATCAAAGGCTTCAAAGAACTCTTTGATGTGGCTGGATGACCTGACAGTGGGGGGACTTCCTCTCGCCTTTCAATGATTAGAGCCAAAACTAAATCAGTTGTAAAAATATGTTTCAGAGCTGTTCATTTACTACCATTCATGGGACAAGTAAACTATACCACAAAAACCCAGCAATTCATAAATGAAATTACTTTGAAGTATTGTTTAATTTCTTGCCGATAAGCCTTTATGTTTTTTCCTTTTTAGCCACTGACCAAATCACTAAAATTAAAATAAAGTCTCTTTTGTTTACTATAACAAACTTAGCTGGTCTTCTGTCATTCCCTTTACTTTGCTTTATCTTATTTCTTTTGTTGCACGTGTGACAGATATAGAAATTCAACTATTCAAATAATAAGCTTGCAAAACTAAAGACAAAAACGGTTATAATCAATAGAATATCATTGTAAGGTAAATAGGAGGAAATATTACAGGGGTTGGGGGCAAAAGAATTTGCCTGAAAATTTTATAAGTAAGCTAAGTTTGAATTCAAGTTAAGTTTGTTACATTCACTTTTGCACAAATACCATTGAGAAAGTATGAGTCCATTTCTTTTCCTCTCAGCTATGGTTAAATAGAATAGACAGGGCTTTTCAATTTAGGGTGGCAACCAGTCTAGGAGAAGGAAAACTGAATTGAAAAAAATATGTAGCTCTTCTATAAAACATAGTATGCAGTCATCAATAGGATCATAGAGTTTACAATGACTATAATCCCAACTGTGGCTGACTACAACTATATCAATGAATTATGATTATTAGATAGTTAGTATGTACAAAGAAATCAACACTGCATGGTGACTGTCAGTTTTACACCTCAATCTAATCTTCAAACCACGACTTTATGTGTAATTCTATAAACACTCTGTCTCTGATATTGAGCACTCTTCTGCTATAAATATAGAAAATTTAAAATATATATATATATTAATTAATGTATGTTTGGGCAGCAACATGTTTTGTTGAATATGACAGACAATGAAAATTTGATGAATTCTTTATTTAGTTTTTCTAATATTCTTAAATTTTCTGTTTGGTGGGAAAATGGAGTGTAAAAATTGTCTGTAGTGTCTATTGTCCCAAGCATTTTCAGCCACTTCTTTAGCCATTTTCAAAAGGGGTTTTTGGTGTTAAGTGTTGTTAATTTCTTGTTAATTTTATGTTTATCTGTTTAAAATGTAGTTTTTGTGGTATTTAAATAGTAGTAGCATTTATTCTGAACCTCATGAGTTGAGCATGGGTTGAATTCAAGTTGGTGTCTTTCTATTTTAAAAAATCTTCAACGCACCATTTTCCACTGCTGAATAAGTTGAGATTTATACTGGGTGTCAGATGTTTTATGTGAAGGGCCTTACTCACAGTGAGATGTTTTCAGTTATGAGATCTATATAGGGTGCAGAATCTTCCTTATGGGTTGTTGCAAATTGTGGGTTGTTAAGTACCTTTTTATGACACTTTGGTCAGGTAAGGGATACATGAGGCATCTGCTCAAGGAGGTGGTGGTATGACCAATATTGCTAATTGATAAGAAACAATCCTGTGCTGTGTAGTGAAATTGATACACTATATTGGTCATCACTAGTTTAGATTTGATAGGGTTATTTTGATTAATGACAACGAGGTTGATAGTTTTCCATTTTCTGCAACATGTTTTACATGTTTTTTGTGATTTATGGCAGAAATATGGTGCTTAATTATTCATTGTAAATATATGCATGTGTGTGTGTGTGTATGTGTGTAAATTATATATATAATTCCATATCAACTCAACTAATGGTTCCATGTGCATCATCTCAGATTTTGATGAAATTTTAGTATGTTGAACCCACTAAAACTAAAAACCCTAAAATTTTAGCTCCCTTAAAATTTTAGTTCAGGAGTTATGATCTCTTGAAATTTGGTACCAGTTTTTGCTAATTTCAAAACAGTGCAGTTTACTAAATTTGGCACTTCATAGATTTGCATTTTAAGAAGATATGAAGTAGATACTTAGTAGTCCTATATTGAAATATTTGTTTTACAAGAGTTAGAAAAATGGCAACCACCTCTTGGAAAAAAATCCAATTTTAGGCCTTTTTTGAAAGTTTGACAAGTAACTTAAATAGCTGAATTCAGAATTCCAGATGAAGAATACCATAACACCAATATTGATAGTACAAGTTTAAATGATAGTGCATGTTTGCTCACTGTGATATTAGAAGATCTGCCAGGAATGGTGAAATGTTCTAAGAGCCAGGATGCAAATTTACTGTAGATGACCTTGTGATTAAGGCACTCTCTTGACATTTATGTCGTAGTGAATTATTTGATCAGAGTAGCATTTTTTTATAAAAAAAATTGTGGTCAGTCTGATTAAGGAGGAGTTTACTCTATCACCTGTAATACTTGTCACAAAAAATACGTAGGAGAAACCTCAAGGAATCTAAATAGAAGCTTATACGGACACAAAATGGATATTTTACAAAATAATACATCAAATGTGTTGGCTGCTTGGCTTTCAAAAAAGGCCTAAAATTGTATTTTTTTTACCAATTGTTGTCATCTAGGAACTTGCATTCATTATAACTTGTTGTTTGGCATGGAATAGGTAAGCCGTAAATTTTCGCTAGTGTCTTGTGAAACGTGTAGTCGTCAAGCGACCATTTTCTCTGTCCGACTAAGTATGAACCCACTCTACCCTAGATTCTGTCTCTCTTGTGTATGTATATGTAATTTTTATTTTTCATTTGTTTTTTTATTTTGTATTTTTTTTTTTTTTTGCTTTTTCTTAACCCTAGTTCTTGGACACCCTAACATATCTTATTTTAGCACTAACTATTCTAACCTAACTGGTAATATTACATTTTCGCCGATTCAGAAATCCATTTTTGAGTCTAAAGAATGGACAATGTTTGAGAATTTGCTTGTATTTCGTCACTAATTTCCAATTCCTAGTTGGCCTTTTCTCTGCTTGCTTGGTTGAAATATTAAATCGACATGGAATTCTGACCATTTCTTCATACTGTTGATTTGAATATTCTCCATTAATAGCACGCTAGCCAAGCCCACTGTTGGGGTTGGATGGGTCGATGAATGGCCGTTTGACCTCCCTCGCCTTCCCCCCAGCACTGCGTTCATTATAACTTGTTGCTTGGCATGGAATAGGTAAGCCGTAAATTTTTGCTAGTGTCTTGTGAAATGTGTAGTCGTCAAGCGAACATTTTCTCTGTCCGACTAAGTATGAACCCACTCTACCCTAGATTCTGTCTTTCTTGTGTATGTATATGTAATTTTTATTTTTCATTATTTTTTTTTTTTTTTGCTTTTTCTTAGCCCTCGTTCTTGGACCCCCTAACATATCTTATTTTAGCACTAACTATTCTAACCTAACTGGTAATATTACATTTTTTTTTTTAAATATAGGTCAATGGGACTTATACTAAGTTAAAACTTACTATTGTGAATGTGTACAATACAATGTCATTCCTATCCCCCAGTACTCTCAACTAGTGTCAGCCCTGCGACTATCCCAACTACATCCCCCTCTATTGTCTTGTTGTCATGGTTGTATATGTTATATGTAATAGGAGTAGGTAGGCTTTCCTACCGCCCGGTCTACACTCCTCCCCCCTCTATTGGACACGATTAGAGGCTCAAACCTTGTTTCGTGTTTAGGAAGGGGTTCCCGGATCTCTCTCTCTCTGGCCTCTGTACTGGTGCCGCTGTGTTTCTCCCGTGATGCGTGCAGTCTGTGGCATTGCCTGTTCATTCTGAGGGTACACGGTTGACAGTTCCCTGGTTGCTGTTTCTGACTGGTAGTTAGGAGCCCTAACTCTTGCGTAGCATCTTGAGCGGCCGCTCTGATCAACAGTTGCATAATATCGGGGTGGCTGTAGTGCCATGTCGTGCATGGATAGGTGTCCCTGCAGTCATCTCCGGTGGGCAACCCTGAGGCCACATTATGATTCAGGCTGTGCCAAACCGCCTCTCTGTCCGCGTCATGGGTGATAACCGTCGGCTTCCTTTAACTCAGGCCTTCTCTTTTTCCAACACCAATTATCCACATGAATTACAAAAACCAGAAATATAAACCTAAACCAGCCTTCCAAAAATCACCCAAACCTTTAAATATCTCCTTCTCCAACATCCGTGGCATTAGAACCAACTTCTGCAGCGTTGAATCTTTCCTCATTGCTAAGTGCCCGGATATACTGGCCCTGTATGAGACCAATCTTGACTCCCTTCCTCTGATCACTCGATCCCTGGATACCTTCCTCTCCTCAGAAAAGACTCTCTAACACACATGCATGGCCTGTGTGTCTATGTCAAGGACCATCTCCCTCTGGCTAGAGAGTGCTCTCTCAAATCACCGGATCATTCATACTTGTGTCTCCGGCTATCTCTTCTCAATGCTGAAAGCTATCTTTTCTTCCTCTACCGCTCTCCATCCTCTCAGGACTGTGGAATACTCGATGTCATTTCTGACACCATAGATAGGGCCCTCTCTCTCCATCCATTTGTGTTTGGCGATTTTAACGCCCATCACAACCAGTGGCTTAAGAATGCTACTACCGACCTCGCAGACATTCATACCCTCAACTTTTCAGTCTTTCAATCCCTCACTCAGATAATCGATTTCCCCACGCGTTTTGCTTACAACCGTGACTGTAAGGACTCACTCCTCGACCTGTGTTTTACCTCCATACCCGAGTCTTGTAGTGCCACGCAGCTTTGTCCTATCGGTAACTCCAATCATGCTATAGTGTCTGTTAGCATCTCCTTCAGCCCCACCCCCTGCAAGGAGCCTCCTACCACCAGAACCACATTCTGCTACCAACGGGCTGACTGGGACTCGTTTCGTGACTTCCTCTGCGATGTCCCCTGGGATGCTGTATTTAAGCTCCCCATTCAAGATTGTGCTTCAGAGGTCTCTTCCTGGGTTAAAGCTGGAATCGACGCTTTCATCCCCTCCAGGAAATTCAAGGTCAAACCGCGCTCCTCCCCTTGGTTCACAGCTGCTTGCTCAGCCGCCATTGCCCAGAGGAACCACTTCTTCCACCATTTTCGTAGTGATATGGTTGACTTCAATAGACGTCTATTCACCCCTGCCTGTAACGAGTGTAAGCGTATCCTCAACGACGCTAAGTCATTACTTGCTGTTCGGATGAAGGAACGTATTGCATCTCGCAAATTCGGCTCCAAAAATTATTGGCGCCTCTGCAAAAGCGTTCTGAACAATAGTAAACCCTCCATTCCTCCCCTGTTCAATCAGTTTGAGGTCCTAACCACCTCTGCCAACGAGGCTGAATGCTTTGCTCGGAAGTTTTCTTCCAATTCAACGTTAGACTCTTCCGGGGTACCCATGCCCGATTTCCCTCCCAGAACCGAGGCCCTTCTGAGCGGATTGCACATATCCCCATCGTTGGTATTGGGCATTATTTCTAACTTAGATCACCACAAGGCTACTGGTGGTGACAGGATACCAGCCACTGTCCTGAAAAAATGTGCGCCTGAACTGGCGCCTGCCCTCTCTAAATTATACAACCGCTGCCTCAAGGAGTCTTGCTTTCCTGACTGCTGGAAGTCCTCAACCATTGTTCCTGTCTTTAAGAACTTTGGTGACCCCTCTGACCCTTCTAATTACCGTCCTATCAGTCTCCTACCCCTCTTCGGCAAAGTCTTCGAAGCCATTATTAACACCGATGTGATTAATCACCTGTTATCCCATGATCTGCTCTCAGACAAGCAATATGGGTGACTAGCAACCTTCCTCACAGAAAAAAAATCTGTAGAGGTACCAGTTTAGTCACTGATAATCCAAGTATGAAACCAACTAGCCAACCAGTTCCAACAAGTAAGATCTCTACAAGAGATTCACAACAAACAACAGATAATTCAACAGCTGAAAGAAAACATTCAACAGAGAGTGACCAAATCTGGTAGGAAGGTAACTTGGCCTAGATATTAGAAAACATACATAACATATTAATAATACACTCATTAATGTCTTTATCCCTCTCTCAACACAGAGAAGGTTTGCGAGAAAAACCAGGAGTTGTGCATGGTGCTTGTGGACTTGATGAAGGCCTTTGACACTGTGAATTGAGAGGCCCTTTGACAAGTCTTGAGGAAACTTGGCATCCCAGAAAACATGCTAAAAGTCATCATCTCCTTTCATGAAAGAATGTAAGTTAATATTCTGTTTGATGGTATGATGTAAGAATCCTTTGATGTCACAAACAGCACCAAACAAAGGTGTGTCATGGCCCCTGTCTTTTTTAGCCTTTTCTTCTCAGTGATGCTAAAATATGCATTCGCAAACACAGCGGTGTCAAGTTTTAGTTTTGAACAACTGATGGTCTCTTCAATCATCAGTACTTCAAAGCCAAAACCCACCTTTATACACAAATTATTCATGATTTGTTCTTTGCTGATGATGCTGCTCTTGTTGCAACATCTTTTGAGGAGGCCCAACATTTAATAAATCATTTCTCTGCTGCATGTAAAGCCTTTGGTCTTACACTTAGCATAAAGAAAACTGAAGTTGTGCACCAACCTTGTCCTACTCCGAAGCAATTACGTGGTGAGAAACAAAAACCACCAGTCTACAAATTTCCAGAGGGACCATTGAAAGTAGAAGACAAAACCCTGAACTATGTAAAGTCTTTCATCTATCTTGGTAGCAAAGTCAACTACAGTGGAAATTTAGATGATGAAATCATGCATTGGACTGTTAAGGCTACCAGTGCTTTCAGCAAACTTTGCTATCGCATGTGGAATGAACGGGGTATTCAACTGGATAGAAAAATTTGGGTTTACAGAGCTGTTGTACTTGCCATCCTTTTGTATGGCTCAGAGTTGTGTACTCCATACAGGTACCATATACGCCAGATGGATGTTTTCCATAAAAGCTGTCTGCATGCCATCTGTGGAGTTAACCTTCAAGATAGGACATCTAATGTAGACCTGTTTAACAGGTGTAATATTGGAGGAATTGAGACTTTTCTCATACAGTCTCAGTTACGGTGGACTGGTCATGTCTTGAGAATGTCTGATGACAGGATACCCAAGATCCTAATGTACAGCCAGTTAGAGCAGGGCTACAGGAATGTAGGTTGCCCATGGCTAAGATACAAAGACAAGCTAAAGAGCAAATTGTCAGCTGTCAATATACCTCATAACACCCTCAAGAGCTTAGCCTTGGGGCGGGTAGAATGGAGATCAACGTGTTTTAGTGTACTCAGCAGTTTTCAATCTGCTTGTCTGAATTGTTTTTAAGAAGTGAGAGCAAGATCTAAAAGGTCAGAAAATCTAACAGCAAATCTCACTCTTGCTCCATATGCAGCTTCTTTTGTAAATCACTAGAGGGTCTTACATGCCACTTAAGATTATCACACAAAATTTCATAACTGAATCAATTGGTTAAGTTGTCAGATTCTCATACATCAAAACCAACGGGAAAGTCCATTATATATATGTATGTAAAATTTGTATGTACATAAATATAAATGTATTATATATATATATATATATATATATATATATATATATATATATATATATATATATGCAATTTTTATATGTATTATTTATATATTATATACATGTGGTATATATTGGAAAGAGCTCAATATCCGTGATGGAGCTAACATATTTAGTTGGATTGATGTGATTTTGTGACCCTGGGTTTCACGCTATTTGTGACTGTCACACAAACTGATTAATTTTTAAATTTTGGATTCGCATATTGTTGGGTATATCAATGTTTATAGTAGTGGGGGGGGAGTTGTTGTTGGAACAACGCTCATACATATGCAGCATCCATATATCGTTGCATACATATGTACGCAATTGGTCACTGTATTCAATTTTGGATTGTGTAGCAAACTTCTTTCATAAGTCGCAGTGTCAACCGTTAATCTATTTTGTTTGCAGAATAATGTTTTCTCGCACACACATGTACATGTGTTCATATATCTTCTAACCATCTGTTTTTTTTATCTTAAGATGGTGTCTGTGTAAGACTATGGTTGGTAAAATTGTTATTATTTTTAATTATTTTAATGCTGTTTTGTTATTATTTTAAAGCTGGTTATTTGCTTGTTTTTAGCGATTTCCTTATGTAAATGGGAGAAACTCCAATTTATAATACTTATTAGTATTTATGCATGATGTTAATTTTGCTGGGGGAAGGAAGTATAATTGTGGACTGATACGATAATGGTAATTGTGGTGCAGTAGTAATTGTGGAATAATGTGGTGATGGTAATTGTGATGTGGTAGTAATGGTGGGGGGAGCAGGTGATGATAATAACAATTGTAGCAGCAAATAGTTATGGTAAAATGGTAGAAGTGATTCTAGTAATGGTGGTGAAATAACAATAATTATAATTATTATGAAGGTAGTTTGAACTAGAAAATAATTGATGGTGTTATGGTGTCAGTGGTTTCTCTTTTCATGTTCATAGGTGGTCTATGTAGCAGTGTTGATATTTTTTTTATCAGTTTGGTATAAATTGTGATAATAAGTATTTATTTTCATGTCTGCATTTAAAAATTATTTCTGATCTTATGTTTCTTTTGTTGGGTATGAGAAATTATTCCTACCTTTTTTTGTAGGCAAAGTAGCATATGTATATATATATGTGTGCAAGAAAACATTATTCCATGAACAAAATAGATGAAAGGTTGACACTGCGACTTATGAAAGAAGTTCACTACACAATCCAACATTAAATACAGTGACCATGTATGTTCATGTTTGTGTGAGCTGCAATGCATGAATGTGCGTGTATGTATGTCTGTGTACGTATGTTTGGCATTCCAATGACAATTTTTCCTCCCACTACCATAAAAAAACTGATAAACCCAACAATATATGAATCCAAAATTTAAAAATTAATCAGTTTGTGTAACAATCACAAATAGTGTGAAACCCAGGGTCACTAACTCACATCAATCCAACTAAATATATATATATATATATATATATATATATATATATATATATATATATATATATATATATCTATATATACATATATATATATATATATATATATATATATATATATACATAAAATACCAAATTTTACCTGTAGGGATTATTCCAAAGAAAGACTTTTAGTCCATATGAGAGTCCATAGCATATGATACAGAGCAAATTTTAATAATAGGAATTATGAAAAAAACACAAAATCCATAGTTAGTAATAAATTTATTTCAATGAATATAAGCATCAAACTGACTACATTTTTAGAAGATGAGCTATATTCATCAAAATGAATTTATTACCAAAAATGAAAAAAAATTCTTACTGAAATGCATTGAGGAAAAAGTCATTCCATGATGCACACATAAAATATTAAGAACATCCCAGACATATTTCCAACCTATACATGATTTTTTTAAAATTATCTACTGAAGAGCTGGAAGCAATTAACTTTTAAAAGCTAGACCAGAACTCTACAAAAAGAATGTTATATCAAAATCAGAAATGGCTTATTTACAACAGATGATAAAATATATAAGACACAATCAAAACAACAAATTACAATGTATTATAAACACCCTATGTATAAATGGAAATGGAAATACATACCAAACCTCTAATAGAAAATCAATTGGATATCATAAATCCAATACGGAACTGGAAGCTCCTAGCTTTGGCTTAAAATTTACAACTGGGATTCATAAAGGAGTTCTAATTGATGCTATACTTAAAATTCATAGACATAATGACAAAGAATTTACCAAAGTCTTCATTCAATGAATAATTAGTGCCACTCTAGAAACAAACAATGAAACAATTCTACCACAAAAATACTTGTATCCTGTCAGCACTCCCACATTTTTTAAAAATAACTTAATCAGCTATCATTGTAAAACTGATACAGGATATAAAAAAGCTTCAAAGCAATGATGAAGCTGAATGTCATTGTAAGCCCCAGAAATATCCATGAGTGTTGAACGGTCTTGCATGCTGCTCTACTGTCCAGTGACCTTTCACAGCCAGGGAGGACATTGTATTGGGAACAAGTGGAAGGGGTCAGTAAGTGGTTTGGCTTGTTGGTGACTGAGCTGTGCTCTTTCTAGTCCTGGGTGCCATTGGTGAATTACCTCAGCAAACCTGGGTTTTCACTTGGCAATTGATCCAGAATGCACTATCTCTCAATAACATGGACAGCAGATATGCCCGACTGTCATTGGTGTGATCTTGCTTTGGCAGAAATGGCTGTGCATGCTTTCTACGTCTGTCCTTAGGTGAACCCATTCTAGGATTGTATCAGTAAGATGATGGCTCATATCTCTCCCAAACATTTTGGTGTCCATTGATCTCACATTAACATGTACCCCCCCCCATATCCTGGGATGAGATAGATGGTGTTTCTGATGCTGTTAGCAATGGCAAGGATGGTGATGTGAACAACACAGATAGAGGGAATCTTACGACATGAAAGTTATTCTCATCAGGTTTATTTCAGTATCAGCTCAAGATGAAAATCAGAACTGATAGAAAGCATTTGTTATCAATAGGTTTTAACAAAAGGTGGATAAAAGCAGTGAGCTTGGTTTGTATGAATTGGTTTGTCTTGATTTTCTTTTTTAGTTGCCTTTTGACACAACGGGATGGTTTCTGCTGGACCTCTACCCTGGTTAAGCTAGACTCTTGTTTACCTAGTTAATGTGAGTAACTGTTGTTCCCAGCATTCTCTTTTGTTAGGATGCATACCAAGATACCCCCCCCCCCAGTTTGTTTTTTTTGTCCCCACCACTTTTTATCTTGACTGGATCAGCCTTTGATAATTCTCCACTCTGTAATCTATTTTATCTCTTCCTTTCATGGGAGCTGCTTGATTCTACTTAGCAGCAGAATACATTTGGCACTCTTATTTTCTGTGGGGTGAACAGGTGCTGCTAACATATTTTAGCTTGAATGTTTTGTTATATTTTATTTTCATTATTGAGTACATCCCCTCCCATCTCATTTCATGCCAC
This sequence comes from Acanthosepion esculentum, assembly GCA_964036315.1. NCBI lineage: Eukaryota > Metazoa > Mollusca > Cephalopoda > Sepiida > Sepiidae > Acanthosepion > Acanthosepion esculentum. The sequence goes on from OZ038520.1 coordinate 32,363,843, forward strand.
ATTTTTATAAAAAAAGCAACTGTATATATTTTCATATCATATGTGACACTCTAAGAATGCTGATAATTTGAAGAAAGAAAAAAGGTTTAAATTAAATCGAGAGTGAACACAAAGACAAAGAAGGTAGTAGATAGATTGAAAGACATACTGAAAACAAATGAAAATCTACTTTTATTTTGTTTCTCATTTTGTTAATAAGGACCTAGCTAGAAGATAGCACTGAAATCCACTCAGGCAAAGTTGAATCATCCAGCACTAATTGAATATAATGTCTCCTTATTTTATTCTGCTAGCTAGGACCAACAGATGGTGTGTGGGGAAGGGTTCTGGCCTCAGCTGAGGACTCTCTAGAGAGCAAATAATAATTTTATGGTGACATTAGAAATAACATGTTTTGTGTTGGGTGAAACACCTATTCCCTGGATGGCAGCAGCATGAGGAGCTGATATGAGAAAGTGAGAGGAAAATGGATACACCCACTGAAAGGTACTGGTGCAAGATGCTAGCAAGAGAATTGGGGAGAATCAGATAGTTGATTGACATGTTGCTACAGCCACCCCTCCATCACAGCAAGGGTGGGGGTACTCCCCATATTTGGACATACAAGGGCCACCCAGCAGCATCCGTGGAGAGATTTGATTGGGTGACAGGAGATTCAAAGACATGCCAGAACAAGCCAATCCCAACCAAGATTTTGGAGGTTGGACTCCATAGTCATACAGATATCCTGAGAAATGACTCATGCCCTGTTCCAGACTATTAGATAAATTGTGCAGAGTGCCCTGATGAAATTGCAGAGTGGAAGAATTGAAAGTCTCTATATAATGATAGAGAGAGAGAAAAAGAGGGAGATGAATGCATCCTCAGTACTCTGTAATTTGCTGCCTGAAGAAGTCTTTGACTTAAAGTTTGCAACCTTGACTCCAACTTGGAAACAAAGAACAAAGTGTCATGAAATTAGACTACAAGGTAGTGGTTATTAGCCTGCATGCTTGTAGATTCGTATACAAAAAAAAGTGTTCCTGTATAAACCTCACTTATATAAACCTTGTTGATTTACACAACTTTTTTTTGTCTTATATCCTCGTCCCACCTGAATGACACCAATCCAGCAATATCTGGTGATGATTGAATCCTTGCCTACCTCGTGATTAGAACAAACACAATGTCGGACAGGGCAAAGTGACCAACTTCATGGTTAGATGTGTGATTCAATCATGGACACACCGGTGACTGAAGTCAAAATGACGTTATGATATAACACAGAGCCAAGGATGCTCTGCAACATTATGCATAGGTATTTTAGTACTAAAACAAATCATGGTATAAACTAATAGATTATCACCCTAGAATATGTAGAGCTTTATGGTCTACCTAAAACCCACAAAGCAAGCATTCCAATGTGCTCCATTATATCAGGTATTGGTAGCAGACCCCACAAACTGGCAAAAGCCATAACAAAAGTTTTAACTCCTCTCCTTGGAACAATCAGCCTATCACATTTTAAAAATTCAGGAAACCTGACTGAAAAACTAAGGGAAATAAATATGACTGACAAACTCATGTCTAGTTTAGATATTAAATTGCTTTACAGTTTACATCAATGTTCCTGTTAACATCACCAATCAATGCTATTTCACATTTAATAATAATTTTTATAAATAAAAATGTGGATTAGAAATGAGGTCAACACTATGTAGGGTGCTGACATGTTTTTCTTAGAATTCTTGAATCTTGTCCTTTCCAAAATATTTTACCTAAACAATCAACATACTTCTGATATCCTGATGTCACTCTATTAATATATACCCACAAAAATAATTTACCTAACCTTGTTGATAAACTATACAAAGTCAAACATATAGTAGAATTCACTTATGAAATGGATACAAACAATATTTTACCTTTCCTAATTATCATGTTACACAACAGTAACAATGGCCTAAAACTAAGTTTATAATAATCTTGTAAATTTCTATTCTTAATATAACAAAGTGAAATCCAGAATAATCATCAGATTCTATTTAAGAGCACTCAAAATTTATAACCTTAATTATTTACATAAATAGGAGAAATACATCAAAAATATTTTCAAGTTCCTCTAATATCCTATTTCATATTCAATGCAAAACAATAGCCCAGTAAAATAAATATTTCTAAATAAAAAAGCAGACCTTCCTGACAAACCCAACAAATCAAAATATATTGTTCTACCCACTTATAAAAGAAAAATTGTAAGAACCCTACAAAAACTGAAAAAACTTATAAAATTTTCCTTGCCCATAACATTCAATGAAACATGTATAAAAAATATACAATTATACAATATATATATATATATATATATATATATATATATATATATATATTGTATACAAATATGTTTCTTAAAGTATTCAATAGCAGAACAGACTGGGTTCTATAGCCTTGGTTGGTGATCAGTCTACTGCAGAAAGAAATGGCAACCTACTGCAGGAAAATCTTCTGCCTAGTCAGTCATGGATCAAAAGACATGATTGCCTGAGAATGTATCACATATGGCACTTAAATGGTTGATGAGAACAGCTAGAAATAATTTCATTCCTTTTATTTATTAGATTATTCATGTTCTTAATTTCTATAATTTGTAGTTTCTCCTCCACGCTTGCATTAAAAAATTGTTAAAAGAATTCAAAATGAAATACTTTTATATACATAAGAAAAGGTATGTATATATATATATATATATATATATATATATATATATATATATATATATATATATATAATTGCAGCAGTAAATTTAGTTGGTTTTCCTTGTTATTTCCAAAATTTTCTAAAAAGATTGCTAATGACAATTCTAGATCATTTCACTTTTTGTACAATAGCCCTATTACTCTTGTTTCCCTTCTACTTTTTGATATATAATGAACTGGGTTAGGTTTTTTGATCAATATTAGAAATTTACAGGCTAGCTATATGGGGTATCTTATAATTAGTTTCCCCACTTTATGTTTACTGCAGTTATTACCTGATACTGCCCAAACAGCTTCATCAATTTGCTTTACATCTCTTGTGATGTCATATAAAATAATATCACAACTAAGAAGGTATTCATATAGGTCATCTTTTCTTGCAGACTGAAATAAAATGACAAAATGTATATATTTATAAACTTTTTCAAACTATCAAGATAAATATGCAGTTTAGGGAAAAAATTAGTTAATATGTTTAAATATAAATACATTATTATAATAAACTTTATTATATAACAAAACAATAACACTGTATGTGCATCATATGAGTAGACTTTTTTATAAATAATAATTTATATCTAAACTTCTTAAATTGATATTACATGCACAAATACCAATTAATTTGAATTTCACCAGTTTATGGCATTATCTTAATAATTATGAAATTATTATTTTTTGAAATATTTGATTAATATAATAATTCATAATTGATAATTCATAAAAATAATAGAAACTTTATCAATTCACTTAGTGTATTTAGTGAAATTAAATTTCATAATCTTAAGTTCATTAAATGATGATATTTATCAAACAGTTAAAAATAAACATTAATTACACTGGTTTACAAAAAAGATTTTCTCTGAGGCATGCACATGAAATGTGTTTTTTACTAATTTTCATGTGGGGAATTCAAATTTCTGAAATGTTTTGCCCTATCACCTTGTTATACTCCACTGCAATTAGATCTCTTTCTGATTCACTACATGTCAGCTGGATGTGAATGCTAAGAAAGCAAAACACAAAATAAAAAGCTGTTTTCTGCACAGAGCATCAAGCATCACATCTGGTCCACAAAACAATAAAATGCAATAGACGATAATGAATGTTCCCACCAGAAAACAGATGACCCTGGGGACCACAAGATTTGCTTAAAAGAAAACTCCTTGTAACAGCCAACACAATTGTGGGCTGAAAGGTCATTTGTTGGTACGCAGATATGCTATCACTGTCACTACCATGATTGCTTCTCTCATCACAATTGTGACCTCACCCAAACTTCACTAATCTCACCTGACTCTTCACATGTAGAATGCAGCTGACAGGCCAGCTTTGACACCAGCAGATACCTGATGCCAACCATTGTGATATCTAACAGCTTCATATCATCACCATCCATCTCTCCTGCCTCCCTTGTTGTCATCACTGTGACACTGTCTTATTGATATCACATTCAACCAAAATCCACTGGAAACATTCTGCTTGACCCAGTCCAAGTATACCTTGTTGTCAGCACCATGACCCCATTTGATGATCTTTTATTCAACCAGAATTCAAGAGACCTTCACTCGTTCACTATCTACACCTAATCCCTTGTCGCCACTGCCATAACCTCAGCAAGTCAACCTAACACTGTGATCTAATCGACCAACCCATCTTACCAGGCAGTTTGACTTCAACATCCTGGCATCCCACAACCACCAACCCATCAAACACCGTCACAGATGTCAATTTCAATCTTAAAGAAAGATGTGCGTCAAACGTCACCAATGACTAATCCATTCCAGACCTATCCAATCCAAGAAATCAGTCAACTTCCAGCTATATTGATAACAACCTTACACCTAATCACTTTCCTTACCAACAGCAACTAAAGAATGACACATGAACAGTTTTTGCCACCTTTCAAACAACTATATATATTCCCAATTTCAAATTTTAATCATTGTTTTTTCACTTACTTTGCAACCAAATGCTCATTATGACAACCTCTATTTTTTACTTTCACATGTCACATTTTTTATTATACTGCATATAAATTCAAAATATAATATGAGAATTTTATTTCTTACAAAGGCATATTACAAAAAAACAAAAATAGCATAGATGCAGATCATTGACAGAACTAAATTACTTAGATAATACCATACATACGCATCACTATACAGCAGACTGAAGTGAGATTTTTTGAACAATCTCATGTACTTTATGTCCTGTATATCATGCAGGAGCAACCAGTAGAAGTCCCTCACCATGCTGGGGTTCCACTTGCCTTAGTAGTTTCTTTTCATCTTAGTAATATCTTGGTGGAACCTTTGTCCATGCTCATCACTCACTGCTCTGAGGTTCAAAAGGAAGAAGTTAAGGTGGGAGTAGAGAAAGTGAATTTTGAGTGACATTCAGCATTCTATATTCTCATAAGACTGTAACAACTTCTCAATACATTCTTGGTAATTTGGTACCTGTGTGTTACCAAGGACACCATGGCAGGTTGACTTAAATGCTTCTCGTGCTCTTAGTACATTTAAGGTAAGAAGTTCCTCAAATAACTTATTCTTCATCACTTCTCAGATATGAGGTCCAATAAAGATGCCCCCCTTGATCATAGCAGAACTGAAATCTGGGAATAGAGTGTACGGATGTTGGAAGGCAGTATAATTTTGCCCAGCACCATCATGAAATTCCTCATTAGACTGAGCTTGATATGAAGAGTAGTAAGAAGCACTTTCTTCATGTTCAGAGGATTTTCTTTGACCCTGCTTTTACCAGGCATGAAAGTGCTCCTAGACACCAGTTTTCCTGCTTATAGTTCTTAGATACAGCCCAATAGAACAGTTGAAGGCTGCTTTCTTGTCATGAAACTATGCAATTAGTGCATTGTAACAGGGTTTACAATAGATTTGTTGGGCCCAGAATTTGTCCGGATCTCCAATTTTACAGATAAAACAATGAAAGTATGCAGTCTCAGATGGAAGGAGAAATTGTTCAGCACTGTACAACTGTCATAAAAAACCCACATGTGTAACAGAATGAATTTGCTTTGTTGATACAACCTTGATGTTTTGAAGTGACTGAAGCCATTGTAGAGATATGTATTAACTCAAAAATATGGAAAACAAAATTAACATTGATCATATATATGGTCACATCCATGCATACCAAGCATTCAAATTTTACTGCAATGAATCTCAGCTGGCAGAGCCAAGCCTAGACTGCTGAAGCTGGGAATAATGTAAGATTTTGTTAAAAAGAACACAATTCTTAAAATTTCAAATGTTAAAAAAGAATACTCAGTCTTAAAGAGGCTATATCTGGTAGCTTTGAATGCATGTAATATGCATGCATTTATGTATATGTATACATGTATATCTCAAACATAGAGGTGCTGAGTGAAAACAGATTTCATATCTAAAATCAACACACAAAAATTATATTAGAACAACTAATGTTATGCTTGCCTCAATTTCTTTGAAACCAGTGTTATTACAGATTTTGCAAAATAATTTTGAGTTTTAGTAAAATTGCTATAATAAATACAAAGTGTTATTGTTAATACATGACACAATGCAGCAATAAACTGTTATTATATATTGAATGAATATTGAATGATAAAATAAAAGGTTGATTGAAAGTTTTTAAAATTTGTAATCACTGAATTAACAGAAATTGCAGTTTCAACATAAAACTTGTGTTAATTTTTCATTCAGCAAAAGATATAATTGTCTTACATTTATAAATTCAAGTACAAAATCTGGCTTTAAAGTCATGTCATCTTTAACAGTACCAATTATTTCATAGCATCCTTCCTTTGAACCAATAAAACTTAATTCTCCATCATCAGATCTTTTTTCTTCATTTTCTTCTTCATCAAGTGTAGCACCAATCACACATCCTGAAAGATACTGAAATTAAACACATCATATAATAAATAATATATATAGAAATTACATATATATATATATATATATATATATATATATATATACACACACACATATTATATATATATATATATATATATATATATATATATATATATATATATATATATATACATAACATGTCCTGTCTACAATAGAAAAAATTATATATAATATAATATAAAAATATAAATACTTTTGAAAATTTAAATTTAGTAAAATTTTATTAATAATAAAAAAGTAATTCAACAGAGTATTTTTTAAAGCATAAATAACTTTTAGAGAATTAAATTAAATACTTTAGTAAAATCTTTATCATCCCAGCAAGTTTAAAATGATTGTGTATATTTTGAATAATTTGTTTTTGCATTCATTTTGAAAATTCAATATCTAAACTTTTAAAAAATATTAATTTCGGTAAAATGGTAAAAGACATGTAGCAATCTGATCCCACTCAAACAATTCAACAAGAAAGGTTTTTTAAAAAAATTATAATCTGATCTAAATATTTTTCAAAGCATAAATATTTTTTAGGAAATTAATTTAAATAATTAGATAATAAAACTTTTACTAAAGTTTTATTAATAAATATAATTCAGCAAAACCTGACTGAATATTGTTTTTCAGAATGAGATTTTAAAGTGGGATACCAGGTAGTTGTAAGGAATTGAGTAATGTACAAATCTTAATATTTTTTTAATCAGAAAATAATTATTAGAGATGGACATTTCACTATTTAATAAAATAAATATATTACATATCAAATTAACAACAGTATTATAAATATGATTTTAATATTTCCCTCTACTCAAGCCCACCCAGAATATATTATCAGCATATTGTAAAAATAAAATTATATGAAAATTATAAATATAATGAATTTACTTCCTTATTTATTTACTTACCATCCCTACAACGTAAACATAAAAACAAAATACATGTATTTAAAATAAATCTGTTAAGGTAAAATAGGTAATTAAATAAAACAGGTAATTAAAATTTTTGAAAAAGATGACATATGTTTATGGGATATCTGATTGTATTAAAGCTATTAAAAATTCCCCCAAAAATGTCTATGAGAATTTATTTTTGTTTTGAATATTTGAATAAATAAATTTTAAAATAGTTGAATAAATAAAGCTTTCTTTCAAATAGTTGCATTTAATATTCTACTTTTAAATTTACTTTGTTGTTTTAATATTCATTTTTTAAAGTTATGCTTTTATTTACAATAGATATGGAAATAAATTCAAGAGAATGGAAATTTTTAAAATACATATAGCATTTTGAAATGATCAGCAGAATTAAAAAGTAAAAACAAATGGGAATAATTACTATTCCTGTTCATTTTTACCTTTTTATTCTGAGAATTTTGAATGCATTCTAATGCAATTATTACATATTTTTAATTTTAAAATATCTTCACAAATACAAATTATACAATCATTTTTTTTACAAAAAGCTGGGTTGGGGGATACGGAGTCTGTATATATTATTTTGTCACTAATTACTGTAGTTTTTTAGTTTTAGCTGAACACTCACATATACAAACAACTGCTCTTTATATATGAGGAGGCACTCACTTTTGCTCCAAAATAAGAGGCACCCACTATTGCCATTTTCACTTTTCATTTTGTCTTCAGAAGAAATCAAGGATACAAAGAAGTTAAATCTCCTAACTGCATCATACTTTTTTCAATTCAAGAACAGAAAAGAATGGGAAATGTTTTTAGCTAATTTACATTTTATCTCTTGTTAAAAGACAATAACTAGAAAAATTAGGATATTTTTAAACACTTTGTAAATAGTTTTATTTTAAAAATGTTTGAATAAAGGACACAATCACTGATAATGAACTACTGTGTTTATTCATATAAATTAAATACTGTAAATTTTTAGTTTGCTGGTCTTGTTGGCCATTACTACTGAGTTGTGTGTTTGAGCTTCACAGGGTGGCCCATACAAAATTTGACATTAGACTCAATGTCATAAAATCAACCAACCTAAAGAACCCCAAAATAGTATCAATGGTCCAATAATTCTTTTGAGTAGAAGTAGAGATTTATCCCTTGTTTATGATTGGGTTTTAGTTCCTTCTAAGTTTACGTCCCTGCATAAACTCTGAAATTTTATTTACTATTTTCTTTTTCTCAATAGTAGTAGATGGGTTCATCTATCTTCCAGTTCACACTACTCTCTGGTCTTTTAACAGGAGTAGAGGTTTATCCTTTGTTTCCTGTTTAGGATTAAGTTTTTAGTTCCTTCTAAATTCTTTTCATTCTCTTTCACTCCCAGTAGCTTCTTGCATCTTATTGGCTTTGTCATTTGGCTTGAGGTGAATTAATTAAAAACACAAAAAAAAAAAACAGTTACTAAATGTAGATTTTATTCAAATGTTGCTAAATTAGCAATTAGAAAAGTTAATTAATATCAAAATAGTTAATTTCAGAATACTGAAATCCTGTGAATTTAAATTTAAATATTTAAATTTAAGTATATATCTACAAAGCTTAGTTTATTCTGGCACAGGACCATAATAATAAAGTGCATGTTAGGGATCAAATTCTCTAGACTAACTAAAAGATTAAAATGCAGGTTGGTTGAAAGTAAGGTGTAGTAGTTACATATTAATACATTATTATAATTTAGTAACCCTCATTTCAATTTCAAACATTTTCTTGAATTTCATTGGTTGTAAAATAAAAATAAGCTTTGAGAAAATTCCATAACAAAAACGTCAAAATTTGTTCAAAAATAGGCTCAACTGACATAAACAAATCTTTCTCAAATTCATCTCTAATTTAAATGTTTTGAGAAATCCTATTGGCTAAAAAATAAAAAATACAACATTTGCCCACACATTTCTCAGAAAAATTCACAATACCTACCAAGCCTCGCTGGAGCCGATTTTGTTGTTAAGAAAACTATAAATAGAAACAGCAAACAATTTTCATCGCATTTGAGATTCACACATGCAAAAGATACACACGGAATTATGTACCGCCAAAGAAGCAAACTTCCTTTATGATATTAGAAAAATTTACACAACAAACTTTTTCACTCAATATCTTTCATAGAAAATCTTTTGTCTAAGTTAAATTTAACTTTTTTAATCAAAGGCAGACAACTTTTTAGACATTGAACATTTCTGAAACAAGAAAGAACTTTTTCTCTAAAATATACCTTTGCAGACATCATTACAAACAAAGAAATTGTAAATTGTGTATATAAAATTTAATCTGTTGTTTCAAACATGTACTTTTGTCGTAATTGAATATTGTTACCATTTGGTCATTTCTTATAATTTATGTTTGTAGATATTGCATATTTTATTTGCAGCACAATCTTAAATATTCATGCAACCTTCTTACATCCACTACAATAACTTTATGATTTCTCAAGTGTATGTAGTTCTTGCTGTACTATTGCTATATTCTACTTTTCACATTACTAAAAAGTAGATGCCTCCACAAAAACAAGATACCTAATGTTTAAAATGAATTTTTAATAATTAATAATCTTTATGACGTTATTATTTTAGTTTTAATTTCAAGCTGAGAGTTTAAAATTAATATTTTCAATAAGGGAAGAAGACAAGAGAAAATAACGTAGAAAGTGAGAGATAAATAGAGAGAATATATGTGTATGTGTGTGTATACATATAATTTCATTATTTTACCCTCACATCTACACAAATTACTCTTGTTAATTCATATTGAATTTCTGAATTATACAAAACATTTCAATCACCACAAAGTGCTCTGCACTTACTGCTTCACTCTTTCCTTGTCTAATCCACTTCACTGTGAATGTGGAGCAATGTCTAAGCACAGATAATTAAAATAAGTTTGATATTCCAAGATACTCTTCACTTGTAATCTTGACTCAGTCAAGGCTAAAAACATCATGCTGTAGTTAACACTGGATTTAGGATAATTGTGGCCCTGTGCTAGTTAAGTTATAAGGCCCCTTACTTGGGCCCTGAAGGAGGTAGTCTCAGCATGCCTACACAGGTAGGTCAGCATACATGCTTAGAAAATTTAGAAGTAGTTAAAATATTACATGTTACCTAATTAATCATTATTTTTAATAAGTTTTAGGCAAATTTTTAAATTATTAGGGAATGTTTTTTGGGAGTTTTATGGGTAAATTCATGTCTGGACTGTATGGGCTATAGGTCAGATTACATTACAACAAACTTGAAAGCTATTATATACTAACCAAAGCCCCAACCTACCCAACACTGTCTTACACAGGTCACATGATAAAATAGTCAAAGTTGATAAAAGAAAACAAACAGGACAGTCATTATAGTCAACATCATGTAATTAAATCTAAACATTATGTAACATTTTAACCTTTGAAGATTGACAAAATTTTTAATCTTAAACTTTATTGAAAATAACAATCTTATATCATACAGTGACGATTGAAGAAGTTTATTGTTTACACAAAACAGTCAGATAATCAAATTGCCATGTTTTCATATTACCCTGTTAAAGCTATTTACCTATTTACAGTAGGTAATTTAATGCCAAAACGTCTTCCTGCAAACTCATCAATGACTTCATCAAAATCAATAAATTGCAGTATAGCATTCTCTTCACAGAGAATACACAAACCAGACATCTACTCTTGTGACTGTTGAATGGATATCACTTTGATCCTTTTCAGCCTGAAAAAAGACCTCTCTCCAGAATAGTTAATTGCCATCAAACACAAGAACAATCTGAAAATTGTTTCCACATTTGGAAAAGCAGCCTAGACGTTTTCCTGTTTTATTATCTGGTACATGTCTGAAACTTTCTTTTTCTGTATGAACCTGTTTGACATACAAGTGGAAAGCCAAGAGTTCATCAACAAGATTGAGATTAACACCCTTTGGATATTCTTGTTCTAGTCTCTTGACACCATGGAGAATTTGTTCCCTCATTGCTTGCAGATCAGTTAAAAACAAAAAAATTGTTACTATACACAGTAACTCTTCTCTCCAAATTTGAGTGAAGAACGTCAATTACAGGAATAAATGAATCCATCCTAAACTTAACCCTTGGAGGAATTTCATCTAAGACACTGCCATCAATGTGTAATTGTTTTCACACTCTATGCCTACTTTGGAAATTTTTGTACTCTACATCAGGTAGAGTAGTTTTTACTTGCTCCTCAAAATTTTCCGATGTGCTGGAAACAAATTGCAGAAGTGAACCGTATATAGTCAATGAAATCTGTGCACTTTGAAGGGTATTATTTACTTTGTGAAATTGCTCAAGCATATATAAAGCATGAACATAAATTCAAATTTTTCCATTTTCTGCAAAAGATTTTGAGCTTGTCATCTAGTATCACTCTTTCCAGTGTCATCATCATGGATGTAACTGAGTGCTTCAACAATGTGTGCATAACTTTCATTCATGGCTATTGTATCTATGGAATGGGCCTCCTATTTTTTTTCAGATAAATATTGCAGAACTTTTGACTTTGGTGGCAAGAAGTTTTTCAGCACTGCCCAGTAGAGGCAGAGAAAAGGCAAAAAAGTTCATTGACCACACCAAAGAAATTCACTGCATTCAGACAAGAAACAACTGCAGGCCTTTCAACCAAATTTAGGAAATGTCTAGCACAGGGAATAAATTTTGCAAACTTACTCTTTTCTAGAATGCCATTATACTTTCCGGCCATGTTAGCTGCATTGTCATATGATTGACACCTGCATTTACTAAAATTAATTTCAAGTTCTTCAAAGAAGTTTAATATCAGTTCAGCCATTCCTTGACCCATGTGATTCTTTAGTTCAATAAATACCAAAAGTCATTCAAGCAGAAAAACATATCTAACAATTACTGTGAATCAGTCGATTCAACACTTGATGACCAAATTCTGGGAACACGCTAAGAACAATACACATACGTACGTACACTCACAACACACACACATTATTTCTCCACACATACACTATGTAACTGTCCATGTCTTTGTTTAACTTGTTATTAATATATATTTGTTTACACATGTATATCAGTCTTGTTTGTTTTCTTTACAGTAATTTTTTCACAGTAATTTTTCACAGTAATTTTTTCTAACCAGTTTAAAATTTCTTCATCACTCATGTGGCCCATAAACCTACATCATTCTTGACAATAAGATCAGAAGATCAAACACGTGCTCTGTACATTTGGTGGGAGAAACTAAAGCTTCTATGTCTGTGGCTCTACTGGTACTTGGAGTTCCTGACAAATGTCCCTGAGTGGCACTGATGCTTGGATTTACAGACAAAGGTTCTGGGGTGACACTAGTACTTGGAGTTACTAAAAAATGTTCCTGGGTATCACTGGTACTAAGTACTATTGACAAATGTTCCTGGGTATCAAGTAATGCATCTGAATCTTCTGCATCTGCTATTGAAATTGTTTGTTTTGAATATTCAAAGCCAAATGATGTGATTAGCTTTAAATGTTAGGCAACAGGAAAACATCACACACGGCAGACTGAATTTATTATTGAATGCTCCTAGCCACTAAACTTGAGATTTTCACCAATGCAATAATATTTTTAATGTTATATTGTGTAAAATTTTATGCTGAATCATACAATGTCTTTTCTGATATTGAATGACTAACTTTTCTTGCTAAAAACTACTATTGTTTTCACCATTTGCTATCAAATTACACATTTGGAGTAGCTTTTAAATTTGTTAAAGTTTAAGTAGATAACCTGATTTCAGATTACTAATATGTGCAAAAGCTTATGCTGAATTGATAGAGAGATATTTTAATGCATTTTAACAGAATTTTGAAAATTTTTTGGAAGGAAGATGTGGACTCTCTGGCCTGTCAGAGTTAACTCCTCTTTAATTTCCTAATTGTTCACTAGAGCACACTCTCCTTACACTATAAATACTGGGCGATTTCTTGCCTCATTCTGCTTTTACTTTGCATTTCAGGGGACACATTTAGAAGATGTGATCTCTTGCAGAGATTTGTGTTTTGCCCACTTGTGGGAAAATGTCATGAAACACACACACACACATACACATACGTATGAACATTCATTAAAATACAAACTCTTTACATTCACACACAAACACAAATGTTGATGTTTTTGTCCATTGTAAATTTTGTTGTTTAATACATATATTTGTATACACACACACACACACACATACACACACACACACACATATATATATCGTTCTTGTTTGTTTTCTTTATGGTGGATTTAATCTCTGAGTCCGCCATATTCTTGTAGTGGAATCTCTTCTATCAGGAGTTACACATGTCTCAGTTAGCTCCTCCTCAGTCCCTTAATCCTTCAACAGGGGTCTCTCTCTCCTGGCTATAAATACTGGCTGACCCTTCGCCTCTCTCTCTTTTTCAACTTAGGCCTTGGGTCGCCACCTTGCGCGGAGGTGAGGTAAAATCTCTTTTTCCACTTAGGCCAATATGTGACCTCTCACAGATACAGCATTTCCCAAATTCTGGGAACACGCTAAGAACAATACACATACGTACATACACTCACAACACACACACATTATTTCTCCACACATACACTATATAACTGTCCATGTCTTTGTTTAACTTGTTATTAATATATATTTGTTTACACATGTATATCAGTCTTGTTTGGTTTCTTTGGACTTAATTAAAGTCCAACATGTAGCTGGACCCGCCAGCAGGAAAATTTAACCTTAAATCTTCACCCCAACGGTCCACTACACACACGTGTTCCTAATTTAACAACACGTAAACCACTACAGTCCGCTACAGGCCTGTGCTTAAGCACACCTAAGCACAATGGCAAACCCGTCACTGGCTGTAGTAAACTGTTAGTTTTTTTTTTGTACAGCAGCTACTGTTGGATTAGAGTAAATGTCAAGAAAGATATGTCATTATGCAGTTGTAGTTAGCAAATTAATCTAATAATAGACCATAACTAGTGAATTCAATTCTCCATAGAAGCACAACATTTGTGACCCCATGCTTGATTAATCCAAGCTTATAATTACAAAATGACACAACAAACAACTGACATAAATAATTGTTCATATTACTGATTTTAAATATTTACTTGTGTACATTTATTCGGCTCGGATTGAGGAACCAGAGAGCCGAGTTCGAATTCCAGTCGAATCCATTATGTCACTTACTTGCTAATTAGCTAATATCCTTGGGAAAAGTATGAATCCTCTTCTACCCCCACCCCCACCCTCTATATAGCAGGACAGACCCCCGGGTTTTTGCCTTGGATGACAACTGGTCTGACTTGAACGGCAACTGGTCTGCCGCCGAAAGAAATGGCAATCTACTACGGGAAAAAAATCTGCCTTGAAAGATGATCGCCTGACTGACAGACATTTATTCGATTTATCTTGCACAAACAGAGATTACCTTGAATTTTTTTAATAAAATTTAAAATTGAATATAAAAGATTTTATATTAATTTTCCTTTTTCAACTTATAAAAAGTTCTTAAATAAATTTTCTGTTTATTCTAATGGAAATTTGCTAGACTAATACTTACTACCACCACCAATAACAAACATGTTCAAAAAATTCTTTTGATTTTGAATGTATGTTAGTGAATGTACGAACGCGCGTGTGTGTATTTTGTAAAGAAAAAGATCTTTTTCTTTTTCTGAATGAATTCCTTTGGATTGGTCGAAATAAGTGTTATCACAATTGTTGACACTTAAAATTCCAAATAAAAGAAATTATTCAAATTTTTGAGAATATTATGTTCAATCTCCAATTACTGATTTTTAGATAGTTTACATTTCTTAAAATAAGAAAGAAAAAATATAAAAAATGTTTGAAAAAAAAAGTAAATTTCGAAATAAAGTTTACTTTAAAACTAAAAGTACGATGTGAAGTGAATAATACACACGCGCGCGTGCGTGTGTGCATATTTTTTTTACAAGTAACTAGAACTAGAGAGACCTTTTAGAAGAGATTTTTCACCATTGAAAGAAGTAATGCTTCCATAATTAAACATTGTCATTCAGTTTTTTACAGTAAGTTATATGACAAGACAAAAGGAAAATTCAATAAAATTTTTAAAATTATTGTTTTTAAAAAAGGGTTTATTCAGACTGCTTGCTTACTGCTACTAACCTTTGCAATATTCAGCCCATTATATTGGTCAACGTGATTTATAAATACTCTCTTTGATGTTACTAATTCGTCAGCAGGGGATGTTTCGTCTTTTCTCGACATTTCGCACCCAAAAGAAAATTATTGTTTATTATATATAGTAAGTTGCTAAGCAACTACAAATAACCTCGTTCTCGAATCTATCTATGACCTCAAATGAAAAAAAAAACGCTTTTTTAAATTTTGTTATATCAAATATCATAAGTTAAGATATAAACGATATAAAATTATATTAGATTATTAATAATGTAGTATTAATTATATTACAAATAATGCGACAAATATGCGGTACCTAGTAGATCTCATAAGTTTTTAAAAAATACTGTTCCATCGCTACTACACAGAGGTGGCCAGGTAAAACCTGGATAACACTACTCTACGGAAAAAAAGGAAAAGCATTTTTAAAAATTCATCTTAATTAAATGTAGGTGCTTCCAAAAATTCTCTAAAAAATCATAGTGGAAAAATGCTCAAAAATTAAAACCAATAAAAACCAAATTTATCGTCAAATCAAAATCTTAATTATACGCATATTTTCTATGAAAATTTCTCGGACATTCAGGCCGGTAAATGTTGTTAATGCTGTTTATTATAAACAGTGCATTTACTTAAATATTTGTATCGATAAAAAAGAATGCCTAAACATAAAAAAATGTATATATATATATATATATATATATATATATATATATATATATATATATATATATATGTATATATATATATATATATATATATGTATATATATATATATATATATATAGGTGTTAACCCCCATATAGGCATTTCATTTATGAAATTTCGAGAAATTCTATTATTCATATATTGCATGTTTATATTTAAGGACAAGTCCTCGGAGAATTGAAATCAAATTTTTGGTCAAACAGGAACCACAGATGTAGAAAAGCTGGTCTTAAATACAATAAAGCATTTTTTATTTCTTTTAAATTAGAAAAACTTTTAATTGCTTTTATGAATAAAATATATTACGGACATTATTATATATTCGTAAAAATGAGTAACAGAAAGATGAGGAAACAAGTAGCCGATCTTTTCCCCAGACAACGTACGAACGAGGCGCAGCCGGTCATCCAAATCTACGTCAATGAGACGCCGTGCTCAGCACTCACTGATTTCTGGTGCTCTCGCACTATAGTAAGTGTTGGACTTTGCCGAGCTTGGAAGAAGAAAAAAGTCAGAGTGACCACCATAAATGGTGAAATGCGCGCATGTCACGGGATAGGGGTAGTCAGAATCCGTGCAAATACTGGGAATTTCGCTGACGTCAAAGCGCTGGTGGTGCGTGAGAAGCCATTGAACTTTGAACAGCTACTGGGTTATGACACCATCAAAGCCTTAAGTGGTGTTCTCATCTCGTAGACTGAAAGAGTGAAGTTTCGGAAGGAGGCCCTGTATATGCAGCACTCAAGATTGACCAACCCGACTTCTGGACCGCCTCGTGGAGATGGACAGGAGTTTGGGGCCAGCCATGCTACAAAACCGCGGAGCTGAATACCATGTGCCTGACCAAATAAGACCTGCGTACAAAAAGGAGCTCCGCGAATGGATTAAAGATGAGTGGTTGATTCTCTATCCTCATAGAAAACTTGAACCACCTAAAGGCCTGATCCCTTTGATGGCGATTGTGCAACCGAACAAGTCAAAAGTCAGACTCGTAATGGATTTCCGAAAGTTGAACCAATATGTCGACACATTCACGGCTGATGCTGATGTTTGTGCCAGCAAACTGCGGGAATGGCGACAGCATGGATCTAATGTCTCCTTGCTGAATTTACGAAAGGCCTATTTGCAAGTCCGAGTTGGTGAGTCATTGTGGCTGTTTCAGACGGTGATGTTTGCTGGCAGATGCTACTGCCTTACCAGACTGGGCTTTGGATTGAACTTGGCACCGCAGATAATGAAAGCAATTATCAGTACTGTTGTAGGGGTGTAGTATGTTGGCTAGGGTCACCATGATATAATCAATATCAAAGAAGGCTGTGTTCTTGTAAAACAACACCCTACATTAATTTATGAACAACAATACACGAGAGAAAAATAATCAAGCTCAGTGGACATTAATAATATTGTATTAACAATGGTATACAAATTTCAACAATAAGTATAAAGAAAGTTGCTTCCCTTTTTCCATTAATAAAAAGGGTAATTTTAGCTAATAAATGTTGAATACAAAATTGAATGTAATTTAACTACAAAGTTCAATTGAAGTCTTAGCTAAATAAAGAATAGTTCCACAGTGTTTTATCAGTGTAGAAAGATGTAATGTTCATGAGTGATATCAACAAGATTTAGTATGATTACTTGAATTAGTAATAATTAAGAATTAAAATGTCAATATAGCGCCGTGCCTTATTTTCCAAGAATTGAACTGCTACTGCTACTGGCAAACAGCGAGAGTCTTTATATAACAAGTTTTAGGCTCCGGATGGCTTGGCGCCAAAAATATAGAAAAGATAATAAAATACGCGATTGGTCAGGAAATGGACCAATCCGTGATTTTAGAGAAAAATTTGAATTACCTGCGATGGTTAAATTGTCCTATAATAAGTATCATGTATTTATTAACCAATGATATTAAAGAAAGCGGAGGTGTGGCACATGTAAGTGATTCCCACACCGTGTTGTCTCAAGAAGAGACAGTAAAAAAGGGACGTCAGTGTACATCGATGACATTTATGTAAACGAAGACATCATGTCATCACAGCAAATAAGAGCTAAATTGGCTTAATCTGCAAGGACCCGGAACGGCTGGAAGATGGCGCCCGTGTGTTTTACATGGATGTTCGAGGCGAGCAAGGAACCTTGCAATGGAGACGCGGAACTGCAATTCCAGCAGTACCTGACGTCCTAACAAGGCGGATAGTTTTTTTCCCTATGTGGAAGGTTTGTGAGGCACCTACCGGTATACAGATGGCTCCGCGTGGCGGCAGGCACCGTGAAGCGAAGGGCAAGCGCGGTCACCAAGGGTTGGGACGATGAAACGACTGGCCCTTTGCTTATTCGCATGGCGACGGAGACGATAACATGAGTAAAGAAGAACGACCCTGCCAAAGGAGATTGGTGTGTGCACGGAGAAGAAATGAACATGTGGGCCAATGCAAGCTCACTAGCGATTGGAGACTTGTTGGAGAAGGACGGAATGCGACCAATAAACGACGCCGCACATATTAACCTGGCAGCTGTACTGAAGAGCGTCAATTTAGCGCTCCAGTGGAAGGTTAAAAAGTTGCATATAGAGACTGACTCCTTATGCGTATACCATTGGGTGTCAGATACCTTGACAGGTAAAAGCCAGAGTGCGCACCAAGGCAGCAAGCAAGATGCTGATCCGGGGCAGGTTGGAGACTATCAAGAAACTAGTCACTGTATATGATCTGTCTGTGGATGTAACATTAGTAACATCAAACTGCAACCTTGCTGACAGATTGACCCACTTGCCACAAAGATGGTACGACGCCATAAAACAGACGCTGAGCCTGTACCACCGGTATGTGCTGCTTCTGTTGAGGTGGCAGACGAGATAATGAAAATACACCGTTGCAGCGGGCACCCCGGTGTAAGAAGGACGTGCTATTTCGTACGGTTGACCAATCCCTCAGTGCCCACGAGTGCCGTCAGGTCATTAGTTAAGGGATGCCAGACGTTCCAGTCAATAGACCCCGCACCAGTTAAATGGCAAAAAGGGAAGATGGCAGTAAGCAACACTTGGAACAGTCTGAGTATGGATATAACACATTATGGCGGCCAGCATTTCCTCACGCTTATAGATTGTGGACCCACTAGATTCGTAGTCTGGCGACCATTGCTACGGCAGGACTCTTCAAGTGTCATCCGCCAGTTAGAGTCAGTGTTTTATGAACGAGGACCCCCGGTGGAAATCCTTTCTGACAACGATACTGCCTTCTTCAGCTAACAGTTTGGGCACTTCCTGGGATCCAGCTTCGACTGCGATGCGCGCATGTACTAAGTGGTAATGGCATATCTACTGAAATTAGCATTTCTGCGACCCTCCCCAATAGGCATGGGGCCCTATGCGATTGAGGGGTTCAGGGTAGTCAGCACTATTATAGTTTATATTCGACAATATAACTGAGGTAGAAAAAAGTAAGAAGTATTAAAAAAAACGTTGCTGAAACTAACCCTTTTGGGACTCTAACCTCACAGGGGATTTTGCGTAGTACGTACCGCACCGGCCATGGAGATACACGATGTATATTATTAGTTGATGACAATGTAACGTCAATTTAAAAATAATTTTTAAAAATGGCCATAAAACAGTGCTGAAAAAAACATGGCATAACCCTTACCTTCACACATTTAGGTGTGTTTAATAAAAGCCCTTTTAAAAGAGGAAAGATTACATACACACATTTAGGTGGCTTTAATATAGTCCATGAGATATAGAAACGTTCACAAACATTGAGGTGTGTTTAATAATAGAAGCCATTCAAAGGGGAAAAGTTCGTACTTTGGTTTCATTGTAGAATCTACATCAGGAAAGCGGGAAATGTTTCAGCTGATTATAGTAATCCGTTTGAGTTGACAAGGCGGAATCCATTCACCAATTGGCTTTGTTTATTTTATGGTCTGTATTTATAGATTCCCTTAAGCGGGAGCTGGCTCACAAAAAAGTTCCTCAAAATGCGAGGGAAACGCTGTCAGTTGTCGATTAATAATTTACATTATATTTGGATATATTTTCGAAACGCTACCGGAAGTGTCTCTCGGGGCCGAGGCACAAATAACAGATTTTAATCATTTAACTCCTGACTCTTGAGACGGAAACTTCCGTTCGACCCGACATCAGTTTTATTATGTTATTTTTCTTAAGATTCAAGTTTCTTTAATGAATGTATAGTGATAGAAATAAATAAATTACTAAATATCCCTAAATTAGACTATGTAGTAGTAGTCTGTAACCCCAAATAATAATAATAATAATAATAGAAAAATTAAAAGTTAAACAATACAAATACTTCAAAATACAGATAAGAATAGCAATTAACAATAAAGAAAGATAAAGTTAGATTATAAAAATAGTTAAATAAAATATAGAATACTTCCATAATGTATTGAAACAAGCGTTTTACCGCCTAAAGAGACTTTCTCTCTTTTTGTCTTTTGAGCGCCGCAAAAGGTAGACGTGTCACGAGGGCCATTCGTCTATGTTAGACTATCCCCGCAAACATTAAAAAGGTAGAAGTGACACGGTAAAGGCGAAGATAACTAGAACGGAGTGATTAGATTAATAATAATGTCAAATTTCTTTATTGGAAAAATCAAAGTAACAAAGAAAAACAAAAAGGTCTGAGTCAATAGTTAGTAGGCTGGTGATGTAGCTGGAGTTGCGAGTGTGATTGTAAGCAGACCTTTTGAGCCCTAAAAATGGCAGTTGAGTAGCGGAGAGAACAAAATTTGTATCCTGAAAAGGGCAATTTTGATAGCAGTGAGAAAAGACTTTGTGCCCTAAAAAGGGTAGTTTAGATAGTGAAGTGCTAACGTTCGGACTCGCTGCAGCCCTCGCCTTCCGCTTTTTACCGCCAACAACCTTCCAATCCCCTTCACCAGATGTAATGAAGGGGGCGACGGGGACAGAGGCCATGCTTTTCGTCTCCTCCGAAGTCTCGGGGCAATCTTTCTTGGGGTTCGGCTGGCGGTCTGAGGCAGGTTCACCCGTACACGCAGAAGCCATATGGCCGGGTTGGCGACACTTCCAGCATGTCGGTTTCCTACTACAATAACAGGCAGCATTCTGCCGTCGACGTCCAACATGCTGGGAATGTCGTCAAAGGCCCCCTGGCTCAGCATGATGGCGAAGCTCCAGACGCCCAGCCTGACATCCGAGGAGACGCTGAGGATCTCCCCAAATTGCTTCATAGCTTCTTGGCCGCGTGGGCCGACCGTCCTCAGTTCCGTCTCTGCGTGCTGATTTTATGACGTGGGAGCGTTAATACATTTACGGATTTTGAGGCTACTTCCGGTTTCGAATGAACAGTCGTAAAGTAACTTTAAGTGACGATATATAATGCAACTGAACATCACGCAACCAAGTGTAGGAAGGAAAATAGTATTTGCTTCGGGATACCGTTGAACCATATCACCGAAACGACCCACAGAATTAATATTCTCAATTATGCTGTTTTAGGTCATGCCGAAGAGTTCCGTTCGCCGGAGCGGAATAAAAACAGAGTAGCATGAGGCTACGGTAGACGTTCTGGATTGTCTGGTATAAAACATGAAGCCACTAACAGATAAACAACATTTCTCTCTATGTTCTTTAAAATATACAATAATTTCAATGAAATGTATACTAAAGCAATTTATCATCTTTTTATTTCGTTGCATCTCATATATGATTTTGTTTGTAATATTGTAATCACGTCGGGATTACTATTGTGGTCTCGTTTTACCTCTTAAAAGCCATAACTCATAAGTAACATCCAGAGAAAGCCAACGCATCACCAGAACGCTACGAAAATGGTGACACCAACGTGATACAAACAGAATCATTACAACGAAATAAGCATTTAGTATACAATTCAAAGAAATTATTGTATATTTTAAAGTACAATACAGAAATTTAAAAAAAGAAATTGTTTAGCATTACTTTGTAGATACGATATTTATTTACTATACACGTTTTTTAATTCTTATCCAGAAAATTAATATAGTTAAACTCATTTAATTAATATAGTTAAACTCATTTAATTAATATAGTTAAACTCATATTTCTGTTAGAAAATATCGGTTTTAAAACTGATTGTTAAAGAAAATACGAAAAATAATACAATAACTGATATTTTCCCTTAAAAAATATACTTTTTTATGTTATTAATTTACTCATTTAGGATTAACTAACCTTTTTTAAGAAAGTATATCGGCTGTAATAAAAATAAAATATCAATTTTATTGAATTATTTTTTATATTTATGTTTTTAAAATGTTTCTTTAAGAATGTTTGATATGACCCATTGATATCTGTTTGTAACTCAGTGCTGATTGTTTCTGATAATTACTATCGTCTAATTTTAGTTGTGCACAGATTTATAATCATTTTGTCTTTTTTTTAGCACTAAGGAAAGAGGAACGCTAACTTGATTGCTTTCATTTTAATAATAATTTTTCTATTTACTATTTTATTCCTTTCTTTATAGTAGATATCAATATATACTTTTTATTAAAAAGTTTTTAATATATGTATTTTTAAATCTAGTTTAATAATAATAAAATAGTTTAATAATATTTAGTGATAAAATTATTTAATTTTAATAACTTAAAACGTTAAATAACTGGATCAGGGGTATAAAATACATAATATAAAGTCACAATATGTATAATCAAAAAATTAGTGAAATACTTAATTGACTTCAGCCTTTCGGACAGTCTGTGACAGAATTTAACGTATACAACTCCTACTTAGAATATGATCAAAGATTATTTGTAACTAAACTGAATGCACCAAGCAACAAAATAGCTTGATGTTGTTCATATAAACCACGAAGGGTATAATATCCAAGTCCTTAAAAATGAAAAGGTAAAATTAGTATTTTGTAATAGAGTTTAATTGATGCTCCTAAATCTTGAACAATTATTTATCTTCATTAGTCGAAGCACATGAGACCATTCCAAGAAGTTAAAAGATACTCTTGTGGGAAAACAGTCCTGAGCTGAAAAGAATGATACACGAAAGAAACAAACAGAAGAGGAAGAAAAACGGATGAGAGGATAGTAAACAAGGAAAAAAAAATAGTTTATGTTCTGGGAAACCAAATGAAATGTAGCAACAACTCTAAGTAGAAGCCTTTGACTAATTCAGCTTTAACGCTGAAAACGTTTATTATAGTGTATGGTTACAAGCGAGAGGGAAGATGGGATGTGGTTAGCTTTTTAGTTCCACACAAATGTATCCAGAGGATTAGAGACAAAATTAATGGAACCAAGCAGCACAGAAAATGTGTTAAAATTTGAAGAAAAGCGAAAAATAGATCATACAATCAAAACCAACACAGAAGAAAAACCCTGGTCTGAAAAAAACACTTCGAGTAACATTTCAGCCTTAACCATGGAAATAGAACATATATCAGTATATATCAGAATCATTACTAAATCTGTCACCAAACATAAATAATAACGAAACTACTGATGAGGAAGCTAAGAAAGCTATAAAAATACGAATAATAAAGGCTTGACATTAAGGCTGATTTAAAAATAGCTTACATTCTCCCTGAATTCAATAACAAGTTTCTCAGTTCCATGAAAAAAGTCTGGGATCAGGCACGCATCACAAAATATCACGCATTAATTCACTATGGAAACAAAAAGACAGTTGTCAAAACCCGTAGTCATGCAGAAGTATTTTAATTGGATCCATTATAGTGAAAGTACTGATGAAGATTGTCTTAACTAGGCACTCATTGTTTTATAAAAGTCAGCTTCTCACAATCCAGTTTGGTTTTCGTTCTAGCAAGAGATGTAATGATGGCGTATATGTCATCAAACAACTCCACCTCTCCAATAGAAAATTGTATACTTGCTATGTCGACTTCCCAGCAACATATGACCGCACCAATAGATACTTCCTCTTCTCATGCAAACTAACTCAACTAAATGTCAAACATCTGATAAAAGAACTATATCGGTTCACAAAATCATATATGTCTGACGAAGACCCGAATACAGAAACATTTCAAACCTCATCAGAAGCACGACAAGGAGGAAATGAGATCTCTAGTCTATTTAATCTTTTCCTAAACTATGCCCCGCGAATACACAAACACAGATGTGAAGAGATAGGCATTGGTCATTTGTTCATTCTGTACCACATCCAAAATGAATCTACTAATAGAAAACAGCGACCCTTCTGTCCTACCCGAGACCAATGTACTGATGAAGTGGGAGGGGCTATGCTGATGACATAAATATTCATAGTTGGGATAGGAATGATCTTGAACAATAAAATTAACATCCTCTATCAAATATTCTATTGCAAATTAAAGACAATGATCTGGAATTTAAATGAAAGCAGTGATGACACTTACTATGAATCCGTCACAAGAATTATAGATGTAGTGTAGCGGATCGGGCCCTGAGTATGGTGGTTTGGTGATGGTTTGTTGTGCGTGTGTGAAAGGGCGTTCGCCACAATTATTTTATTTTGTCTAGGAAAGGTGTGGAAAGGATTATGCCATTATGCTGGAGGTCGTTATCCAATGTGGTGGAACAATGCAAATTATATTTGACGTGAAATAGCAATGGTGAAATACAAAACAGAACGTAGAGTTGAAAACATAACAATTGAATTTATTAAGTATTGAATATACATGCATGCGATGTGAACTGAAAAGTCAGACGGAGTTAATTTCTCTTTGATTAGGTAATATTTGTACCTAGACTCATAACGAATAAGTTGACTATTAAAATGCTGTTTAGAAGATTGAGTATGTTTTGAATTGTGTATTGTGGATGCTGGAATTATACTTGAATGAATTGTTGTAAAGTTCTTTTACGTCTGACTGATTAGTCAAGACGGGAGTTCTTTAAGAGTCACAGTTTGGCAGTGGTGTTGTGACGTAGAGAAGTTTGGTTCGAGAGTCCGCATGCGCGTGTGAGGGTCACACGTGTTGGGTTTTTATATCTTCGCTGTATCACGTGGGTGGCTCCAGATTGAGTTGGCGCCTAAATTTATCTTGCGCGTGGGAGCGATCTGATTGGTCAAAACTGACCAATCAGCAAGCTAGATTGAAGGTGATTAACCAATGAATGCCTGTTGATTATTTTGTAAGTATGATGTTGGTAAAATCGTAACAGGAAGAGTGCATTTCCTAGCGGAGGGTAAACTGGCTGTCGTGGAAGATTCCACAGTGGAATAATATCACACTCTTCAAATCCCTTGATGTATGGGTAAGTTATAACAAATTTAGTATAGGTGATAAGGAAATTGAGTATAGAATAGTATGCGCTATAAGTAGTTTCGGACACCGCAAATTGCTACAAAACCAAAACATTAACCTAAAAACTAATGTCATATTCTTAAATAGTCTCGTCAGATCAAGACTTTCATATGGATGCCACGCATGGCACCAAACTCATTAATATATAAACTGCCAGCTATATACAACCGCTTTTTCAGATCAATAGTTAAAAATGGTTTGAGTGAATGTAACCTGAAGGTCTTAACGAGGATCATCCTTCTTTGAACTTTGTGGACGGTCGTTACAGAATTACAAACAAAGAATTGTACCAATTAACAGCAAGCACATCACTTGAGAACTTTCAACAGTAGCAACAACTAAAATGGCTAGCACATGTAACTCGAATAGAAAATAATAGCATAATAAAATGCTGATATTTCACACTAATTAGACCAAAGTCACACTCCATCAATAGTGGAAAGAGCGATAACAGCATTTTTCTTTATAAGGAAACGACTAACATTACCATTACCATTAATGTTTTCTTGATTCCAATCACACTAAAGATGTAAGAAGCTTAATGTATAATTCCATTGAGTAGGCCAAGGATAAAGGAACTTGACAATTATTGCCTCTCCCCATACATATGTGTGCGAGGCACTACTAAACCTGATCTTGTGGTGAAATTTGCCTTCTTGAGAAAGGCGTACTTGACAACTAATGTGAATGTACTAAAATGCTCTTTTCTCGACTTCCAACAGCTAATCTAATGACCAAATATTTTGATTTCCTTGTACGAGCCGAAATGTTTTCAGCAATCACTGATATTATTATTCTTTTATGTGCCGTGTCCCTTCGCGACGTGGGTGATCATAGCTCTTCACAACTTCCTGTCCGTCATAGCTCTAAACAATATTTTTTTCTCTTACTATCCTTCCCAACCCCTGTTCTTCCATTTATTTACATAAATATGTTACTCAGTGTTTCTCTCTTGCCTTCAATGTCTCGTGTGAGTGTCAAATTCTCGAAGCCCTTTTTACTCATTATGTGCCCTAGAAATTTAATCTGATTCTAAATATAAGTGTCCTTTTCATTTCCATATTCTTTCAAACTTCCACTGTTCTGTCCGTGGTATTCTCAACATCCTTCCGTAAAAACATATCTCTGTTGCCTCAAGTCTCCTCTTCATCTGTAAGGAAATTATCCAACATTCACTACCATTTATATTACACAACAGTTCACGCCTCTTGTCTTTGTTTCTGGCGAGATTTTCCTCTTTCTCAATACTTTCTTTAAGTTTTGGAAAACATCTGTGGAGCGATGATGGAAATAAACATCAAAACAAAGACCAAATGACAAAAATGGTTTCTGATCGAAGGATCGCACATTCTTTCGGTAAATAAATTTGAAAATAAATATTTAACATTTTTCAGCCAACGGGTTACGTTCCTGCCATCTAATAAAAAAACATGCTTCGTGATCCCTTTGAAGGTTCCTAGTGTCGCAGTTAGCTCCTCTTCAGTTCTTTAATCCTTCAACAGGGGTCTCTCTCCCTGGTTATAAATACTGGCTGACGCTCTACCTCACGCGGAGACGAGGTAAAATCTTTCTTTTTCCACTTACACCAATATGTGACCTCTCACAGATACAGCGTTTCCCAAATTCTGGGAACGCGCTAAGAACAATACACGTACGTACGAACACTTACAACACAGACACACACACACACACACACACAGAGATAATTTCTCCATACTAACTCTATGTAACAGTCCATGTCTTTGTTTAACTTGTTTTGTTATTAATATATATTTGTTTACCCATGTATATCGGCCTTGTTTGTTTTCTTTGGACTTAATTAAAGTCCGACATTCTCATGTAGCTGGACCCGCCAGCAGGAAAGTTTAACCTTCTGATATCTCTTCACATCTTCACCCCCACGGTCCGCTAAACTAGATAGACAAACAAACGCATCGTTTACTCGTCTTCCCCAACAAGCTAAATGATGCTTATACTTTACTCCTCACTTTCTTTTTTTTCACACATGCAAGCGAAGAAATCACATTTCTTTTCATTTTAGCAAACAACTACAAACAAGGACTGTAAGAATTTGAACATTCACACACGCTATGAAAAATTTAGTTGTAAAAACACGAAAATAAAATTATTTTATATTTTTATATTTAAACATCTTTTTGGTTTTGTTCTTTGTTGTGGGTTGATTCAAATCTGCAACACATCTTTCGCTGTCCCAATGCATCTTTGAATTTTTGTGTCACATTTTCCGCCATCTATTATAACATTATCCAGATAATTAAATGTATGCATAGTTAGTAAGATTTTCTTTACTGGAAACTTTGGAATATAACAAACTTACTCAAGGGTATAAGATAAATAATAACTTTTTATTTATTTTCTTTAGAGTGATGAGTGATTTCTTCCAGTGTAGCAAAAACTTCGTTAATGAGGTGGATATTGGTAGCAATCTGGAGAAATATCCGTTAGTGGTAATGTTTGAAGTCATATCATGATAGGGGTAGTAGTAATGTTAGAAATAGATCAGTGTCAATCTACTGTGTTTTTCTCGGCCTTAAGCAGCACACATGACCTTTTAATTTCTTCACGCGTCACGAATGGCTGTCTCCTCTAGCCAGAGATGTCAGGTTTATATCCTTTTGACCAGGCTCTGAGATTCTGGCGTGAACATTGGTTTCGGCTGTCATCAAAAGTCTTTTTGTATCATTTTTTTTTTTTTTTTGACTGGCCAAAATTATTTTATTTTCCGGTGTTCCTTTCTTTTCATTTTTTTTTTTTTATAACAGAAGTTATGTGTGAATTTTTTTTAATAACGGAAGTTATCAGGTTCAATCTTTTCCTCTCGTTCCTCTTTTTACTTAAGGGTTGGCTTCTCGTTAGTTGAGAGAGAAGTATAAAAACTTAAAAAGATAAATTTAGAAAGAAAGAGAAAGTAAGAGATAAGGAAAGGAAAGCACAAATGCCTTATTTTAATTTTAATTCTTTTTATTTTTGTTTATTTATTTTATTTTTAGATTATATTTTTATCAGGACTCACTAAAGATTTAAATAAAATTATCAGCACTTATTCATTAACGAATGAGTTTTACGTTGAATAGATCATTATTTCAGAAACCTTGTGGAAATTTTGGGGAGGTGGTCAGTCTTAGTCCCCCATCGTGAACAGTTAACATTTAAATTTGGAGTAAGTTTGCGATTTTTTTTTTTACTTTACAGTATTACCTCTTTGTTTGCTAGGTGTGTGGGCGATTTATATGTATGATCTCCTGATAGTTTTGTCCCACAAATTGGTGGACTCGTGTGAGTCCAAATAAAATAAACAACTCAAAACAATGAATTTAAAACAAACGGCAATCATATGCATGTATTAACAAAAGTGAAGCATGTGTACACAATTGAAAAAAAGGAAAAGACATTGAAACTAGCTATGAGAATGTGTGTGTGTTTGTGTGTGTGTGCGTGTGCGTGTGCGTGTGTGTGTGTGTGTGTGTGTGTGTGTGTGTGTTCAAAATTCAGCAGATAAAGAAAAACAAACGCACCCCAGCTAGCGGCAGTGTTCTTTAAGGACTTTTAGTTTTGGCAGAGCCAAGTGGGGTAACCAACAACAGTAATAAAGAAAATTCCTTAAAGTAATATTTTTAGCAAAGAAAGAATGATTCAATAAAATTCAAAATTTATTTATTTTTGTTGAGAGTTGCTGCTTTCATAGTTTAAACAATAAAACATCATTTTCTTTTAGGTTTGCGAAAAAAGGATTCTACACTGAATATTTTTTAACTTGTTTGTAATTTTTCAATGCGATTCGCAAAAGTTTTTTTACTATATAAAAAAAAAAACGTTTATTAAAAACATGCTTGAAAAAGCGTTACATATTATAAAGTATTTTTTGAGTTTTTAAAAGAGTTGTTTTATTTTTAACTGTTACATTATTTTTTGTGCGGAAGTTTAAAAAGGAAATAATTCAATAGGTCTGTGACGTCGAACAACAGTACCAATTCAATAAGTCTTTATCAGTTTCCCCTACTTTTCTTTTTTTTTATGGCAAGCTTTAATAAATTTTAAAATCAAAATAATTTTTAAAAAGACGTTATTGGGTGTAATTAAATATTTTTGGCATCAAATCAGTAAGAAAATAAAAACAAAATGCAACGAATAAAAAAGTTTTCATTGCATTTTGTTTTGTTTAAAAATCAAAACTTAAAGTATCATTTTTATTTTTTAATTAATAATTTCTTTTTTTATACTTCTGTTGTAACATAAAACAGATTGTTAATTATTATAAGTTTCATAGAAATAGTTGGAGATCATGCCTATGTTTTAAAAAAAAACTTAAATGCGTAAAAAATAAAAATTATTTATTTTTTTAATACATATTAGCTTTTTTTAAGACTATATCTTCCAAATGAAAAAAAATCAAAATGTTCGAAGACATTTATTCTTTTAATAAATCTGTGATTATACCTAGTTAACAACCATAATATGTTATCTAATTTACTACATTGTAGAAACTCATATATTTTTTCTGCTGATAAAAAATTGTGTCCACCAATAATAATAAATGTTGGTATGAGTTTTTGTATACTTAAAGATTTCCACGCTACAAGCTTATACAGAACTTAGATGAATTACTCCCCTTTACTTTCCTTGATTTAAGATGATTTACATTTGACTTTGACGTCCTTAATTATTGAAAGTAAATTAATAGAATTATATTAAAAAATCTAGTTAACCAAAGTAAATTTTTTCAAAATGGTCTTCTTAACGTCTGTGAATGCTGTTAGAAATCGTGGACCAGACAGATTCTGGAGAAAAGCTATGTACTTACGCATGGCCTGGGTGAGTGCATAAATTCATTTAATTATTAGTTGCTTAATTTTTTTTTTCCTTTAAAAAAGATAATGTTGTAAATTTACTCGAATATTTATTTTTTTCTTATATATTTAAAAATGAGAGAAATAATCCTGAAACTACTGAATTTTGAATTTAATATTGTTTTCCAATTTTACAAAAATATTTCTAATGTTGAAGCCAGTTTTTTTCTTTTTTAATAAATTATCCTCCCAAAATACCTGTATTTCGCGTGTTTTATTTTTAAATATCGTCATAAAACTTAAAATGAGTTTCAGTTCTGTTAATATGTTTCTATATTGTTTTTTTTCTAAATGTACAATATTTAAAAAAATGAAAATGTATCTAAGAATTTAGTCAATTTTTGAGTCGAATGTTCTTTATCATTTTTATTTCTTTCTGTCAATTGATCAAATCTTAAGCGAAAATTGGGGTATTTTTTCTGCTTTTATAGTTTCTATTGTTTGTTTTTGTTTGTTATTTTTTTTATAAAAGAAGCTTTGGTATATGTTGTTAATCGATAACTAATAAACGAAGAAATTATTAAACTTTTTAGGTTACCAGAGTATTGAAATTTTTAATCTTCTTACATATGGTATCGTCTTAAACTAGTTACTTGAAAAAAGTTGAACCCTTAAAAAATCAACTCGCTTCAGTCGAAAAATGTTAATAATTTAAAAATTAATATTTTAAACTGCTTTTTATAACTGATCAGATATTGATTTCAATACATCCAAAATTCTTTCCATTAAATTGTCGGTGGTCATCTTTTAACAAACATTTTTCAGTTTCCGAAATGCATCATGGAATTATTTTTCAAGAATTTTGTTTACTTGATTTACTTTGGAGACTGGAAAGTTATTTCAGTCTCTTAAGGAAATAAAACAGCACTTAAGGTTTTGAAGTTCACAAAAAAAATTTTAACATGTATTTCATGAAATGAAGGCAAGTAATGTGTGTGAAAGTTGAGAGTATAAAATATATCAAGGAATATTATAAAATTTTGGAATATTATCATAATTATTATTCATTAGTATCCTAAATTATTTTTTATGCTTCGTTAATGAATATTTTTGTTAAAGTTGATATCACTTTGTAGTAGTACACTCAGGCTCATTTCTCTTTGCTTTCTGATCAATAACAAATATTTGATTTTTACTATTAGTCATTGTTTTTAATTAGCTATATTGAATGTCATTAACAAGTTCTTTCCTAAATATTTTCTTTAATATTGTGGCTTTCAGAAACACAAGTTGTGTATACTTATCTTAAGCCTTGATTTGCAAATCAGGGGATGGCAAGCTTTTGGAGAGCAAGCCAGAAAGCTATGCATTGTCTAGGAGGAAGGCCATGATATCAAATGTACTATAATAAATTGTCTCCACTTCAGACTGCTCCAACCAGAAGGCTGCCTTGGTCTGGAGCTTTAAAGGAAAAACAATGAAGTAAATGTTATATTATTTAAACAAGCTTCCTTATTCTACTGTGGGAATAACAGAACAACAACTAACACAATCAAAAAATATGCAAATTACATTACTACAAACTAAATACAGTTAGAAGTGGCAAATTATTTAAATGAGACACTTGTTTCTGCATTTCTCCACATCAGCTGAAATTTTTGTTGATGACAGGAGCAAAAGTTTATCTCGGTGGTCATCACCCAAACTTAAACAACTTTTAGTATATTTCGTTTTTGAAAAAAAGTTGTTTACAAACATATGTACTTCCAAATAATGATACCATTCATTATATAGGCTTTTATATTTTCTGCTTGGCAAAACCTAATTCTTGTAGAAGTCAGCAATGGATTCGGAATTAAATTTTGATTTTAAAAAATTCATAGCATTTAATTTCAACTGATTGCTCCACAAATTAATTAAATAATTAGTGTTCAGTTGGTGGGCCCAGACAAAAATTTGTTGCAGGCTGGACGAAGCCTGGGGGCCATGGGTTGCTAATCCCTAATGTAAATTCTGGTATCCTCATTTCTAAATCATTTACCTAATTTTAAAGTATATGACCCAA
The DNA here is from genome assembly GCA_964036315.1 of Acanthosepion esculentum. Taxonomy (NCBI): domain Eukaryota; kingdom Metazoa; phylum Mollusca; class Cephalopoda; order Sepiida; family Sepiidae; genus Acanthosepion; species Acanthosepion esculentum. The sequence goes on from OZ038520.1 coordinate 32,396,487, forward strand.
CTCCACCAAATAAGTATAGTCCATTTTAACTTTTCAAACTATTTTTGGATATCAAATACTGATCTCTTATACTGAAAATTAATTTTAGAATGAAACTTATCAGCCCACCTTTGAATTTTATTTTTAAACATTTCATCCCAAGCAAGGTCACTAAGATGCAAGGGGTTAATAGGAGTGAAGGAGAATGAGAAAACCATAGTGAGGAGAAAGGACAATAAGAGAAGCAGATTCAGGAAGTCTGAAGATGGTGATTGGTGTTGCATTTAAATTTTTGAAAATTGTAGGGAAGTAAAAAACCAGTTGGTTTTTTTACTTCCCAACAAGAAAAGAAACTATTTGAATAGAATTTATGGTTGCATTTAACTACTTCAACAGTAAAATAGGAAGACCTAGTTGCCATCTAGTAGAAAAATCATGTAGTCTAGGTACCAAGGAAAATTGTTTTTATTGTCACAACACAGTGAATCAACTTTTCTATCACTAACAGTAGACCTAGCAATTGAATATAATCACTCCACTTCATGTCAGTGGAAAATGTAAGCCCAAGAAGGTGAAAAGTTGCTCTCTAGGAGGCTAGCATCAGCTATGCTGATAGAAGACTGAAAAGGTTCTCTATAATGAATAAATGATAGTTTTGTTTTGGAGGTTTAAATTTTCAAGCTATTCCTTGCCCTAGTTAACCACAGGAAGAGATATCAGTATATAAAAAAATTCTGTATTTGAACTAAAATGAAAAATAACAAACCAATTACTTTAAACAAACAAATACAAAGGATTAAATTTAGGATACTGAAATAATTAACCAGAGACTTAAATTTTTGCTTAACTAAGATATCTTCAATTTTTACAATCACAACCTTCCTCAAATTCTGTTGAACCAGATAACTTTCATGGAATTTCAAACAATGATAGTAGATTATTCTCATTCTGCTGTCCATGTCTAGGTATATCTCATCTTAGTTCATTGTCCTTTACTACTCTGTTATTGCTAGTACAGTTTCCACCAAATCTGAGCATATATGTACTGTCTGGTACATGAACTCATAATTGCTGTACCATTAATTCACTAATCAACACTTTAATTCTCATGAGCATTGTCCCTTAACCTTAAATTTGTTTAATGTTCTTGCTTTCTCTCCTGTTGCTGCAACCTTGTTAAGTTTAGCTCCTTTTTTATTGCCTTCTTTTGTTACTGAAGTCTTTTGCCATACTCTGGTGTTATTAATTGCTGGTATTTCTGCTGCATGATTATTTTTTTTTTCATGGTAGTTCCCATATGGTCTTTATATACATTTTGTTTACCTTTGGCACAGTTCTCAACCTTAACTGTATTTCTTAATTTCAACTCCAAATTGCTATTGCGGAAAGTGTAATGATTATGCTCACCAAGAAAACATAAGCAAATTTTTAAATACTTAGTAGTATATGATCAAACTTTTGTATTTAGAAAAAAAATTGAGGAGATGGTTATCAGTGCAAGCTGTGTTCGAATTTCACCCTTATCTCTTGCACACTAGTACCCTTCTTCTCTTCCCTACTCCATCCTAGCTATGGATCAAATAGCAAGGTAGACCATGCTCTTGAGCCTTGGATGATAACCAGACTATGAAAAGGAATTCCAAACCACAAAGGCAATAGAAAACTACTCCATAATTGAAGAATCATTACTATTCACAGATAAAGAATGAAAGTAATCTGTAGAGATCTACTTAAAAAAAAATGATGAAAAAGGATCCATCCAGAATGTATATTGCTTAACAATTCATAAAAAGCAACCAAAAATACATTAAACTCTCCCCTGTATGAAAAAATACATAAAAAATGGTTTGTACTTTTATATCTATACTCAAAACAAAATAGGGAATCAGTTTGCATTGATAATTCTTAAATTTAGCTTAATCTGGCACAAAGCCATAAATGTGGGGCACATAGTGGAAATAGGACTCATTATAGTAGTACTAACAATTGTGAGAGATTAGCTGGCTAAATCACTACTCCACAGTGAGTTGCCCAAATTAATTTTTTTTCAGATTAAAAGAAAAAATATAATAATGAAAAGTTGACTGCATTTTTTTCTTGGGCATTTGTATCTGTGATGATTTATTTTATGTCTACATTTTGTTTTCTTTTTTCAGCACTATTATGGCCGCAAGAGAAACTGTTTTTCAATTGCTGTGCGATATGTGCATCGAGCTCTTCGATATTCAACTTGGTCTCGAGCCCTCAAAAGACAAAATGCAAAAGAGGTATTTGTTATTCTTCAAAACAATATAATAATAAAAAATTTTAACTATTGACATGCAACAGTTATTAGAATATAAACTCTTAAAGCACAGTTTAATAAGGCATAAAAAAAGTTTATTCAGACAAATTTTAAAAAATGGAATAAAAGTAACTGTGAAAAAGATTCTTGTATCTGATCAATATTTGATTAAATAAGTCTTTTTGATTTTAATATTTTCGATGCCATCATCCTCACAACATAAATCAATATTAAGTAGCAAAAACAAAGGTGTCTGCTATTTTGTAAATAAGTTTATCTTTATTATTCTAATTTTTCCATTAGGAAACATTACTATATAAAATTAACTGAAAGCAAAAATGTATAACAATTTTTTGTGAATCTTACATAATTTCTATTTGGTTAATCTAATGTTAGAAATTTTTTTCTGTAAGCACTTAATATTTAGTGGCTTTAAATTAGTAGGGTATATATTTTGGAGACATTTTGTAGTAAACTGCATTTGTTCAGAAATTTTAAAAATTGTTAGTATGAAATTTCTTGTATCAAGCAGAGAATTTTTAGATCAGTTGGAAATGAAATCCATTTAATAATGCTTTAATAATGCTTATGGATTATACTGATGTTTTTCATCAGATAGATGTAAGCAAAACTATTAGATGAGCCATAATATAACCTACATATTATTTAATAATATATTTTATATAAAGATTAAATTACACATTGAAAAAACTTTTAAACCATCAAAAAACAAGAATGCATTTTATGCCTTTTTTATATCAGTAAAAATACTTCATTTTTACAAATGTAATGTAACAAGTTTTGAACAAACCAACCTGAAAATTAAATTGTTTTAAGTTATGAATTCTTAATATACCAAATGGAGCTGTAAGTACTCTTAGTACTTCATATGCAGTTGTTAGGGAGCAGATTTCATAACTCATTGCTAGTTTAATTCTCACTTGTTGCTCTACACAAGCAAGAAAAACAACAAAATCAAATTTTTAAGATACATAATACCTACACTAAAAGCACACAGGGTGTGGCAGAAATATCTCCCACATAATTGTAAGACATTAGCCAAATGAAAACACCATTGCCACTAATGTTTTACCATTATCTGTGGGGTATATGTAGAAGGTATTTATGTCACACTATGTATATTGATTATATTATATTAAATCTGTCAATTTTCTCTTTTTTTCCTCCTTTTTCTTTTTCCCCTTTTTTTTTTAATGTCAATATTTTTTCCTTTTTACAAAGGAAAAAATATTTTACATATAATTTACATATAAAAAACCTATAAAACTAAAATGCTACTAAAATGTACTTACTTTAGTTGTAAATTATTCAATTCAGAGTATTAAATTTACTCTGAATAAATTTCAGAAAAATTTAAATTGATTTATAATCTTTAGGAATATATTTTCTTACAATAGATTTGGAAAGATATATATTCCAATTTGAAATTAATTTCTGATAATTCTTTTTACAAAGTGATCTTTTTATAAATTAACTGAAGTATTGATTGAATCTTCATTCAAATCTATTAGTTTGTTTTTTAGTGAATTTTTCAAATTAGAATTTTATTTCTTTGATTTTTGGAAAGCAAATATATCAGATAGTAGAATTAGACTGGAAATAGGGCAAAAAATGTTGCTTAGTTAAAGACACTGGAACAAGAAATTCAATCTTTATGATCAGAACAATATAAATGTAGATGGACATAAAATTACAGGCTCTTAAAGACACTAGTAAAGGAAAACAGGAAGAAAATAGAATGATTGTTTGTTAATAAGGACAACCTAAGATATGAGCAACAAATTGAAGACCTCAAAATCAAGCAAGTACAGCTATTTATTTTAACAGACAATGGAAAATGTGATGCTGAAATCCAAAGATGCAGTCGAATAACAAAAGATGACTTCCAGAATTAACCATAATATTAAAGAACAGGAAATTTTTGTTGGGAACTGTAGTTAATTTAAAACAGTATTTTAAATTAGAAAAGGCAAATTGTTTGATAATCAAAACACTGAAATCCAAGATCAAATCAAGACAAACTGTTTGATAATCAAAAACACTGTAAAATCCCAGGTGGGAGGGTGCAAAAGGAAATGTTGCAATCAAAAATCATACTCCAATATTAAGAAATTCCAGCACACGTCTTTTTTGCTATCTTTTTCCAAGATGCAGAGACTTGAGGTAATAGAAATATGGAATGCTTAGATTATCATGAATGAAACATATGAGTAATAAGGAACTTATAAAAAGAATGGAAAAGAATAGGACTCTTTTTGCTTAGGATTAGAAATAGTTGAAATTTCTGGGACATATAATGAGAAAAATGGATTTGAAGAATTTAACACTAACAGGACATTGAAGACAAGGAAAGCAGTGAAAAACATCTGTTACCTACTTAATGTGTCTGTGTGAATGGGGGGGCAGAACATAAACAGGAAGATATAGTAACAGGACAAACATTGCTTAGTACTACAATAATTAAGAAATTGTGGATTGCCCACATTCTGAAGAGGCATAAAAAATTATTTAATTTAATTTCTTCTTTGCTGACCTCTTCCTTTATGATAATGGTATTGATAAGAAAGTGCTGATGATGTGTATTTATTTAAGGTGGACCTCAGATTGCCAGGAAGTGACCCATACACTTGATTTCATGACTTTCCTCTGCAACACATATGGAATAAGATATGCAGAATCCAGTTATAAAACTGCAAGTGACCGCCACTGACTCCACTGTTATAATTTCAACTGGTGCCGCCTGTAGCATGCCCATCAAGTGTAACCCTCTTCATCTGCTTGTTCAACCATTGGGGTCTTTGGGGTTGGTCGCGTTTAGTCTGGGTCCACATCTTCAACCTGGCCACCAAGGGTGGCTCTACCAGGACTTTGGAACTCCTGACGGCATCACTTTTAAAATCATTGGACCACGCAAGTCCCCCACCCCAAACACCACCACTACAACAAGGAGCGGCCATCAGAGGTATGCACATGCAAGCATGCATGCATAAATACAAATATTTTATACTAGATGGCAGATTAAACAGTACCACATTATTATTATTACTTTAGAAACCAAACTATAAATATGAGAATATTTTTTTATTACTGTTGTTAAAAATATTTGAAAGACAAATAATAGAAGAAATTCACTATTCTGATCTGAACCAATCATAAAAAGAAGTATGACTTGAAATGCTTTTCTTATAAATTTAAAAATACATCCTCATCCATACAAATTTTTTCCCAAACCAAAACAAAACTATTAAATAAGCGGTATAAACAATTTTTACTATGTTAATAAAAACACTGATTAAAATAAAAATATAAATATATAAGATAAGAAATAAAAAATAACAATAAATAATGACAAGGAAAATAATTTAATCCAAATAAATAAAGCAATGAACGATTTCCAGTAAAATAACTGCCAAAATAAATTAACCACAATGCGCCACTGACCCGTATATATAAATAGACGAGAAAAATAACAACACTCGTGGACAGACGATTGCGTCTAGCATGAAACAGACTGTCGCCTCTAAGTGTTGACTTTTATGTTCACTTTTATATTTACACACACTCTATCTCTGATATTGAGCACTTTATCCCATAATTATAGCACACTTTAAGACTATATTTCTTTATATCTATATATGCTAAGTTTGGTTTGACAAAGAGCCACATGAAAAATAGAATAATTTCACTGTACCAATCTTGGAAATAAAAAATCTACCTACATTATTGAAAATAAAGTAATATTTGTTTAGCTACTTAAGGGAAATAAGTTAAGTATATTCAAAATATATCTGTAAGGAGAATACAACTTTTGAAAATGTACAAAATAAAACTAATCAGATCGCATACATCTTTTAAGTTATGGGTTATCTCTTATTAGTTTTTAAGAAATAATCCAAAAACCTACTTTTTTCCTTAATTTAATGATATAATAAAAGCATTATAAAATATAACAAATTTAATGAATAGTTTAATACAGCATATATATTACAGTAAACATTTTTAGTAGGTACATGTGTTTAGGTTTCTATCAATCTTTCTTTAGTAGAACTCAATTTAGGTTGATTTTTATTAATTTCACTGTTTAATAAAATAAAAAACAGGGATAGCAACTCAAACATGTACTCACTAAAAATAACATTTATAATAATAATAATATCAGATAAAAATGTTCTCAAATACATATAAATAAAATGTGTGTATGTGTGTGTATCAAAAGATTTCAAATGTATCAAAATTAAGAATGTCTTAAACAATTTTTTCATTTTATTTTCAAATTTTCAGCTTTTTATGATCAGAATCAACGCAGCTTGTCGAGAACATGGCATTGACTATCATTCATTCCTGAACAGCCTTGCCAAAGTGAGTGTTTGGGGTTTCTGCCCTGCTATATGCTGCAATGAATCAATAGACACAGATTTTCTCTAAAATACTTCAGAAACATGTCTCTTAAGTTCAAATGTTGACACTTTGGGGAAGGAATATTAAAAGTATACTAATATTTGGGGAATTAATGCTAAAACAATCTTCTGAGAAGTAATCTTAACATATAAATAACAGGATATTAACAATTTCTTTATACCTTTCTACAGCTGTAAAAATAAACTCATCACAAAACAAGATCTTTTTTTTAAATTCAAATACCCTTATGTATTTGTTTATATTTCAGAAAAAATATTTATATACATATTAACAATTTACATTAAAAATAATATATACATATCAACAATTTATATTAAAAAAATATTTATATGTATATTAACAATTTATATTAGATTTTGAAATATGCAGTGGATAGGAAAACTTATTTATTATCTCAAACAACAGTTTTATAACTATCGTATGATCCTCTCTTTAATATTGTTTGTAAATTATTTTGGCAGTTTGGGAATTTTTTTGCTTTCAATATAAATCTTTTGTTTTTTAAGCATTTTATGCCAAGATGCTCAATGCTTTATTTAAAATTTTAAAAATATATATTTAAAAAAAGTAATTTTGTAATAGTGATATTTGAATATTTGTAATGTGCATTATGGCCTAGCTGTGTTGGGTTTTTCATTACTTAAAATGTTGATCTACATTTCACTTTGTTGGTAGGCTTCCTGGTTTTGTGTGGGTCTCTCACACTTATGACCACTACATTCAGTCCATTTGTGTACTTATTAAGATTTTAATATCCACTAATTTGATAATGATGAAGTTATTACTTTTTATGTTATATAAATAGTTTATTATATAATTTAAAATACAGTTTTACTTCATATATTTATTCATCATGCAGCCTGATCTTCCATTCTTAATAATGACATTCCACAATAGTTACAGAAACAGGCTCTACGCCAATAAGCAAATATGCCTTGTTAGCATAATAACAAAAATTTAGTCTGCTAATACATTGCCTTTTGTTTCATATTAGCCTTTGAATATTCTATTTTCAATAATAAAAGATAAACAATTGTTCTTTATATGGAACAATAGTTAATTGTATGGAAAAATTAACCAATATAGTTGCAAACAGTATTCTTCCAATGACTTTAAACAGTTGCACACATACACACACTTTTTTTGTGTATGGGTATGTTTCAAGGCTCTCATCATTCATAATTAAAATAGTTATATATTGCAAATTGACCCCTGAGATGGTAAAAAAACGAAAACTGGGAATCTTCTGGATGAAGTAGAAAAAAAGAAGCAAGTGGATACATTATCAAGGATTGACACATTCCACAACACAAAAATAAAAACATATCCTTACTAAACACTAAATACATGCAAGTCGTAGTGAGAACCCTGAATTAACCCTTTGCACACCAGATGTGATAAAAACAGGCCATACTATCAGGAGATTATAGGCCTTAGTAGAATAAACATAAAAAGAGGAAGGCAAACTAATTAAAACAAATAGTTACATTCAACATATCTACAAGAAATCAAAATCAGTTATATCTTCAAGAAAAGTGGAAAGATAAATATCCTCCCTTTTAAGGAGTCAACCATAGTCAGGATCATCAAGTCAATGTGAATGATCCTTTCCTTAGCTGCATAATATATGCTTCATCAGGACTATGTACTTTCTTGAATTCAGAGTTCTCTTTCTAGACCAGTTGCCACCCAAGGCTATAGAATTCAGTCTGTCCTACTATTTACCCATAGCTGAGGTTAGAAAAGTTGAATTCATACCTTTTCCAATGGTATTAGCATGTAACTGAATGTAATGAACTCAACTGGAATTTGAACTCAGCTCTCCTTTCTTTTAAGATGCCACAAATATGGGCATCATGTAGTCTAATCTATGGGATGATCAACATGTAAGATAAACTGACTAAAAGATCCCAACAAATTTAATGGAGAATGAAACAGCAATTGAATGCACTGCTGTCATGGAGATCAGCCTGTAAAATCATAAAGTGAAAAATCTGGAGGAAAGAAAAGGAAATCATAGAAGAAAATTATAATGCCCAGAGACATAGAAGCCCAGGTGAAAAATATATTTTATATTGTGCAAAAGTCATCAACTACAACCAATTTATCAACCAGATAAATATAAAGAACTCACTGAGAGGCTACTAATTCTAGGACTGAATGACTGGTTCATAAAAAAATTCAAAACTTTGGCAAAACCCAAACTTACATCTGCTGTTGATTGTTATTGATTGAGTGTGACAATCTTGCTCTCACTAAACAACAATTCTATTTGAAAATGTTGATGTTGTTAATAAAGGAAGTGGATCTATATTCCAAAATATGATCTGACTAGCTATTTGTTATTCAAGAATTTTTTATATATATGTGTGTGTGTGTGTGTGTGTGTGATATATATATATATATATATAATTTTAAGGTGTGCTATATTTATGGGATAAAGTGCTCAATATCAGATCGAAGTTATGTAAATATAAAAGTGAACATTGAAGTCAACCCTCATAGGCGGCAGATCGAAGTTATGTAAATATAAAAGTGAACATTGAAGTCAACCCTCATATGCTAGATGCAATCATCAGGCCGCCTGACAATTGCATTCATGCTAGATGCAATTGTCAGGCGGCCTGAATGCAATTGTCAGGCGGCCTGATGATTGCATCTAGCATGAAACAGCCTGCCGCCTCTGAGTGTTGACTTCAATGTTCACTTATATATAGGAATGGATTTTCCATTTATTAATCTGACATAATTTATTGCTTAAACATTATTTTTAATGGATACCAATATTTGAGTAGATGTTCTATTTATTTATTAAACAGTATAGTAATTTATTTTCATCACTAACCTGAGAAATAGAAAAATGTGTTCTCTGGCAGAATTTGAACTTGCATTTTCCTATGGGAAACTGTCATTAGATCTGATGTGCTTTTGACCTCTTGGCCACAAAGAACTTACCAGTCAAAGCAAAGCCTGAATATACTGTTTAATAAATACACAGAGCATCTACTCAAATATAGATATCCATTAAAAATAACATTTATGCAATAAATTAAAATATATGACAAAAAAGAAACACTTTACCAACACATTTTATCCCTTGAGGAACTTTATCAAGATAAATGTAGAAATTTTATTTCATAACTTGACTGAAATAACATGATGGAAAAATATTTTTCCAAATAAAATTATCTAAAGACGAATGCTATCTGCATATGTTAAAAAAATATTAATGAATATAAAGTGAAAGACATTATTCTTTAATTTATATGCTTCGTATTTAATATTTTATTAAAAAAACAAGATCCCACCCTCTCTCATACATTTCACACCTGAAAATTTCATTTAAAAGCTTTGTTTAATCTGGAACAATACCACAATTATGGGAACCCAACAGGTTAAACTCATGAAATGCAGTGCGTTACCTTCCCCAATCTACAGGTAAACTGTCATGGCTCAGCTGTAATATCCAATGTTTGTAAAGTTAATTTTGGAATTCCTTTTTTAAAAGCAAAGTCAAAGAAGTCCTGAATAAATATTTGCTGCAGAAGTACCTGGTATGGAATAAGGTTTTACAAAATAATATGAAAATAAATGAACTATTGCAATAGGATAAATGAAATATTACTTGTTTATTAGAAATTTATCTTCTGTCCTACAAGTCATTTAAGAGAACTAATCAAATTCCCAGAAAATGTTTTGTTTTTTCATTTTTCTATTGCTTTTTTGAATACACCTAATTATAACAAGTTGGAAGTTTATAAAAACATATATAGTGGGTGGGAGACAAATATTTGTTCACATACAAATGTTCTATTGTATTTTCAATTAATGAATAAACATACTTTTCATATAATTAGCTGTACACCGATGCATAAAAACTAAATGTGCATAGAAAACAAAAATAAATTGATTTAATAGAAATAAATTCTATTTATTCATTTTATTGGATCAAAAATTATTTGTACAATACAAAAAAGAATACATAATCTTCATTATTTTGTAGAATAACCATTATTCACTTCTACATCAACCAACCTCTTACAGTTCTCAATGATTTGCAAATTTTAGTTGGTATTTTGTTCCATTCTTCACATATGGTCTTCAGATCCTGGATGTTTGTTGGAGCTCTCAATTGGATTTGAATTTTTAAATAATGCCACAAATTCCTGATTGGGTTTAAATCTGGGATCTGACTTGGCCATTTCAGGATATTTACATTATTTTTAGCAAGCCATTTCTTCATATATTATGCAGTGTGCTTAGGATCATTATCTTGTTGGAAAATCCGATCAGGAGGATGTTAAAAATTTTCAACTGAAATCATTAAATTTGCTTCCAAAATATTTTGATATGCTGCAGCATTCACTCTACCATCTATTACTGATATGTTGCCAGTGCCTTTTGTAGAAAGTATTCCCAAACCATAATGCTGCCACCACCAAATTTTACTGTTGGAACTGTGTTTTTTTATTTGAAGGCATCATCATCTTTCCTCCATTATGTCCAAACAACTCAATTAATACTCTTTCCAAGTTCAATTTTTCCTTATCCTTATGTTCATGAACGTATTTCAACCTGGCATCTCTGTGTCTTTATAGCAGTGGAGTTTTCTGAGGGAGCGTGACTTTAGATTGTTCCTATGAAATTTCATTGTTTATTTTCCATTTAGTGACACAGATTCCTGATGAAAGTAAATCATCCTGCAACTCTTGAAAAGTAACTATTGGATTTTGTTTAATTTGACACATTAATTTCCTCAAAGATCTTGAGGAAATCTTCAGTGGAACACTTGTTCTTCTTTGGTTTTCAATAGTTTTGAGGTTTTGCAATGAATGTACTAATGGTAGTAAATGGAAAATTCAGTTTGTCTGAGATTTTCCAGTAATTTTTACCTTCTTTCCAGAGCTTAACAATCAGTTCTTTTTGCGAATTTGTCAATTCTTTACCTCTTGTCATGATGATAACCTTCTTGTATGAATATCAATTACAGAATTTTCCGTTTGTATTTTTTAGGCTAAAAAATAACTACTGATAACATTATTGCAACATTCTAGAATATTCCACTTGAATAATCGAGAGTATTAAAGTAATTTAAAAATTTCAAAATCTGAAATTTGCATTGTCACTGCAAATAATTTTTTTCACCCATTAAAATGGATAAATGGGATTTATTTCTATTAAATCAAATTTTTTTCTGTTTTCTATGCATATTTAATTATTATGCATCTGTGTACAGTTAATTATATGTATGTTTATTCATTAGTTGGAAATGCAATAAATAAAAAATTTGTATGTGTACTAATATTTGTTTCCGCCCACTGTATGGATACATATGTAGCCATAGTAATTTGATTTGATTCAGTAAAAGATTTCAAGATGGCAGGTAAATTGTTAATTAAGCTAATAACTTAAAAATTATATTTAATTCATATTTTAAAATAATTTGGAGGAATACAAGTTTAATTTGTCCTCATAATCTTGTATTACATAGGGTTGTCAGTTTGAACCACAAATAATAAATTGTGCTACTAAATTTTGAATTATATAAGCCCAGCTTATTTAAAAAGTAACTCCTAAAAGCCACAAATAAAAAAATTTAAAATTTACAAGTTTTGGAATTTCAAAAGTAGCCAAATCTGGTGAACTTACCTCAGTTTTAAAACAGTCTCATTCTTCAGACTGTTTTCTCAATAATGCATAATCTTAAAAAAAAAAAAAAAAAGAATGACACTGTTTTAAAACTGAGTTAAGTTCACCAGATTTGGCTACTTTTGAAATTCTAAAACATTAATGTCTACAATTATATTTTATTTTTTTATTGCAGGAAGATATTTCTTTAAATCGTAAAGTTTTAGCTGATCTAGCAATCTATGAGCCAAAGACATTTAAGGTTAGTTCTTACTTTTTATTTTATTTATGTATTTTTTGATTTAATTTTGTTTATTTTGGGATCCATCTTGAATAAGTTACTTCTGTCAATTTTTGACAAAATAAAATATGAATGTCTACTGACAAAATCCAATACAGAAAGGTTATGATTTTTAACAATTTTGTGCTGAAAATCTACTTAAATTATTAAAACTTTGTTATCATATTTTAAATTGTTCTAACCTTAAATTTTTTCAGATTAATGTTTTTAGAAACCAATATTTTATTAACAAAGAAGAATGTCTCTTTTCTAAATTTATTCCCATCATTCTCATATCATAAAGTAGGTTGATTGTGTTTACAGTGATACTGTATACCAAACTAGTCTAGCCAATGGATACAATAAATTTCAACTCATAGTACATTATATTTGTTCAGAGATGTACTAACTGATGTAATTTATTATTCAATTAAACTAAAGATGAAGGAAAAGGTTTGTTTTCTTTAATTCCAAAACATACATCTGATTGAATCAGAAATATTTAAAATTCTTGCATTTTTAACAGTGTACAAAAAAAGAAAAGAAAAAGAAACAGATTTGGGTGCAAAATATAAAATATTTAGTAATAGATAATATTTTCAATAGGATTTTGCAACTGAATAAATCAGTACAGTTTGGTTTTATAAGAAACATTCAGTAAAAATATCCATTAAGCCAAGAATAAAATCTGTAATGCCACATTTACAGATGTACAAATCAATATGACTTCAAAATCAAACAGCAAAAATACAAAAACTTGTCAATAGTAAAATATTAAATATAACTTCTGAAACGATTTAGAGTCTCAGACAATTGTTCATTAGTAATTGTTGAATGATATTTTAAATGTTTATATGAAGGGGAAAATTCACAGATTATCATTCAGTAAAAAAGTAAATTCACTTGTAACAATGTTGTAAAAAAAAATATATATATTGATCCTGGTGAAAAGTTAAATATCTTTAATGTTTTTATTCAGCCTACATATACCTACTTTTTCTAGCTTGTCATTTTTTTAAATTTTGCTGAAATTATTTTCTAACATTGTTTTATAATTTTCACATAAATGCGCAAAAAGAAAAAAATTAAAAATTTTGAGTAATATATACGCATCTACAAAGGATGAAAGAAACTCTGAAAAACATCCTGGAAGCTAATCAATATTTGATTAACAATCAAGTTTCCATGATTTTGTTAATATTTCCATGTTTATGGCCATCATCCTTATAATATTCTTCAAATATAGAAGAGATGAAAGTAACTATGAAAAACATCCTGGAAGCTAATCAATATTAGACTGACAATCAAGTCTCTTTGAATATGTTAATTTTTCCATGTTTATTGCCATCGTCCTCATAAAATTTATTGATTGTGCTTAAAAATTAACAATAGCATTTTATTGAATGTTTGAGATTGAAATATGTTGATAATCTAATTAAATTTTAACATTTAAAAAAATTCAATTTTTTTAATCTTTATTATTTACCACTGCAGAGTTTGGCAGAATTGGCTAAGCAGAACCAACAACAAATGGGAATAACTGAAAAAGGTCTTGATAAGCCACCACATGGAGTGATTCTTCGTACTATGTTATAAATGAATAGCTAAAGAATTTTACAATGCAAGACATTTTCTGAGAACATTTATTTTACACATACATGTGTGTGTGTGTATGTGTCAAAAAATATGCCTTACCCTTTTGTTAACTGTAAAAGCAGTTTTACATTGTAGGAAATTTTGCTGTTTGATTTTTTTTTTATTGTTTTCTTCATTCCAGTTTTAAAATAATAAAATTTTGATTTGAAAAATTTGTTTTCATCTTTGTTTTTTAATCTTCTAGACACTAGATTTCTAGAAAAAAAAGTTTGCATCATTTTTACCAAAATATATTCTAAATTTAATATGCATAATGGCTATTTGACTTCAGTACATAATCTTCACTTGAGATTTGATTATACTACCATGTTCTGTTCTGTTCACTATAATGAATTAAATAAGGTAATTACATAAGGTTCCCACTATTAAGTTAGATACTGTTTCAATGTGCATTATAGTGTGTATCTGTGGTTAGAAGATTACTTCTCTATTAAATTAAAATTAGTGAGCAGTAACTATACTGAAATGTAAAAACTTGGACATAACTACATAAAACAATGATATACCTTTATCTTATTAAAAAGTTAAGATTGTTTAGAAATATACATTTATCAGTAGTGTTTGTAGACCTTCAAGATTGGAAAATAACTTGTGTTTTTGTAGGTGCCATGTAACAGAAAAGACACTGCTTTAATAAGATTGATGCTGTCCAAAAGCATTGGGTCTATAAAAGATCTGAGATGATAAAATCATGATAATATGCAAATTCCTAAGTAGGAATTGTTCCATCTTATTAATATGAATGTAACGTACCTTGGCAAATCATTGTAGTTTTACACTAAAACAATGACTAAAATTTCTGTTGAAACGAAGATGAAGCTTGTGACTTTGAAGGGAAAGATAACTCAATAAGAAATAGCCAGGTGTCTGGGAATTTCTAGAAACTGTTCAAGCCATCTAGAAAATGTTTGCTATCACTGGAAGTGTTTCAAATGCAAAGAAAACTGAAAAATCACAAAACTTAGACAAGAGAACTGAGAGTCTTGGTAGGCAATCCAAAATTAAAAGACAAGTAAGGACACAAAGTATTATGAAAAAAACAACTTGAACTGATGTATAGCAGCAAAAAAATGCCATCATTAAGCAATAGAATGAAGTGGTCAAAAGAACATTTAACATGGGATGCTGGAAAGTGGCAAAAAGTAATTTTTAGTAATGAATGCAAAATAGTTATATTTTAATGCAAGGTAATATGGGAGAAATAAACAATACTAGATACACCACAAAGATGGTAAAATTTGGTGGTGTGCAACAAAATTGGTGGGAGAAGAAAACTGGTAAAAGTTCATGGAAGTCTAAGCAATGAAAACTATATTAGTTTACTACAGTCTAATCTGCCAGACTAGAAAGATAGAGAAATTTTTCAATATGATAGTGCTCCACCACAAAGTAAAACAATACATGTTCAACTCTCCTTATATGCCCAAAATTTGACTTCAAATTTAGTAAATAACAATTTTTGGGATAAAATTACATTACCAATAGTCACTATGAAAAAATCCCCTAACAGTGAAACCATTAAGGTAAATGTCTAGTGTATTGTTTAACCATAAGGTGAATTTTGTATGAACCACAAAGTTAATATTTATTTAGAGGCCTGTTCAGATTAACCATGTGTCCCCTAACAAAATATGGTAAAAAAAAATTACCATTTTAAAATAAATTAATTCAACACCATATGAACAGAATAATGATAATTTAAGATACAAAAAAGTGACTGCAAGGGTATGCCTGTAGTGAAGTTGACAACAGTAGTGGGGTTGTGGCATTAGATGTAGTTGGTAGGCTTGGAGTGGAATGTTTTGGTTTATTCAGTCAGATGTTGTATCGACAAAACAGGGTTGCAGTGGTGACTGCAAGGGTATGCCTGTAGTGAATTGTGTTGCCAAGGTGACAGCAGTGGTGACAAAGGAAGCCTGGAGATATGTGGGGACAACATCAAGGTGTTATAAATTACAATGGTTGGTGTTTGGATCTTGGTGGTATAAAAGCTGGATTGTTGGTTACATTCCGTGTGTGAAAAGTCGGGCGAGATGAGTGAAGCATGAGAGTAATAATGGTTGTGTGGAGAGAAGCAGTCATGGCAGTGACAACAACAGCACTCTTTGTGTTAGCAGGTGGCTTGCAACTGCTTGGTCATTATGGGAGTCCTACTTTTAAGCAGATCTGACAGTTCCCAGGGAAACCTCCTTTACCAGTGGGAACAGTTGCAATTGGTCACTTAAGTCACTTTCTTTGCAGGAACTTGCTTCATGGACTGGACATGATGCTCAGAGCCTATGTGCAGAAAACAACATTTTTTTATTTCATTTCCTGCCTTCTTGCCATTCACATCTTGCTGACATGCAGAATGAATCAGAAAGAGATCTAATTGCAGTGTAGTATAATAAAAGTAAACAAGATGGAATGTGTGAAAACTGGTTGAATGTTTAAATTTTGTAATCTGTTACCAACATTTCATTCAATAAGAACATCATGAGAACAACTGAAAAAAACATTGACAATAGCAAAAATATTTTAAACCTCCAACTGATTTTCACATATTCCATTTTACAATATATATTAGGAAAAAATAATGGTACTTATAGTGAAAATAAGAAGAATGGTCACAAATTAACTCTTTCCATGATTGTCTTTTTTTCATGCTGCTACTTGATCACAGACCGCTAACTTTATATGCATCCAATGACAGGTATGCTTATACATAGGCAGCACATCCAGGTTATTCCATCAAACATTTTCTGTTATAACCAACAGAATGGGTCTGCCCTGGTTTTTCTTTGCATCATGGAGCTATTGGTATCTGCAAGCACATGCCCACAGTCTTTTTGAAGGTAGGTGGATTTCTTCTGCACACTACTATAAAATGTAATAGCTGGGGGTGGATGGGTTCAAAGGAAACAATTTATCCCCTCTATTCCTCTTTCTCACCTGTCCACTATCAAATCACCAATCGATCGAGCAACCACTTTCTCTTAATGCCACTTCAATTCTCCACTCACCCTGTTGAGAACACTTCCTCCAGATTAACCAGGCAACAGTTTACCACAAATGGATACTGGAACATGTTTGAAATCTAGTCACCCTCCTAGCATTTTCACAAGCATATTCTGGTATCTTGTTTTTCAACAAGACACAATTGCTCTGATGAATTGGTAGTCAGCAAGTGAGGAAGAGCAGTATTGCTTAGTTTGGCCATTCTTTTGGCAGGTGGATAAGGTACTTGGAATTATTTGGGAGGTGTTTACTAGTACTTGCTGGGTTGGTACCTTGGGACTGAGTTTCTGCTGTGTGAAGGGGTATACATACATACATACATATATATATATATATATATATATATATATATATATATATATATATATATATATATATATATATACTGTTATGAACCCTCACCTAATTTTATTATAAAAACTATATCAATGCTTATATTTTAGAAGCATTTTAAAATAAAGAACCCAGTACTTTCAGAAAACGTATAAATAGGAAGGGCAAAGACATATGGTAGAATTAAGTGCCAACAGAGATTAACCAGAATGTACACTTTCTTTCTCTTTTGGTTATGCGTTGACAGCATGATATAGCCAGATGGATTCCAGATAGAAAATTGAAACTTTAAACTCTCTCTGACTCCGCAGATGAGAGAAAGGGTCAATGACCTCATTTCGCTCACAATGATAAAGGGTTCGTATCTGAAAATAAGGACCACATGACAAGAAAAAAAAATAACGAATAGTGAAACGAAAAAGTCAATCCTGTCCAGGCCTTCGGGTCGGAAGTATGCATCAGCGAAAAGGTCAGTCCTGCCCAGGCCTTCGGGCCGGAAGTATGCATCAGCGAAAAGGTCAGTCCTGTCCAGGCCTTCATGTTGGAAGGACGCGTTTGCTATAAATGCGAAAGTCTTGTGATGGTGTGCGAAAGTGGGTCCTTCTTTGAATGGAATGGATGGATGTATTTGCTATAAATGTGAAAGTTTTGGTTGGTTATGTGAAAAAAGAAAAAAGTCCCTCTTCAAACTGAACAGATGACCAACCACAAGTGCAATGAATGTGAAAGAAATGTTTGGATTCTGGGAAACAAACTACGACGTATGCGGAATGCTGCTACATTGGGACAAAAGAGAGATAGAGAGAAGAGAGCTTCGATTTATCTGTCACCCAAGCCCCTAGACCAGATGTTTATAGAAAAAGAAAGTGAGAAAAGATCTCAAAAAGAGATAGAAAAAAGAAAGAGAAGACATAAAAAAGAATGCTGCTACATCAAGACGAAGTGAAGAGGGAGAAGACAGCTTCAACTTATTTGTCACTCAAGCCCCAAGACAAAAAGAAAGGAAAAAGAAAGAAAGAAAAGGCCTTGAAAAGAGTCACTTCTAATGCAAAAAGAAATAGAGAGAAAAGGAAAAAGAAAGAGAAAGAAAAAAGAAGTAGATATAAGAGACATTAGTGAAAAAGATCTTTTATGACAACCGATAAGTTCGTTGTTTTTCTTATATGTTTTCATTTGTTTAAATGTACTATTTTATGTTTGTACTCTCATGCAAATCTGGCATGTGATCCTTTCATGTTTCTCTCTACTTGCCTTACATTCTTATGTTTTTTGTAAATTTGTGCAAGTATGGCACATGTTCTGTAAATTCGTGCAAGGTCATACGTTGATATATAATTTACCTTTTTAAGAGGATGTTCTATTTTTTCTATTTTGTCCACAATGTTTATTTTTGACATATTGCTATTTTGTTTTTTCCATCTTTTATTTTTTCCCCTGTTTATGTGTTTCATAATAAATTTATTCCTTATCTCTATGTCTGGTTTATCGATGTTTGTCGCCTACCGCGTTTGTTCCTTAATCGATTCCGCACGGCCGTGTCTGATCAATCGGAAAGTGACCCTTGGGAAGGAAATGTTTTATGTGAATTGTATAAATGTTTAAAATAATAACACAAGTGAACATCTCTGTTGTAATTTCCATATAGCCACTCTGATGATGGCTCATGTGAGCCGAAAGCTTAGATCGATGAACAACATAAAAAAATATCCAAATGTTGGACAGTTTTTGTCTTTATTTTCTCCTGAAACTAAAGCCACTATACAAAGCTTGGAATGGCTCATGATCAAACATAATAGACATTCGTTGTCTGTTATATTTAGTAATATATATTTGAATTATATTATATATATGAGAGAGAGGGAGAATAGGAACACAGAGATAATAACATCTAACTGTAAAACATTTGAAGATATTAGAAGCACTTGTCATAAAAACCAACAGACTATCCATTAAGAACACTTTGTACAAACTGAGCCACACTGTCTTGGCCATGTTTGGGAAAGAAGCAAAACTTCACTGGGAGAAAGTTACTACAAAAATATGCATCCTCAGCAATACATGTATGTTGCTGAAAAGACACGCAGTCCCCAAAATAGATCAAATAACAAAATGTGTCTCATGCATGCCAACTTTGTGCCATAGATTTTTAAAGTTTGTCTAGTTTAATGAGTCACATCTATTCAAAGGTCTTACAATAGGTCTATACATAGGTCTTATAATGATATCTTGTGATAATTATAATTGACAAGAATGTGGTAGCCATCGTGTATCCATGTATATGAATATATGGCAGCATATTTATAATGGTACTTTCTCAGAACCTTTACCAATTGATAATGGTATAAAGCAAGGTGATATTCCAGCACCTATTCTCTTTACCATCTATTTTGCTATAATTTTAGCTGAGGCTTTTCAAAACTGTGGTGTTGGCATTTATCTTTATTTCAGAACAAATGAAAAGGTTTTTGATCTGAGATGATTCAACTCTTGATCTAAGATTTTTCCAACTGGTTATTTGTGAATTCCTGTATGCTGATGATACTGATCTTGCTGCTCACAGTGAAGATGGCATGCAGGTGATAAGAATGGGTCATTTCTTAGGGGCTTGTACTGCATTTGGGCAAACCATCTAGCTGAAAAAGACAAAAGTCATACAGTGGGTAGCAAAAGTATTTCACACATTGGTTTTTCTTACATATCTCAAAAAATAACAGATCAATCTCGTCTAAAAGAGAGAGTTTCTCCGCTCTAATCTTGCTGTTTAATTATTTTCAGCCCTATTTTTAACCTCAACCCTTTGATGCGGGAAAGCCAGGACAAATTTCCTAGAATTTTGCTCAAAATAGCCTATTGCGTGTGCTGCTAAGTACAACATATTTGTTTTCTTTCGGAAGACTCTAGTGCTCAGTGTGTGCGTCAAATGGAAGAATTTGTTTATGATATACTTCGTTTCCTTTCTTTAAGTGAACAGTTGTTTTGTCGTTCTCTCCCTTTTTCTTTCTGGATATTTTTGCAGATTTTGGGGAATTTTGTAGTTAATATCAGACGGCACACCTTTCAAAATGTCCACTACTAGCCAAAAGGCGCAATATAGTTACTTCTGTCGCAGGTCTCTCTCCTGGCTATAAATAC
Organism: Acanthosepion esculentum; assembly: GCA_964036315.1. NCBI lineage: Eukaryota > Metazoa > Mollusca > Cephalopoda > Sepiida > Sepiidae > Acanthosepion > Acanthosepion esculentum. Next base: position 32,417,216 of record OZ038520.1, read on the forward strand.
TGGCTGACCTCTCTCTCTCTCCCTCTCTTTCTCTCTCTCTCTCTCTCCCCACACTTAGGCCAATATGTGACCTCTCACAGATAGAGCGTTTCCCAAATTCCGGGAACGTGCTAAGAACAATACACATACGTACGAACACTTACAACACACACACATAATTTCTCCATGCAAACTCTATGTAACAGCCCATGTCTTTGTTTAACTTGTTTTGTTATTAATATATATTTGTTTACCCATGTATATCAGTCTTGTTTGTTTTCTTTGTCTTCTTTGGACTTAATTAAAGTCTGACATTCCCATGTAGCTGGACCGGCCAGCAGGAAAGTTTAACCTTCTTATATCTCTTCACATCTTCACCCCCACGGTCCGCTACACCTCTCTTGATGTTCTGATAAACCAAGAAAAAGGAAGTTGGGATTACTTTAATTCGATAAGGGTTGATATTTCCCAATGGTTAGCCAAGGTGGATGAAATCAACGGGGAGATAGCAGATATATACCATGCTAATGAAATTGATGAGGAAGAGTGCTATAGGGAAACGGACATTAAAATAAAGTTCCGCACTGAGGTTAAGTGGGAACTAGATAAATTAGAGCCTAATTTTTCGAAGAATTCTTCTCCTATCACGGCTAGGGATGACGAGAATACACAGTCCTTCCCATTTATTCCCAGGTTGAAGTGCTGCATTTTCAGCGGCAAGGACTGCGATAAGGATAAATTTGCTTTCAAAAATTTTCTTTCGCAGTTTGAAAATTGTGTGGCCAATGTTAAGTCGAAGGCTGTGAAACTACAGCATCTGCAAGGATACTTAACCGGGTATGCCTTGCAAATAACGCAACACTTAACTATCAGTGATGATAACTACGATTCCGCCATACAAATATTAAAGGAGGAATTTTTAGACAATGAATTTATTGTCGCTGAAATATTCCGGCAGATCAATGTGTCCAAGCCTGACATGGACTCTGATTTAGTTGGGGGTGAAGCAATTTCTTACTAAAATACGAGCTGATCTGTTTGAGTTAAGAAGTTCCTTCGATTTGGATTTCCTTCAAAAGAATTCTCCTGAAAATAAATATTTAAGTTTTGTTATATTTTCAAAACTGCTAGTATCGTTTAAAAGTGAACTAATTCACTGCGTTGAAACGAATTATCCTTCTTTATCTCAAATTTTTGCTAACTATAGTGAAGTTATCAAGACCCTTGTGATTACAAAAAGTAAGTCATATAATAGTAATAATTAATAGCAATAGTGTAAATAACTCTGGAAAACTAAAATTCACGACTGGACTCCAAAGATCCGTAATTCTAGTCAGAATTAAAAAAAACCGTACTTTGGAAAACTTTAATGTCAACACAAGTAGTAGTAGTAATCTTCCGAAATGTAAATTCTGTAATGAAGAAAATCATTCAAGTACTAAATGTTCTAGATATCCTTCCCTAGAGTTCAGGTTGAATAGGTGTAAGAAATTAAAGTTACGCCTACTATGCATGAGTAGGAAACATTGCAAAGTAGAGGAAGGAATAATAAATTAAACATTGAATGTAAGTCCTGTAACTCGAGGAGCCATATATGTGTGTTGTGCCCCCTTAAGTTTAGAAGTAAACCCTCTACGACTAACATGTGTCTAAATACACAGTCAGGACAGCCTAATTTTCTTCTGCTAGTGGTCTGCCTATCTGTCAGCAGTGGTGGCAGAATACATAACTTCAACTGTCTAGTGGACACGGGAAGCCAGAGGTCTTATTTCTCTGAATCAGTTTTGACGAGGCTGAAAGGTGACGACTACTACGTTGCCCCTGCTGATTATGAAGTAAGGACTTTTTTGGGTTCTGAGCTCAAAAGGTTGAGGGAGGTGAAATTTGATATAAGATTTCCCAGCGGTACTCGTTCCCTCCCAATTTTAATTGATAACCAATTTAATATCAGGTTTGATGTTGATTGTTTTCATCTGATTACTAAAAACCTGAAAAATTTAAACTTTAAGTTAGCTGGAAAATTTGCTAAAAATACAGATACCATTGTAGAATCGTCCGTATTTTTCCACTCAACCCGTTTAAAGGCGGAATTTTCCATAAGAGCTAGTTTCGACCAATCAACACCACACATTGCGAAACTCGGCTTATTATTGGTCGAGACGCCCCAGGATAAATTTCGGCGGGAATGCGCTGGGAGCCGATCTAATCTTCGCAGAGTAAATAAAAGGACGAATCTTAGTCCGATTCACTAGTCAGCAATTCACTCTCAGAGAGATTTCTACAGAGATCCACGCGTGTCTACATCTTGACTTAAAGGACTTTTCGCGCGTCAACACCTGACTCAACCTTCAACCTCTTTCTCTCTCTCTCTCTGAAATCTTTGTACGATTCTAAAAAAGTGTTATTCTACACTACCAAACAGAAATTGTTACTAAAGCAAATATATATAAAAAAATACGGTCCAAGGTGAATAACTCTGCCAAAACAAAAACATACAAAATTCAGCAAAAAAATCTCGCAACTACAATACTTTAAAATTTATCTCTCGATAAATTTTCCTCAAATTTTTATGTGAACACTTTTCCTAAACAAAGGAACATTCATGAACTCTGAGTTCAAAAAATACTCAATTCAACTTTTGTTCAACAATTCAGTTATTTCGACTGAAACACAACTTTTTCCAAAATTGTATTGTAATTTATTTGTACATAAATATTCAATGTTTGTTTCTAATTGAATTCACGACTACCTTTGTTTCTTCGTTCAATATTGCCTTTGAGATTTATTCCTTTTGTATGTCTACGCTAAAATTGTTGTGATTAATATGAAGAACATGCTTTTCACGTTTATTACCACAAACCTAAAACCCTTCTGATTACACACTAATTCATAGCAATCCCAACAAATTGGTAACCCCGACGTTTGTACAGGCAAAACCACCAACAAATTGATAACCACATTATTTCAAACAACAAAACCTCAGTCGACATGGCAGATCCTGTACAACCAATTGAAGCTGCACTCAGGATGGAACTCCCTTCCTATACCACGAATACACAAACGTGGTTCATACAACTCGACGCGATTTTCCAAGCCAGACACGTGACGTCCCAGCAGTCGAAATTCGCGTTTGTTGTGGAGAAACTTCCCGCTGAAATCGCTGCGGAAGTAGCGGATATCCTTATTAATCTCCCGCCCGAAAAGCCGTATGAGGTGCTTCGGCACGCAATCCTACAACGAACAGGTTGCTCCGAGGAACGAAAGATTAAGGATCTCCTTACGAATGTAACACTCGGGAACAGCAAACCCTCCCAACTTCTTCGTAAAATGATTACACTACTCGGTGACAACAGTATATCCGAAACTGTATTAAAACAAATGTGGCTGGAGAAATTGCCGCCCGATATAGTGCAAATTTTAGCAGTCCTAACTGAGGAGGTCGATGTCCACAAGCTGGCATCGATCGCGGACAAAATCGTGGACACTAGACCAGCGCGCCAAATTTCCTCTGTCGTGACAGATAACCCGACCCCGGATGTTAACCAGCAACTCCATTTTCTGACTACCGAACTAAGGAACCTGTCTTTACGCCTAGACAGAATTCAGAACATTCCTGGACGGAGTCGCGATACTTCAGCTAACAGACACAATCCTGGTAGGCGACGATCAACGTCAAGACATACTCATCACCGCCAGAGAAACTATTGCTGGTATCATGAAGTGTTTGGCGCCCGCGCAAGAAAGTGTCAGCCACCATGTGCGTATAAGAACGCGGGAAACTCCGAACCCGGCAGCCATTAAGGGCGTGTGCTGCTGGGCTAAATAACGGAAATCGCCTATTTTACGTTCTCGACAACAACAGCAGATTGAAGTTCTTAGTTGACACTGGCGCTCAGATCAGCGTTATACCGCTGAGTTATTGTAAGAAATCGTCATTAACGCCCAGACAAACTCAACTCAAGCTTCAGGCTGCAAACGGCACATCCATCAGCACGTATGGCGAGCGTATTATGTCTCTAAGCATCGGCCTACGGAGAGAATATACATGGACCTTCACTATAGCCGATGTAGAGTTACCCATTATAGGAGCGGATTTCCTCGCACACTTTGACTTGTCCGTGGAGCTGTCATCTCGGACACTTACCGATATGCGCACGGATATGCGACGACGCGGATTTTTATCCAAGCTTTCCACGGTTGGACTGACTGCTCTGGTACCTAGTGCGAACGGTTGCGAAGATTTGCTTAAGCAGTACAAATCTCTTTTAGCACCGTTCACTCATACAGAACCCGTAAAACACAACACAACACATACTATTAAAACAACTGGACCCCCAGTCCACGTGTCACCCCGTCGTCTACACCCAACTAAATTACGGGTGGCTAAGGAAGAATTCGAAAACATGCTCAAACTGGGCATAATAAGACCATCTTCCAGTCCGTATTCCACACCGTTACACATGGTCCCTAAGAACGAACCTGATGCCTGGCGACCGTGTGGAGATTACAGACTCCTAAACGCTCGGACTGTGCCAGACAAATACCCAATCCCTCATATTAAGGATTTTGCTTTGTCCCTTGAAGGCGCTACTGTCTTCACCAAGCTGGATTTAAGGAAGGCTTTTTATCAGATTCCTATCGAACCATCTGATATTCATAAAACAGCAATAACGACACCGTTCGGTTTGTACGAATTTACCCGAATGCCGTTCGGACTCCGTAATGCTGCGCAATCTTTTCAGCGTCTTATGGATGAAGTCCTCCGCGGATTACCTTATACTTATGCGTACATTGACGACGTACTGATAGCAAGTAAAACGCCCGAGGAACATCGTAACCATTTACAGTCGGTCTTTGAACGATTGCAACATTACGGACTAAAGTTAAACATTGATAAATGTTTATTCGCTGTCCCCGAATTAACTTTCCTTGGTCACGTCATTGATGAGAATGGCTTAGCTCCCCTCGACGAAAAGGTCAAGGCCATCAGTGAATTCCCACCACCGTCAACATTAAGACAGCTACGGCGATTCATTGGCATGATCAACTACTATCGCCGATTTATACGCGACTGTGCCATTGTACTTCTTCCACTGACGAATCTTCTTTCTAATCATAAGCGAAAAAACCCGAAGATTGTGTTATCTGCAGACGAGCTGGACTCTTTTCGTAAAGCAAAACAAGCTTTGCAGGATTGTACCAAACTTGTGTACATTACGTCCTCACCCGACGCGAAACTGACGCTAACTACCGATGCGTCGTCGAATACAGTTGGTGCCGTACTTCACCAGATAGTCGACGGTGTGGAAAGACCACTGTCATTTTTCTCTATTAAGCTAAATACGGCCCAACAGAAGTATAGTACCTTCAGCCGTGAACTGTTGGCAATTTATTTAGCCATCAGACACTACCGGCACATCCTGGAAGGTCGTGACTTTTCAATTTTTACAGACCATAAGCCACTTACATACGCTCTACATGCTAAGTCGGATAAACACAATCCGCGAGATATCCGCTACATGGATTACATATCACAATTCTCGTCGGATATACGCTACATTAGTGGAGCTAGTAATACCGTGGCCGACACCTTGTCTCGTACAACTCTCAGTGCAGTGCAGAGTACAACACTGAACTTTGATAACTTAGCTGACGAGCAAGACAAGGACGAAACCCTGCAAGCTATCCACTCGGACACTTCCTTAAAAATTGAAAAAAGACCGCTCCCGTTTACAAACAGATCAGTTTATTGTGACATCAGCACGGGTAACCCGCGTCCGTACATTCCGCCAAATATGCGCCGTCTGATTTTTGAACATTTTCATACACAAGCACATCCTGGAGGCAAGGTGACGTTGCGGACCATATCGGACAGATTTATCTGGCCCGGTATGGCAGCTGACATTAAGCAGTGGTCCCGCACGTGTTTACGTTGCCAAGCCACCAAAGTTGGCAGACACACAAGGGCACCTACATCAACCTTTGCCGACCCAGACGGTCGTTTTACTCACTTGCATGCAGATTTGGTGGGCCCACTTGAAAATGTGAATGGATTCGAGTACATTTTGACCATAATCGACCGGTTTACTCGGTGGCCAGTCGCCATCCCACTGCAATCAACTACAGCTGAAACAGTGGCCAGTGCTATTTTTAATAACTGGATCACAAACTTCGGATGCCCTTCGGTAATCACGACCGATAGAGGTCCACAGTTTCAATCAGCCCTTTTCAACGAATTCACTGATCTATTGGGAATTAAACATATTTCCACTACAGCATATCACCCTTGTTCCAACGGCCTCGTAGAAAGATTCCATCGGCAGCTTAAATATGCTATAACTGCTTCAACTAAAGGCCGAACTTGGGTTGATAAACTTCCCCTGATCATGCTGGCTTTGAGGAATACTGTCAAGCAGGACTTGAACTGTACCAGTGCTGACTTGGTTTTTGGGACTCCCCTAACCTTGCCAGGACAGATCTTCGGCCCTGTATCGGACAACCTACCTAGCAGCCAGTTTATCAGCGACCTTCGGCAGAAAATGTCTGAAACTGTTTATACGCCGACCAGAGCCTTTCACAGGCCATATTACATCCCAGCTGATCTGCATACAGCCAAGTTCGTATTTCTACGCCGAGATATGGTCCGTAAACCTTTAACACCCAACTACACTGGACCGCATCAGGTCATTTCTCGAGCGTCGAAATATTTTGTTCTAGATCTTGCCGGCAAGCGAACTACGGTCAGCATTGACCGGTTAAAACCAGCTTATATCAACAGTGACGACCAACCTGTGACCACTCAGCCAACACCTGTTTCTGAGACATCACACAAACACCCATCTTCTACGCCTGAACCCCAAATTAACCCACCTACACGGACCAGGTCCGGCAGGCGTGTTCATTGGCCAGCAAAGTACACCACATTTTATACATATTAATGTCCAAACTACGTTGACCATTAATCTCGTGGGGCTATTTGTAGAATCGTCCGTATTTTTCCACTCAACCCGTTTAAAGGCGGAATTTTCCATAAGAGCTAGTTTCGACCAATCAACACCACACATTGCGAAACTCGGCTTATTATTGGTCGAGACGCCCCAGGATAAATTTCGGCGGGAATGCGCTGGGAGCCGATCTAATCTTCGCAGAGTAAATAAAAGGACGAATCTTAGTCCGATTCACTAGTCAGCAATTCACTCTCAGAGAGATTTCTACAGAGATCCACGCGTGTCTACATCTTGACTTAAAGGACTTTTCGCGCGTCAACACCTGACTCAACCTTCAACCTCTTTCTCTCTCTCTCTCTGAAATCTTTGTACGATTCTAAAAAAGTGTTATTCTACACTACCAAACAGAAATTGTTACTAAAGCAAATATATATAAAAAATACGGTCCAAGGTGAATAACTCTGCCAAAACAAAAACATACAAAATTCAGCAAAAAAATCTCGCAACTACAATACTTTAAAATTTATCTCTCGATAAATTTTCCTCAAATTTTTATGTGAACACTTTTCCTAAACAAAGGAACATTCATGAACTCTGAGTTCAAAAAATACTCAATTCAACTTTTGTTCAACAATTCAGTTATTTCGACTGAAACACAACTTTTTCCAAAATTGTATTGTAATTTATTTGTACATAAATATTCAATGTTTGTTTCTAATTGAATTCACGACTACCTTTGTTTCTTCGTTCAATATTGCCTTTGAGATTTATTCCTTTTGTATGTCTACGCTAAAATTGTTGTGATTAATATGAAGAACATGCTTTTCACGTTTATTACCACAAACCTAAAACCCTTCTGATTACACACTAATTCATAGCAATCCCAACACCATTCTGGTGCATGGTTTGTTGGGGGTGGATTTGATACAGTTCTGATAAAATGCATGGGTGGTACAGCATGGAAACTCCCCAATGGGATCATTCCATTTGGAAATGTTAATAATTTCTTGTATCCGAACTAAATTATCCTTCCTGGAAAAGGGCAGAAAGGTGCAGATAGTAATTTCTATGCTATTGTTTCTAAATACTCTTCGTGCCCCGCATCTTATGTTAACTTTGTTTTAGAACCTAAAAAGGGACACGTTGATCCATTTTTCGATACGTTTGAAGAAAGTTGCGTGGAACGTAACTTGAATAAAATGTTTAGTATGGAAGCGTTGGGTTTTCCCAACGAAGAAGATGGTGTGAGTGATTATGAGAGGGTGAAGATTAGTGACTTCGAGAGGTCTATAGAGTTTAGAGATCATTCTTATTATGTGAAGTTACCTTGGATAGAAGAAAGAATCAGTTCCATACCTTCGAATCATGCTGTAGCAACTTGGCGTATTGAATAGAGTTATTAAAAGCTTAGAAAAGCGAAATCTGTTTGACGAATATGCCAAGGTGTTTCGCGAGCAGGAGGAGGAAGGGATAATAGAAAGGATTCATGTTACCCCTGATAATTTCAAGGATTATATATGGATTCCCCACAGACCTGTTTTTAAAACCGAAGATCAAACCACAACTAAGATAAGACCTGTTTTTAATTGTTCACTTAAAACTAAAACAGGGTACTCCTTAAACGAAGCAGCCTACCCTGGAATAAATCTAATGGGAGACATGCTAAAACTATTATTGTTGTTTCGCTCCAACAAATGTGTTTTACTCGCTGACATAAGGAAGGCTTTCCTGATGATTAAACTTAGCTTGGAAGAGGACAAAAATAGATTCTGTTTTTTTTTATGAAGGAAGGGAGCAGATTAGTTTGTTTCAGATACAACACTCTCTTATTTGGATTTAATGCTAGTCCTTTTATTTTAAATTATGTCATCAAGCATCATGCTAGTAAATTCCCTGATGATGAATGCACCGACATGCTGAAGAACAATTTCTATGTGGACAACCTAGTTAAAACCTGTAATTCTCCTCAAAAATTAATGTATCTCTACAGGGAGTCAGTGGATAGAATGGAAGAAGGAAACTTTGGCCTTAGATCCTGTAATACTAATTGCGAGGATCTGAAAAACCGCATGATTGCAGATGGCAACTATGCTGAGCATGGCTGCCAGTTGGAGAAGATCCTGGGATATAGATATGATCCAGTCAGGGATACCTTGTGTTCGGCTGGCAGCTATATTAATTCTGAAGCCAATACAAAACGAAAGATATTGTCTCAAATATCTAGTGTTTTTGACCCTATGTCGATGTGTCTTCCTCTGACAATTAGGGGTAGAATATTAATGAGTGATCTATGGAGGCTGAAGTTGCCTTGGGATGGCGTTATTCCATCGGAACCCCAGCAAGTTTGGAACAGCTTGTCTAAAGACCTCAATCGTCTTAAGGAATTAAATTTCCCTAGATGCGCGATAGATGAATCCGGTCGAGCTAAACTGTACATATTCTGCGATGCCTCAAAAAGGGCATATCGGTTTACTGCTTATGCTGTGCAGAATAAAAAAATTGAACTAAGTTTTTGCTAAAGCCAAAGTGGCTCCCATTAAGTCCCAATCCTTACCCACTCTGGAACTGATGGATGTGTTCATAGCTATTAAATGTCTCGACAGTATCTTGAAAACATTTTCCATTGCATGTGTTAAAGGTGTTCACATTGCAGTGGATGCTCAAGTGGTGTTGTCTTGGTTGTTGTCTAGTAACAATGACATTAAAACTAAGAATCAATTCGTTAAGAATAGACTGAAGGATATTTTTAAGGCCCTAGAAGATTTGCGGTCTGATTATGGATTATCGGTTAAGTTCAAATATGTGCCTTCCTTGCAGAATCCCAGCGATTTGATCACTAGAGGTCTATCCTCTGATAAATTGAAACAAAACTTGAAATTTTGGATTTCTGGCCATACCTGGCTTTTGAAAAATCCTGTGGCTTGGCCGGAGAGTAGTTTGAGTTGCCTCAGTGACGAAATCAGGATTATTGTTCATAGCGAAGTGCATCACAATACTAGTTCTACTCGTTCGAAGGAACCTATTGTAGATTTAGCCAAATATTCTAATTTCTCTAAATTAGTACAAGTTATTGCTGCAGTGTTTAAGTTTATTAATAAGTTGAAGCATTATGATGCTGACCCCAAACATTGTGCAAAGGCCTATCTCTTTAAATTAATGCAAAAACACTCTTTTGATAGGGAGATACAATATCTCGAAAATCCCCTGGATTTCCGAGTTTGGTCAGGGATTTAAACTTATTCTTGGATAAAGAAGGATTCGTTCGTTCTTGCGGGAGAATTGGCAAGGCGGATATGCATCGGTTTGGGGTTATTTATCCTATATTGCTTTCTAGAAGTCACCACTTGACAAATCTCATTATCATTGACTGCCACGAGAATTGCAAGCATTTGGGTATTGCTGCCACTCTGAACAAACTGAGCATGTTCGGGTTTTGGATATCTAAGACTCGACAGACCATTAAGAAATGCATTTCTAGCTGTTACCTCTATAATGCTCTTGCCTTTAAGTACCCTAAGCTTACTAACTTACCTAAGCACAGGGTTAATTTGGTTCAGCCCTATATGCACACTGGAATAGACTTTACTGGGCATGTATGGGTTGGTAATGGCGAGGGAGCGAAAAAGATGTACATATTGGTTTTTACTTGTATGAACATCCGGGCAGTCCATATATAATTGGTGAAAGAAATGAGCACCCATTCCTTAGTACTTGCCTTCATTCGATTTACTAACATATACGGTATTCCGGCCTACATAGTGATAATGCTTGGTCATTCGTTGCGGGTTGCAATTTCGTGAACGAATTCCTGACTTCCAATGAGTTCGTGGACAGATTTGGTGTATTTAATATCAAACACCTTACAATTCCCTTGTACTCTGCTTGGATGGGCAGTGTGTGGGAACGTATGATCAAAACCATCAAATTATGTCTATATAAGGCCATTGGTAGATCTCAGGTAGACTATTTCGATCTACTTACTACTCTTACTGACATACAAAGAGCAATAAATTCCAGACCCGTTACCTACCGTTGCTCCTCTGATTCTGATCTGCAGATTGTTACTTCGAACTCCTTCCTTTGTCCTTATATAAATGAAGGTTTGTTACTCAATGTAAGCTAAGAAAGGGCTGTGTGCTCGGATCCACCTGCTAAAATGGATATTGTCAAGTCTATAGAAGCTAGAGATTGTTTATTAAATAAATTTAAGGAGTTATGGTATCAAGAATATCTCTTGGATTTGAGGGCACAGTGCAAGGATTTGTATGACAGAAGTTTTGAGAACATGATTAAGATAGATGATATAGTACTCATCAAAAATCCTACCAAATCCAGACCTTATTGGTCTTTGGGTAGAGTTCAAAGGCTGATTACGGGTGATGATAATAACATTCGGTTTGTTGAGATTAAGAAAGGGGATGGAAATGTGAACGTCCATTCACTCAAGCATTTATACCCGTTAGAGTTATCTATCACCCATAGCCATAATCCGAAAGCGCCTCCTAATGATACGGACAGAGTTTCCTTTCCGGACACTTCTGCCACTACCCCAACTGATCAAAACCCTTCTCATGCCAAGTGGATTAAATGTGTTTCAAATAGACCCAAAAGATTATCGTAAAAAAAAGCCAAAGGGATCTAATCCTAATGATCCCTATATGCGGTACTAAGAACCTACGTCCTGGGCAAGACGTTAAACTGCAACCGAATTGCGTCCTGGACACGACATTAAACTGTAACCGAATTGCATCCTGGGCACAACATTAAACTGTAACCGAATTGCGTCCTGGACACGACATTAAACTGTAACCGAATTGCGTCCTGGACACGACATTAAACTGTAACCGAATTGCGTCCTGGACACGACATTAAACTGTAACCGAATTGCGTCCTGGACACGACATTAAACTGTAACCGAATTGCGTCCTGGACACGACATTAAACTGTAACCGAATTGCGTTCTGGGCACAGACATTAAACTGTAACCGAATTGCGTCCTGGGCACGACATTACTGTAACCACATTGCGTCCTGGGCACGACGTTAAATTAACCATAATGCGTACTGAGCACGACATTAAACTAACCAAAATTGTGTCCTGGGCACGACGTTAAACTGTAAACAAACTGCGTCATGGGCATAATGAACAGCATCAATGACCTGAGTATGACTTCAAACTACTCCGGTAGTAACATAAACATCGATTTACTAGACATCATTGTGGGGATTTGTATTCTGGGACCTCCGAAATCAGAGAATTTGGGGCTGGTTGTAGCATTGAGTCCTCAGTTCTCAGCGCACGAAGTCATAGAACTTTGGGCTCTGAATATGTTTAAGTAATTGTAAACTTACATTCAATGTATCTATTCCTTTCTCTGGCAGGATAGGTTGGATTACTTGGGTTAAAACTTACACGTTGTTAGTAAGTTCCCCTTAATAAAATTTCAGAAAATGTACTTATTGTTGAAGCAAGTATTAAATTTGACTTTAAGCCCACGAAGTCGAAGAACTTTGGGCTATAAATATGTGAGTTTAATTGTAAACTTAGCCAAGTATTAAAATTTTGATTCATGCCCACGAAGTCGAAGAACTTTGGGCTATAAATATGTAATAATAAGTTTAATTGTAAACTTACACTCGATTTGTCTATTCCTTCCTCTGGCGGGATAGGTTAGATTCACTTAAATTAAAAACTTACGCGTTGTTAGTAAGTTACCTTTAATAAAATTTCGGAAAATGTGCTTATTTGTTGAAACAAGTATTAAACTTGCTAAAAAAAAGTTTTTAAATTTTCCTCGTTTTAGTCTCACAAACTCGTAGCTCTTTCGGCTTCAAATGTGTGATTAATTAGATTTACTCTTAAATATAATTTTAGTATTAAAATTACATTGTTATTTTATATTTTTTCCAGATGGGATTGGTTTAATTGGATTTAATTCATCCATATCTTCTATCTTGTGGGTGGAAAAATGGGATTTCGTTTCTGCAACAAACTGAAGTTTATTGCATCTTTGTTTGAGGGGAAAGTGTTGGAATTTAATTTGAGAACAACAATTCACAAGTTCACATTCTCGCTATTTTTTCTATCCTCACTCCAACCTCTTTTTAATTTCAAAACCGGCTCCCAAAGCCTAATTCTTATCAGAGATAAGAATATATTTTCTGACTAACGAGAGAGCTGGAAAACACAAAAGGGAATTCCACCACCATCATTCTTTCCATGGTGCCACAAAGTCTGGGAGAAACCTCACAGCTTCTTCACACCAACCTGTTTTCAGTACCTTCAAAACCGGCTCCCAGGGCCCTGATTCTTATCAGAGATAAGAATGTGTTTTCTGACCAATAGTGGGTCCAGGAAATTTGTACAACGATTTTGGAGAGAAAGATCCCCGATCCATCGGAGCTACCAAAACTCCATAAATTTGGAGAATCTTGCCTATTTTGCCAGTGAGAATTCTGCCCACCGTCTGTGAGGTCGACATTAGGGAGCTCCTGCGCCTCTTTCACCAAAGAAGAACTACTAAAGGGCTGTCAAAAACGAACGTCGGTCCACTATTCAAGACCAATCCAAGGCTGCATCCCTTCACCACTCCTTCTGACGAGCCCACTGGACTTCTGTTGTCGACCTAGCATCTCACTCAACTGCAGGATTCCTTTATCTGCGAACGGGTTTCCAACTCTACAAGAACTGTGAGTGTATCTATCTGAACCTTAACAATAATATCTAATCGCTTAAAGAACTCTTTAGGCGCTCAGAGAAATATTTTGAGCAAGCCTTTTTTAAGTTAAGAACATTTTCTCTTTTCCCTTTCTTTCTCTCCTAATCATATTTTTTTCCCTTTACCTTTTTTTCTGTATATTGTAAATAAACACTTTCTTCTTTTGTTGTTACTCACCGAGCAGGAGTTTTTTCTTTATCCGTACGCGCCTAAAAGAGAGAGTTTCTCCGCTCTAATCTTGCTGTTTAATTATTTTCAGCCCTATTTTTAACCTCAACCCTTTGATGCGGGAAAGCCTGGACAAATTTCCTAGCATGACATATCAAATACTAAATGCATATATAGGAAGTAAGCAGATGCCTAAATTTTCACATTACATTTTGTGTGAATAAATACAGCTAATATAATATTGACCATTCAAAAAATTAATCATTTAATATTTATGTTTTCCAAGAAAACTTATGCAAAATATTAAATTAGAGATGTGTTGATAAGAATGTTGAATGTTGTGAAAGAATGTGAATGAATAAATGAAAATTGCCAAAATAACATTAATGCTGGAAAGTAAAATTTGATTTGTTTAAGCAAATTTTAGGATACAATCTGTATGTATGGCAAATGAGAAAGAAGAGATTGTCAATGTCCTGGAACCAAAGTCAGCATTACTAACAGAATAGGGCTGATATATATATATATATATAATTTAAGCCCTGCATTATTACCAACATTAAATTCTCATTATTATCTGTTTAATCTTGATTAAATTGGAAAAAACATAAACTTTAGGCTATGATAGATGTTTTTTCTAATGTCCTGAACAACTGAGAAACTTCATAGGATTCAATAGGATGGGAACTGTAACCCTTTATGTATAACAAACAGGTCTTTATCACTATTCAGCTACAATGGTTTGATTATTTCAGAAAAAAACTAATGCTCTGTACAGTATAGTACTAATATCATGTACAACTTAGATACTGGAATGAAAGCATATACACAAATGAGAAGACATTATAGATAAGCACATATATTTGTGTGTGTGTGTGTGTGTGTATATATATATATATATATATATATATATATATATATATATATATATATATTAAAAATATTATTCTTAATATTAATATATATATATATATTAAAATTAAAACACAGAAAACAAGATACAATTCCTATGATGTATCATTGTATATGATATTTCTCTGATTGTTTATATTGCAATTATTATGTCATAGTTGACTAATTATTTAGATATCCCAACACTTAGTTTTCATTTAATGTTAACAGCAAGAATAATAGGTTACCAAAGGAAATTACAGCATCATTAATGTGATGTCAGGATGTTGGAAAAAAGTAGAGAAAATTGCTGAAATAAAGACTACTCTCTCTGCTACTGTGATATCACCCCATGCCACTTCTGTTTCCCTGAAAGCTAAAGTATATAAATGACCGGCAGCTGACTGATATTGGAACTTCATTTGCTGAGTCAAGTTTAAGTCATTGAGAGTGACATATAATGGAAGATGGGTATACAGTTCAAGTAATCAGAAGCTGTTTTTTATAGCATAAAGCAAAGACAAATACATTCAAAGGAAACATTGGGTGTTCAGTCTGAACTGCGAACAGCTCATTACCTAAAAGAATAAAATTTCAAATATATAACAATTAGAAAGATCACATACACAGCCCATTTGGTTTGATTAATCAGCCCCACATATCAAGTATATAGGTTAAAATAAGTTCCATTAATCCAAAGCAACACCTAAATTACAACAATCCAGGATGACTCAATTTGCAAAAATCTAGTAAAAGAAAGCTCATAATAGATAAAGAGATATACTTCAAATATTAAATGAATGCACTGAAGTTCCTTTCTACAACAACAGAGGAGAGAAACCCACAATGCATAAACATGTATAACAACTGGTATCAGGAGCATGCATCAAGTGATTAGTGAACTAAGAAAATGAACCCTCCAACAACGGAAAAAAAAACTACATCAGATGTAGACAGTTCCTCAAAACCTGTCTATATGAATGAATCTGACCTAACTCATTCTTCCTCCTGGTGGCCCCTATGCAGGAACTCAATTTGTCTGCACTGAAGAACCAATGAATCTTTTGAAAAAAAATCCAGAAGCACCTTTCTTCACCAACAATTATCTCATTCCCGACTTTACTGAACTCACCACTCATTACTTATGAATCAGATTAAGATCTGGGGAGCAGTTATACTCTGCTGCAATTAGATCTCTTTCTGATTCACTCTACATGTTGGCCAGATATGAGTACTAAAAAAGTAAAACGCAAAATAAAAATGTCATTTTCTGTGCAGGGGCACCAAGCATCACATCCAGTTCACAAAACAAAGCCCTGCAATAAAAATACAATATCCCATCAGGAATGTTCCCACCAGGAAAAAAATGACTCAGGGGACCATGAGATTTGCTTAAAGGAAAGCGCTTTGTAACAACCAACACATTTGCAGGTCAAAAGGCCCACTTGTTGTCATGCAGGCATGACAGGTTACACAAAAGCATTTTATAAGGTACAATGCAAAATACTTATTTGAATTGCTCAGAAAATGTGGATTCATATTGCAAAGATAGTAATTAAAATAATTCATAACATTTACTGGAAATAAATTGCCTGTATGTGGGTAGAAAACGAGTTGAGCTGATATGCAAAAATAGAAAGAAGAGTGAAACAGGCATGTGTTTTCTCACTGGATTTATATGACCTATACAGTGAAGTGATCAAAGATAACTAAAAGACCTACTAGGATTATTGGGGAGTATAATCTTGACAACATAATATATGCAGATGACACTGTTGATGGCAGAAACAGAAGGAAAACTGCAAAAATCCTAGACAGAGGAAAAAATTCCTAGCAGAGGAAAAGCAAGCAGAAAATACTGTTAAGTGTAAGAAGACAGAGTGTGTAATTGTCAGCAAGAGTGACAGTCCAAAGGTCTAAGATTTGGAAATGTCAGAATCAAGCAGGCACAGAAATCTGAAAGCACATTGTAATAGTGAAATATGTCTACTATAATTCTAAACAAATTATTAAAAGATAGGAAAATTTTGTTAGAAACAAAGAAAAGAGTGCTGAACTGCTATGTCATACCTATCCAATTTCTTACAGATGAAGAAGAGAAGTAATAATGCAGAAAAAACCATGAACTGAACATGTGAGCAATGAGGAAGTAAAAAGCAAATGGGGACTAAAAGAACACATACTTAAAATCAGAAAGAGACAGTTGAAATTTCTAGGTTACATAATGAGGAAAGAGGACTTGGAGAATTTATCACTCATAGGAAGGCAAGAGAGGCAGGTGAGGCAGAGGGAAGCAGCAAATAACCTACCTAATAGTTTTGTGTGAATGGATGGAGAAGTGGAAGCAAAGAGAAATGGTAAAGAGATCAAACATTGCTAATAGCTACAAAGAACAGGTAGTTTTAGAGAGCCATGATCATCCACATATTGAAGGGTCACAGCACATAAAAGAAGAACCAAAAAATCTCAACTTAAATTTCCATTTACTAAGCCTTTTTATTTTGTTTTCTTTTTAAAAAGATAAATACTTTAGGTTATACTATATACTAACTTAAACATTTTTTAAATGATTTTCAATTATATAGAAACAGCATTTGACAGGAGGCAAATTTATAATCTTTTGTATTGAGTTTATCATGACTTGAAATTAAGATAATGCATTGAATATTATAGTATCCTTCCTTCCTTAGAATCAAATAAACAATGAAAGATATCATGACACCATTGTATACATATACAAGAACAAAGTATGAAACAAAATAGCTAATTTTTTAAAATTATTTAACATGCTTCCTAAACAGCTCTTCTAGCAAAGAATATATATTTAAAGAAAGTTACATAATGCTCACAAAGTCTTGATTTTAACCTTAGTGGAATTGGCTATGTACCGGATATTGGGAGGGGGAAGTGGCTGGCAGAACAATAATTACTTCACAGGGATTCTTGAAGAAGTGTATGTCTTTAAGTTAACCTGATATGCTCAAAACTTGGTTCTTTCCACTAAAAACTTTGCAGTTTCTGTGGTTTGGTGATGTCATTGAAATTGCTAGCTTTCCAACATGTTGTATTGAATAGATATTGTCAGCAGATTCTTTGTACAATTTACAATATTTCATTATTTTTTACTTTTTTCTTACCTTCCTTTCCCTGCATTTTAAATTCTACATCGGTATTTCTTAACCTTGCTATGATCACATCATTCTAACAGGTTACGTTTTTGGTTTAAAACACTTTTTGTTCAGGGAATATTAGAGAAAGATATTGCATTTTTAATCACAGAAAAACTCAATGTAATAAATTTTTAATTACTTGATAAATAAGTTGTTTTTTTTTTTGGGGGGGGGGGTCAGTATCTTTCAGAATATCCTATACAAAAAGTACTGGATTTAGTCTTCTATCCTAACTGGTCACGTTTTAAATTTCTTCCTTTGAATATTGAAGACGCATGTTGTCGTACTATAAATAAAAGAAAATACAGAGCACTGAACTTCGATAAATAAAACAATATCAAATATCAGAAGATACCATTATATCATTATAAAAAATCTTCTGGAGCAGTGGCTTTAGCTTTTGTATTAATTTATGCATGGTATTTACTTTTCATTGTGAAATAAATTTAAAGCAGTCTAGAGAAATTTTGTTATTGTCATGGTAACAAGGAGTAAATATACCTAAATGTTAGGAAGATTCATTTGAATTGAAAAAAATATTTTTCTTCAGAGATATTTAATGCATGTTTATTGTTTTTAAGAGTTCTGTATCTCTTGGTATTTTAAATGTAAGATCTTGTACCATCACCAACTACAGTTAATCAAAAATCACTGGAGTTGCTGGGGTGGCATGGCCTCAGTATTGAAAATCCTCTTAGTTCTATAATGCTCAGTGAAGTGCTTCGCACTTGTGATTTTCTATCATAGTAAGTTAAACTTAGTATATATCAACAGTAAACTGCATCAATTTGTGCTACATTAAGTAAAGTAAATATTAGTTATAATTAATCACAGGGTTCCCTATACTTGTGACTCTGTGTTGTACTAATCTAAACTTTGATAATATCCTTATTGAAATTAAAGTCAGATATTTATCTCTTATTTTTAAAGATTCCTGTGTCAAAGACTATTTTCTTACATTTGCTTCCCTATATCTTATAGTTCATTATTATATCGTTTTTTGATGTTAATGCTTTTTGCTTAATGCATATATTTAACAAGATTTTTGAAGATCTAAACCTATTTTTTATCTGTATTTACTTTAGTGCAACATTTCTCTAGATCTACATTTTCTCTATCATAACCACTTAGGAGAAATATAGAAATATCATCCTGTTATTTCTGACAACTACTCTTTTAATACTGAACAATATAGGTATAGATAGGGAGTTCATTTTTTATGGGTACTTGCTATAAACTGTGCCAGATGTAAACATTGCTCCTCTCCTTCAAGTTAGGATAAACAATTTTAAAGGAAGAAGTTGAAAATAACATTCGCAATATATATATATGTTTATAAAATATATAAAAATATAAAATATATAAATTATTATATAATAAATATAAAATATATATTAAAACAGTGGGTGTTGATGGTAAAAAATGTGCTCGATGTAAAATAACAGGGCTAAAACTTGTATCTATATGTAAATATGTAGATATGAACTATAATATATATTTGTATGTAGATGCATAGGCATATCTGTATATATAACATGTATGTTCTAATGTATCTGTATATGTGAATGATTTGTGTTTCTATGTCTATTGAATATGAGTATGTGTATAAATTGCATTTAAAGTATATTTATTTTATTAGTTATATACTATAGGTCCTATATAACTAATAAAATAAATAGTATAGGATATATTTTAAGCAGGATATTGGCCGATCAGAAAATAAAATGTTTTCTTTTTTATTTTGCGAAATGTCTTTATTCGTCTTGGCCGATTCAATATTTTCCTTTAACTTTGAACTTTTATTGTCAATAACTAAAATGGTAGATTAATTATCAAAATTTCTTTACTTTGTTATTTTCAAATTAAGCATGTAAATTTACAGTACACCTAAATAACGATTCCAAAATGTTTTATTAAATACTTAGCGCGGGGTTTAAAGAGCAAATTATTCTAAATAATTTTTTTTGAAAGTCAGTAATTAATTTAAATTAATTATTTCTTTGAGAAGTCATATTCCAGTTTAGCTCATTCCAGAATTTCTCTTCTGATTTACAATAATATCTCAACAGAGACTTCGAAAAATTACAGCTTTGACTGCGGGATTAGTGTTGTGCTTGTAAATGAAATCTTTTTTTTTTTTTTAGTTTATTCGTCTGCTTAATGTTAGCACAAAAAATATTCAAAATATATTTTATTCGTCATTCTAGGCTTTTATTTTGGTTATAGTGATTCTTAAAAAGATTATATCTCGAAGTTTTCGTGAGTTATTTTTGACGAATGAGAAAGCGTGATTTTATGTTTTCCCTGGGCCCGTAAACATTGCAAGATGACATGAAATTTAGTGTAAGCATATCTTTGTCAAGAGAGGATGGCTGACCAGCCGCGTCGGGTAGAACCAGCTACATCAAGCCCAAAATCAAGCCCGAGGGGCTCTAGATCACCAGCATATCCTCGTACTGATTCTACAGGCACCCTGAAGACCACAATTAGTTTAGGAAAGGTTCCGTCTGTTATTCATTCGGGACCTTTTTATCTCATGAAAGATGTCCCAGGTTAGAAATAATTTGCAGAGTTTCAGTTCCATATTTTTATGTTTATTTAGCCAAGAATGCACATACACACACATTCTTAACTTAAAAAAATTACTTTCTTTTTCTTACCTATCAGTATCGATATTATTCTTAGGATAGATTTGGGGGTTGAGTTTCGCCGCAACATTAATCAACATTTCTTTGTGAAAATGTTCTTACAAAAAAAAGCGACGGAATTCTTTAAAAAATATTTTAATACAATACATTCAAACTTCTTTTGAACGAACGTTTGTTTGTTGAAATTGTACATGACGCTTATTATTCCAATCAAAAGTAATTATCTTAAATGTTATTTATTTATTTGTCAGTTTGGTGGAAAAACGGAAATTATTTAAGAAAAATCTTTCATGATAACATTTTTGTTAAAAATCAAACAAACACCAACTATAAAATCGTAAAAAAATTATGCCTCCGTAAATAAATTCGATTAATTTTTTTTCAAAATATAAATAAATAATGAACACTACAAGACCATAAGAAATCAGATCCACCGGTTCGAGTTGTTGAGAAAGGAGCAGCAATTTAATAATTAAAAATTAGAATTGTTACTCCTTTCACAACCAAATTTAATTTGATGCAATTTGATCTTAGGATGTTTTACTACTTGTATATTTGGTTTTACTTTTATTATTTATTAATAGCTATTCTACAATTCTAGATAATTATTAAAAAATCAACGCTTAGCAATCACACTTCCCTCACTAACAAAGAGCACGCGTATTTCATGTTTTTAAATTTAAAAGCAATTCTTGATTCCATTTTTTATTTTATCGTTTGTTGTTGTTTCAGCTGGGGTTGAAAAGTAACCAAAATTTTTTATGTTTCATTCTACAGGCAAAATGGAAACTCATATGTGACTCCCATGAGTCACGACCAAGGTTTTGTAATTGAATTGAATATACAAATTAATTAAAATTGAAACATGATTGTAAATATCAAGTTGTCTCCCCTATTTGGTGAACATGTGTCATTAATAAATTATATATATCTTTCCCTCTATTTTTTTGGGCTCTAATTTGGGACCAGAGACAATCGCTCTTATATCCGGGTTTATCTTATATCAGGGTCACACTGTAATTAAGAAAATTTAAAAGAAAATATTGAATTGGCCAAGATGAATAAAAACATTTCGCAAAATAAAAAAAGAAAACATTTTATTTTCTGATCGGCCAAAGTCTTAAGATATCCTGCTTAAAAAAATCTGCAATAATTTTCCTGCTTTTCATTGTATGATTTATCTGTTGGGATGTATTATTTTTCTCTGATGATAAATCTATATCATTTGAACTGTACATTTGATTGTAGTTGTTTAATTTTCATTTCAGATCAAGCTGAGATGACAGGCTACACAAACTTAATGTCTTACCATGGTCTTGGTAATTCTTACAATAAATTCTTTACAAAGAAAGTCAAGGAGGAATTGAGTGCCTTTTTACCAAATCTTCCAGGAAATATAGATTCTCCTGGTCTTAATGATGCAAGGTATATTGATGTATTTGTTTTTTAGTATAAACCAAGGCAATCCTTATACCAGACCTGGCAACCTATGTGACTGCAGTCGAACTTGTGGAGACATAAATTACTACTAAATAACAATTCCTGAGAACATTTTTAGCAAGGAACTTGTTAGTAATGTCCAGGAATTAGTTAATTAACAACATTTATAATATTAGGAAGCATCTTACAATTATTGACTTATTTCCACAAATAGACAGTACAAAGAAAGAACAAAAATACCATAAAATAACTAAATGCACAAAAATCTCTTTATTCAATATAAATTATAGAAATTTTTAGATGATATTGCAGAAATAATGAGTTAATCTGTGCATGCTAATTGATTACAGAGAATATAATTGTATAATACAATCAGAAAGTTATTTCAGCATTTTACAAAATGGTGTATCAACAATGTCTGAAAATACTTTACAAAAAATGTGAATTTCAGAGAAACAATAATTTTGATAATCTTTACAAAATTTATTGTGCTTTTTATTACATGTACAATTTATATCACCGAAGAAGAAAATACTTATTTCGCTATATAATACAATAATAAATATTACCAGAATACATAGTTTTAAAAATTAAAATCAATTTACATTAACAAGAACACAAAAGCAACAGGTAATTAAATATATGTAAAACGGGGATAAATTGAAAATAAAATATATCTAGTATCCAGTGGAATTTTTAAATTACCACAAACTATCTCTTTCAAAAATGTTCATATTCTTGAAAATAAAAACTGATATTATAAATATTTCCTCTTCTGTGTGACAATCTTTTCTTGTAGCATCACCTGCTACATTGACAAAAATGACATTTTAATATCTTTAGTGATCCTCTTTTCAGGGTCTGGTTAGTTATCAAATGTTTGGCATCCCATTTCATCCACATTTTGAGCAATTAAGTTGTACTCTTTGACATCAACATTTAATTTAAGAAGTAGTTTAGTTTTTTTCAATAACATTTTGAACTGTTATAAAATATGTATCTCCAGAATTTTGTCTTAGTCTTCCAAATTCATTTTTTAAATAGCCTGGCGAATTCATCAAGCATAACAAAATTAAACCGACTACTTATCAAATATCTACAAACATCAATTAAGCCATTATATGTATGTTCGTTGGCTAAACTAGTATCTCTTTTTAATGATTTCATTATTTTTCCTTGCTTTCATCCCATTCTTTTTGTCATTTTTCCAGAATTAGAAAGAAATAATAGATGTTTATCATCTAAATCTGATATCGCCTTTTTCAGTGGATCATTTTTCTTAGTGTCACAGACAATTTTCTAAAATTTTAAGACTTTTTCAATGAAATTAACTGTTTCTGCAGTATCCTCCCCATTTAATAATGGGTATGTTTTAATGGCAGCTACACTTTGATCACAAAAAAACTATTAAACAATGGGAAAAATTTTGTCGCTCAACAGGTAAACTGCTACATCAGTTAGTTTCAACAGCTTAACAAATTGAGTTTTTTTTTTTTTTAATACTCAAAAAGACCTTTTACAATTTCCCATTTTCTATCATTTCAAATATTTTTAAAGGGGTGGACATAATCAAAATGTGAGTAATTTTACTTATTCAAGGCTTATTAAAAACCATGTCAAATGTTTGGAAAAAAAAGATTGATGCGTCTTGTTATTGTTACATACAATTGCAATTACTTGACCATTTGATTGCATCAACAATATATAATATTTTTTAATATAGGAATGTTGCCTCTGGGATCATTTTAAGTAAAATTTTTGATCCACCATTTAAATATTTTATCATGATAAGAATATCAGAATCATAAAGTTTTGTCCCAATCCTTTGTGGTGACATATCATTAATATGCTCTTTTTACAAAGCTTTTTCTTATCAATTTATTATCAAGTTAGTAACATAACGAATTGATTCATTGATTTATGACCATTGCAGAAACATTGATATTTGACTTTTTGAAAGAGAAAAAATTGTTGTATATATACCAGCATCACAAGTTTTCAAAACTTTTAATTAAAAACATTGGAATGCTTCCTGTTAAAAAAAAAATCTACCGATTGTGTGAACAGCTGTTTATTTGATTTGAAAATGTAATTGCTGACACAAGATCCTGATCAATATTCTAATACAAATTTTCAAAAGTGAGGAATTTTTTTTTTTTTTCTAGAAACAGTGCCGACTCACCTTTTTGCACAGGAGCAGAAATTTTATTTGTTGGTTTTGGTTGAGGACTAGGTAATAACACTCATGGCAAATGATCAAATATTGATGGTGGATTTCTAGGACACACATTTCTTGTAATAACCACTGTTTCATAATCAGATGGAAAATGCCCTTCACAAAACAACAGTGTTTAGTTTGTCAATGGGGTTGCCTTTAACCATTGTTCTTGCTCATTCTGATCTTGAGGAAGACAAAATACACAAACTTTATTTTGTTAATTCATAGTTACCATGATAACCTGTTACACAGCACTTTTTGATCATTTTCAGAAAGATTTTTTTAAGTACTGAAATTAAAAACCTTAAAAAAAATTACAATTTTATTAAATGGTGCTTCTAAAACGTGTATGAAGGAAGGTCTTGGAAGGTTTAGGATTCAGAATAAAGAATTTAAAGTGTGTATGAATGTAGGAATTTGTCATCTTTCCATTGTTACTTTCCATTGTCTTTAAGGAATTATGTGCTTTCAAAGGATTTGCAAATTGTTTCACTGATCAGGATCTGTTTTATGTTGAAGTTACATAGTGAACTGAACCTCTCTCATTAAAATTTTTGGATAATTGTATTTTATGGTGAATTGGTAAATTTTGTTTTACATTTTCACCATCAACAATGTTCATAAAATTCAATATACATTTGTTTTTTAAATACATATATTTATTATGAAGAATAATATCATAGAAAAAATTTTAAATGAAATTTTTATTCAAATTTTTTCAAATGTGCAAATTCCTGTATAGTAATTTAGGAGAATTAGCAGTGCAATAAGTTACATTCATTTTTTGTTTTGTTTTCTTACAAGAGCAGTATTAAAATACTTCATGTGTTATAAAGAAAACACAAATTGTTCCTTAAAAAATGAATTTTTATTTTAACAGTATAATGAAAAAAATTAAATTAACTTTCTATGACAAAATTCTTAATAATGACATTTTTTGTGTATTTTGCTGTTTAAAGTAATTGCAAAAAAAGTAAAAAAAGTGAGACAATATTGACAAGACAATGAATAATGTCTTCTCTTTTACATTTTTGTGGTATACTTTTAAGAATAGCTATGAAATATTAATAAATTTATTGAATTTAATTTTTGACATTAATTATGTGATAAATTCTTTAATAAGCGTCATTTTCCATTAATTTCACAGTGAAAGACATTACATTTTAATGTCTTCTATTTATTTACGAAGGACAAAAAAATCAACATACTTTTAAAAAGCAAAAATACTTGTTTGTTCTGCTAACATTGTGACACCATTTGTGGTGGCATCCTCTGATAGTTCGTTGTTCACTTCACCTGTGATGACATCCAAGGTTGAGTGTATTTGCATATACACCCAACTCGCTGTGTGCACAGATTTGTCTTCTCGGCCATGATCGATTTCAACAAAATAAAATGAAGACAATTGTTTTTCAAGACTCTCTGGTTAGGAAGTAGCAACAATACAGTTTCTCACTTAAATGCGGGATCCTTCCTTCAGCTACTATCTTTCTAACTTCACTGACCTTGGTGATTCCTCTTTACTGATCATTCTGTCACTGGCCGCTATGCAGTTCCAACCCCTCTGGTCACCTACCTACTTCTCTCACGGCTGAACCCACTTTCATCAACTTCCTGCCTCTCTCTGCTTATATGAATAATCCTGGGGTCCCACCCACTCCATCCACTTGTCTTCTGGAAGATTTGAGACCACTCCAAAGACACAAATGTTCAAATGACTACTTTTATGACTATCTAAAATCATTTATAAACAAATTATTTTTTAAAAATTAATTTTATACTTATGTTGATTGTGGAAGAACAATAGCATAGAGAAAAGTCTTAAATTTAATTATTAACTTTATGATGAATTCTTAATAGCACTTGTGAATTTTGCACCAAAATCTTTGTTTAAAGATAAAATATGCAAAGTTCAAATAAAATAAATAGACATTATACTTACTTCAGTATCTTAAATAATAAACGTAAGTTAACCCAAAGGTAAAAAGTAAAAATTTGTTTAAAAGAAAATAAATTTCTTAATCCAATTCCTGCAACAAACTTTTACATGTTAACTGTTCACCCCAAGTCGCTGAATGGTCTAAACATAGTGTAGAGGCCTGGTATAAGGATCACCTTGGTATAAATTTGAAACTTTCTTTAAAATAACTCACAACTTATTGAAATAATTTGCTTATTTTATAATCTCTAGGGGAAAAGTGCTATATTTGTTAGCATTTGTATCATAGATAAATTTGAATGTTTATTGCTATTAATGTTTTTATTACTAGGTTTTACTCTATTGACCTAGAATGTTATGAGGTAGTGAAACTATTAATGAAATATTACTATTATAAATACTAGTAATGAAAATACCTCATTTAGAAAGAATGAAAAACTCTGTAAAAACAAAAAAAAGAATAAATACCCATAAAAGCATTTTTTGAGAAAAGTAGAAGAATATCATGTGAATAATAATGAGACATTATTTCAGATTATCTGACAAATATTCTAATCAGTGAAACTTGCTTTTGTTAAGGTGTAAAAACTATTTACAAAAGACCAGAGAAAGTGTGTTTCAAGAAAAATTGATTTAATTGTGGCTGCAATCAAAAGTAAAAATAATAAAAAGGTATCATTTTCATTTGCAGTTCATTACGTTCAGTGATTGAGAAGCCTCCAATCACAGTTCGAGAATTAATGCCACTGTCAGGAGCAAGCTTGACTGGATTCAGGCTTCATCCTGGACCTGTAAGTATACTATTCTGAAATTTGCTGATGACTGAAATTATAAAGATATTTCCCTTGTAAGAAACAACATTCACTGAATGTTGTGTCTGTTGTAATAATTTAAAAAAAATGACATTTATTCATTCTACAAATGTTTCTTGGTTTAATTATAGCTTCCAGAACAGTATAGATTTCTTAACCAAACACCACAGAAAAGAAAACATAAACACAAAAAGAGCAAGAAGGAAATTGGCAAAGATGGCAGCATGCAAGAAATTCAAGGTGAGTTGAGTGTGCTTATTGCTGGAATGCAGAAAATAATAATCTCTTGGAATCTCTTTAAAGAATTATGTTTGCACGTTCTGTCTCAATGCATATTATCAGGTTTTTTATTTCTGAAAATCATATAAATATGATAAAAACAAAAGGAAAACTTATTTCAGCCAATGTGTTTTGTTCTCTGTTGGACTTTGTCAAGGCAAATGTAAGGATTTTATTTTCCAACCATTATTTATAAACAAAAGTAAAAATGTTAGTTTTTCAAAATTTTTAAATTTAAGAGACACTCATAAACATTCATCAGATTAACTGAAACGTCTAGATAAATTATGGAGGATGCTAAGTGACATAATTTAATGTTTAATAAACAAAAGTGAGTAAATGATGTTGATTTTTTTTTGTGCAATTAATATTTAAATTGTTTTAGTAGGGGATAAATTTATGTATTATATATTTTAAATAACAGGAGCTTCTGAATAACAGGACCATTTTCTTTTAATTTTTTAACATTTTTATTGTCATATATGTTGGTTTGGGAAAGGTTTAATTCTTTCAGAAATGGAGATATTGGAAAAATCTGGGCACAGATTTATATTTTGATAAGATTCAATAATGGCACTCTTGAGAATTTCCTGTCTACATAAGTTAATTTCTCTTTTAATAAGTGTGACATTCTTTAGGTCAAAGTTGTGGTTGAATTTATTTCTGTGTACAACTAATGCATTTGATAAATTGTTGCGTATAAGAAACTTTTTGTGTTCATAGATACGCTTTTTTAAATTTCTGCAAGTGTATTTTGAAGAGCCGTTGTAACAATTTATTGAATTATTATTGTTATGTGTATTTTTGGTTCCAATCATATCCATAATAGTTTGGAATGTGGTCATAATTATTTTGATATTATTCAACGACATCATTCACTCACTTTCGTTTATTAGACATTAAATTACGTCACTTATGTCTTTATTCATATTATTCTTTTTCAGATATATTTTAGTTATATCAGAAATTTTTACACCTATATATATATATATACACATATATATATATATATATATATATATATAAATAAATTTGCCTTGATAAAGTCCCTTAGAGGATGAAATGCATTGGCTGATAAGTTTTCCTTTTGCCTTTATTCATATTGTCCTTTTACATTCTATCTTATATTCTATCTGAACTTTTTGCAAACACACACACACACACACACACACACACATATATATATATAATCTATAAGCATTTATAATAATAACCTCCACTGGATTCCTAAATGATTGATTTGAAATAAGAAAAGTGTTTTTTTGGACAGTTTTTCCTTATTTTGCTTGAAAACCATGAGCCATGTTAATATTAATTAACATCTTTGTCTTAAAATCTGTCTTTACTTTTCTTTAAAAATGAACCATAGAAACAAAGTCAAATGGATTCATCAGTGAGAGAATATGTAAACACTGTGCATATATACTCATAACAAACGGAATGAAGCTTGAGAAGTTTTTTTTTTTTTTCATCCCTCCAGCATGCCCACATAAAAATGTAGTCTTAAAAAAATAAAAAATGATTGCTTAGACATAATACTTTAATCTATGAGAATTAGTGTTTAGGTAGCAAAAGTTAATTTTCCCCGTTGTCTTAGCTAAATGTCTGTAATGTTGTAATCTAATATTTTAATGACTGGACCTATTTGGGATTTCTTTACAGGAGAGAATTCATCAGATGCAGCACATGATAAAAAGAAGAAAGTAAAACGTACAGAGGAAGAAAAAGAAAAGAAAAAAAGGAAAAAGAAAAAGAAGAAGGTAAATGGATTCTTAGTTTTCTTGGATAATAGGGATACTTACACCATCTATTTTGTCTGTTAGCACTAAAGGATCATCAAAAACTGAAGCATGGATTTGTCATGTGAAACAAGAAAAATAATGTAGTTTTGCATGTATTTCAAGGTTTTACTTTAAAAGAAATTAACAAAATCAGCTATTTTATTATTGCCCATGGCTCTTTTTCCTTTTTTCACTGTTGTTATCAGAAGATTAGCTTTGTACAGTAAAGATCCTTTTTCCCCCAAACTCCAATAGGGATAGTCTTGTTAATGGGTTCATTGTTGTCTTGAATCATTGTCAAAGAAAATGATGCAAATTATATTTCATTTGAAAGATTTTGTTGTTGAAATCCTAATTAATAATGTGTATCATTTCTTTCTTTTCAGAAGCATAGTCCTGAACATCCATCATCTGTTCCACCCTCATCTGAAATTGCCCCATAAGTGTCTGGAATATACTGACTTCAACTGAAACTATATCATTCCTTTTGTGCAATTTGGTTTTTGGCATTGTGCTCATTAGAAATATATTGCCAATGTTCAATTATTGTTCTTTAAAATTTCTGTTTTTCTACATTGCTTTCTTGAAACCATTCAATGTCTGTATATAGTGTCACTAATGTCAGTAAAAACGGTCAGTTTTTTCTTCACTTAGTCACAATTTGCAGTTGTTTGGAATTTTTAATCCTTTGACTTTTAATTTCTATTTTGGTCCTTTTTTTATTTTGGTAAGAAATTTATCAGATTTGTTTTTCACTGCTGGACTTCATATGTGGTCAGATTCATCAGATATATGTGGTTGACTTAATCACTACATGACTGTAGTGAAGGCCGGGATAATAGATAAAAAACGAGCAAAATCTACTTGTATATTTCAGTGAATGTATGGATAAAAATAAAAACTTATTTTTGTATAAAATCAAATCTTTTGCAAAATAAATACTTTTTGCTAAAGTTAATATTGTTGAACTTTGTGTTAAAAATATTTTCTTTTGACTGACATTGAGAATTTTGTCCTTTTCAGTTGTATATATATATATATACATATATATATATGTATATATTAGTGGTCTATATATATATATATATATATATATATATATATATATATATATTTAGTGGTCAATATATATATATATATATATATTTAGTGGTCAATATATATATATATATATATATTTAGTGGTCAATATATATATATATATATATATATTTAGTGGTCAATATATATATATATATATATTAGTGGTCAATATATATATATATATATTAGTGGTCAATATATATATATATATATATTAGTGGTCAATATATATATATATATATATATATATATATATATATATATTAGTGGTCAATATATATATATATATATATTAGTGGTCAATATATATATATATATATATATTAGTGGTCAATATATATATATATATATATATTAGTGGTCAATATATATATATATATATATATATATTAGTGGTCAATATATATATATATATATATATTAGTGGTCAATATATATATATATATATATATTAGTGGTCAATATATATATATATATATATATTAGTGGTCAATATATATATATATATATATATATTAGTAGTCAATATATATATATATATATATATATATATTAGTGGTCAATATATATATATATATTAGTGGTCAATATATATATATATATATATATATATATATATATTAGTGGTCAATATATATATATATATATATATATATTAGTGGTCTATATATATATATATATATATATATATATATATATTAGTGGTCAATATATATATATATATATTAGTGGTCAATATATATATATATATATATATATATATATATTTCCAAGAGGATAGAACTCAATGTCTAGGACAGAGTAAGAATATAATAAAAAAGGCTCAAACACTAATATTCCATGGTTATAATTTATTACATTGGAATTGTGATCAATTCAAAAAGCTTTTTCTCCAGTTTCAAAAGCAAGTTTGAATTCGTCTATAGGAATGTTTGCAGAAATTATATTGTATTTAAGTTTATTCTTGAA